>JADWQK010001732.1:600000-1012182 GCA_017933935.1 Sesamia nonagrioides | reverse complement strand
AGCCATCTTCTTCTTCTTCAGCCTATAGACGTCCACTGCTGGACAAAGGCCTCCCCCAAGGCTCTCCACGCTGACCGGTCTTGTGCTGCCCGCATCCATCGGCTTCCTGCGACCTTCACCAGGTCATCGGTCCACCTTGTTGGGGGCCTCCCTACGCTGCGTCTTCCAGTACGTGGCCGCCACTCCAGAACCTTACTGCCCCATCGGCCATCGGTTCTACGAGCAATGTGCCTGCCCACTGCCACTTAAGTTTAGCGACTCGCAGAGCTATGTCGGTGACTTTGGTTCTTCTGCGGATCTCCTCATTTCTGATTCGATCACGCAGAGAAACTCCTAGCATAGCTCTTTCCATTGCCCTTTGTGTGACTCTGAGCCTTAGATGCCTTAGAAAGCCATAGATGCACTTAACTTAAAATTAGTTTGGTGCCAATTCTCTTGCTCACAAACGTGAACTAATTTTAAGTACAGTGCATTTTTTTTCTTTTTATTTCCATATACAGAGATGTATGGGCATTCCGTTGAATGTAGTTTTTTGTCATGGTCATTTCTTACATTACTGAAAGAGTCATTCTATACAGTATGTTAACTAACAGAGGGCGTTCCCGTTAACCCGAAATAGTATAGCATACATACATGCTAAAAAAAAATATTTCCATTCGAAAACAATTTTTTTTTTTAATTTTTCCAATAAGAAAATATTCAATAAAAATTTTAAATTGACATGTAAAAGAAATACACTGTACACGCGAACTTGAAAGACGGCAAGGTCGCAATTTGTTTATGATACTACGCTACTATTTTGATTTAAAACAGGAGGTTTCAAATTTATTTCCAAATAGAATTTTTTTTTTCGGATTTTTTTATGCTTATTTCTCTATGCTGATATTTTTATTTTAATCTATTAATGATATATATTAACGAGTTTAAGGGAACGCCCTCTGTTATTTAACATACTGTATAATAATCAGTGGCGCTGATACCCTTGTGCACAAACTAAATTTAAGTTCAGTTAGTCGCGCTGGGATTGGCGCTGGGATGATGATGAGTCGCGTAGTCAAGAGATTGATTGGTTATGGGTATGGTGGTGACTGGTGTATGTGGATTGAAAGGCTGACTGATGACTGATTAAAATGTGAAGGAAAACATCTTGAAGAAACCTGCCCCCTAATCGGCGAACACATTTTTGTCAAATGATTGCGACTAGTTGGGATCGTTTGGGCCGAACGGACCAATGGGCGGCCCGAACGATACCAATTGATCCCAACTAGTCGCAATCATTTGACAAAAATGTTTTCGCCGATTAGGGAGCTGGTCTTGTAAGTCTGAAATCGCCAACCCGCATTGAGCAAGCGTGGTGATTACGCTCAATCCTTCTCTGTATGAGGGGAGACCTATGCCCAACAGTGGGACGATAAAAGGTTGATGATGAATGAATGTGGATTCAGAGAATATACCTTCAAATTCTCCTTTCATATGAAATAGCCTAAGTACTCTCATTGGCATCAATCAACTCTGCTTATCGTGGTCCACTGCTGGACATAGGCCTTTCTTAGATTGCGCCAAAACACCTTGTGTTCCACTTTCCGCTTCTAGTTGGGGGGCGCCTACGTTTTTCGATACATGGACACCACTTGTATAGGAGATAGGAACTCTTAAAGCCTGTCCTAACTGAAGGACCCTAACGGGAAGGAGTTGTCTCCTGGTGCTAAACTGATAATCTCTATAGAACTTTTGACACTCACGTTTGCAGTCGCCGTACTGGCACGGGTCCATGTATTCTGTGCAATCTTCGCCGGGCGGTAGGAACGATGACCTGTATATAGTTGTTGCTTCCAACTGCACAAAGCGATGACAAAATTTATTATTAGAAAAATATTTTATCTTTAAAAAATGTTCTGTTTTCCGCTAGCTCTGATTTTTTTGTAGTTCATCGATACAAAAGCGGCCGGTCATAAATTTAATTAAAAAAGAAATAACTGTTGATAGAAACAATCCGCTCACTCAGTAGAGTGAAATTTACTAATTTCCGAAATAACGGGTCAAAATTACGTCTAAAATCGACATTTTCATAAAATTCGTGGCATCGAAAGTGCACAGACCATACAACTTCTGTCATGGACAGCCTCTTTAGAGGCGTCAGTTTAATTTTTGTACGTCAATTGTGTTGTAGTGCGGACTAAACGGTGACATTTGCTTAGTTTGTACAAAAAGTGTGGCAATGCCATCTCTAGCAGCGGCCACCGTGTCCATGCTCTGTGGTCAAAATAGACGCTTGCTGTGTATTGCACTGACCTTTTGGCATGGTTTAATGTACTGTCCCTTGCACGCCCATGGCGGTTTCTGCGGCTGTGCCGCGCACACTGGCTGGTAAGACATCTTTTGCGTTGTCGAACACTCCATTTTAGCTGAAACATCAAATATAAATTGACTAATCCATAAGTGGGTATTTGACGAGTATACGGAAAATTCGAAGAGACATGTCCGTTATTTATAACTAAAGAGAGATGCCGCAGGAATTTTAGGCCGAAACGAAAAACCCACGAAGAAATACTAGATTTTAGTTCACATTAAATCTATGTAATGATTAATAAAAACTTTTTTTTACAAAAAAACAACCGACTTCCAAAAACCATTACAAAGTGAAAAATAATTAATTTCGGAAGTCGGTGTCTTTGGTTTTGTATATTCGTTTTTTGACACCGACTTCCGAAATTAGTTATTTTTCACTTTGTAGTGGTTTTTGGAAGTCGGTTGTTTTTTTTGTAAAAAAGTTTTTATTTTACACTTTTTAGTTGTCAAAGGTACTATGTATTCAGTTGCATCCGGTCAGACTGGAAGCTGACGCAAATATAGTTGGGAAACGATGTAATTTAATTTACTTTAATTTTTACCCGTAAGTATTCCCTCAACTGCCTATGGTCTTCATCATAAAATTTACTGCAGACCATTATTTTAACTCAATGGGTGCAAAGGTCTCATCAATATAAATAAATGCAGTCCAACCACAAAGTAGCTACTGTAAACCGTTGAGGAGTTCCCGGAACTGGCCTTTGTCTTCATCATCAGAGCTCTTATGACAATCACAACCCATCTAGGTGTAAAGTTCTTATCAATACAAATTAATCGAGCCCAAACACAAGGTAGCTGATGTGAATTGTTGAGGAGTTCCTTCGACTGTCTCCCGGCTCCATCATCAGATCTACTTCAGACCTTTATTAAATTGTAGTGTTATCAAACATTTAATGAAAATGCTAAGATATGCACTAAGCCCCCCTGCAATTTTTGAAATTTCCCCTTGTTTTCTCTGGTCTTCCACCATCAAACCCTGATATCCTTACCATGGGATCACCCTGGGAACGTCTTCTTTCCAACAGAAAAAGAATTATCAAAATCGGTTCATAAACAACAAAGTTATGCGCAAAACAACATAGAAAGAAAAAAGCATATATACGGTCGAATTGAGTAACCTCCTCCTTTTTGAAGTCGGTTAAAAAGCCAAACTAAGTTTTGTCCAAAATCTACTCTAGTTGCCTGATCATAAGGTTCATTTTTACAATTTATATCTTAAACTAACAACAACTCACCTGCTGGTTTTTCATAGCACTTCAGTGGGGCATACGAGTTGGGTATCGCACAGCGACCGGGGTCCAAGAACGACATGCGGTTGATAGTTCGATCTGTTGAACATTGCAATGATTACATATAAGATGAATCTCTTTGCACATGAAGAGAGTGAAGAAGCTGTACGCTCTTGTCAGGGTCTCGGGTTATTCGAAAGAGATCGTGGCCCCCTAGCCCACAGGTAAGTGAAGGAACACATGAAGGTTTAAGACAGTAAAAGTCTGACACGCTCTTCCGCTTCGCCCAGAGCGGAAGTGGACATTCGAAGATTTCCCATCCAAAAAAGGCACTGTACGTTGTACATTCGAGAAGATGCCAACGACGGCGTCCCAGTGCTGTCATCGTAAACTCATGACACAAAGCGACTTCTTTCGTCATATCATTAAAGGCACAACCGCTCTTGCCTGTCTTAGCAGCTTGCCTGATTTTCTACAAAACTCACTGACTTTCTACAAAAGCAAATAACAAAAATCTTTAACGAAAAAATCTTCTAAGGAAAAAGAAAAGGCAGTGTACCAATCGGAAACGGTGGTCGCGCAAGTACCTATCTACGTGGTTTGTCGTGAACTTTTGTATAACTAATTTGCGCGTGCAATTCCCGTATGAAAGTTACAATTCACATATACATACAATCACGTTGATATCGAACACACGCCAAATTCACTTACGGTTAGATTAATGTTCGATAACTAATTAATTTTTCAAACAAAACCAGAGGGGATAAGACTGGCTTCATAAACCAACTCCAAGGAGAATCTTTCGTGCTACTACATGTTATAAAAAGGACTAACTCTCAAACGGCTGTTCAACGCAGTGGAACTTATGTGGAGGCTTGCAGGATTCCCTGATAGCAGCAGGTTTCGGCACGTAGTCGTGTCGCTGAGTCGTGAGATTCTGCATAGGCCCCTGACCCCACATATCGTGGTGACACGGCCGGATTGGTTGGGTCACGCATGTAGGGTTCGGCAAGTACGATAGCTGGATAAGGCAAAAAAAAAGTTAGTAGGTAATGTAACTAAGGTTGGTGGTACTGACGATCCATGACACCAACGGATTAACTTGTGCTTGTTGAGGCACTCTTCACATATCAAGACCGGTATGATATGATAAAGATTTATCTAACGGCCCGTGCAGCTAATATTTTGAGACGACATTTTCTGGCCAACTTCTGGGCAAAGTGTCCTCCTTTTTTCTTCCGAACCAATGTTTTGTAAGATCTAGTCATGTTGGTCCTGCCAATTATCTTAGATCGGAATATCTCGTCGGGGCAGACTAAGGCAAAGGTGGTGCTACAATTTTTATTTGTGATCGATCAGTTAAGGTTTTTTTTTCTAAGTCCCAGAATTTCTTGACTGTATGTGACATAAAGCGCTATTAAGTTAGAGTAGCTAAGGGAACATCTCCTACTTTTTGTACAGTATCTCCTTCCATTTGCGCTGTAGAGGGCATCAGGTTTGGCAGTGGCTTTATAGGCGTCGGGATGGGACACTTCGTCGGCAGGTAACTATGGGACAAGATGGTGTTAGCAGAAAGTGGTGTAATAAAAGATAATGGTCAAGAAATATGTCTCTAGATTCTCTTTTCTAAGAAAAGATCGCGAATGATCTGATTGAACAATTATTTCAATGTGGTGGGAACTATTTCCGCAAAGTTTGAACTAATATCTCAGAGAGGATAAATAACTTTTAAATCCCTTCGCGGATCTTTGACAGTCGTTACGGATAATCGGAACCCCGAAAGACTGCCAACTAATCTTGCCAGGGAGTATCGATTGTATTACCCAGTAGCTGGATCAGATAGGCAATCGCTCCATATAAAATAGTGGTATTCAGCTGAATCCAGTACGACGAGAAGCCGACCCGAATGTAGGTGGGAAAAGACTACGCAGATGACCTCTTCGCGTTAAGTTAGTGTTTTTTGGAATGATGAAGGTATAGCTGTTTGCGAAAGTGGCATACAAAACTTTGGCTACGACCTTGAAATAATTACAAAAAACCGAACTATGGCGCGAAAATAGCGTGACTCGCGCAATGTTGATTTGTTGTTATAGTCCCACAAATGAAAGGCAAAACAATTCATCCATACAGCCTAATAAGATGCGATGTTTAGTCGTGACGCAAATACGCGTGCTTTTTGGCATAATCATATGTTGATTTTTTGATGCCATAGGCATAAAAAAAGTTTCATTGTAGTACGGTTTACCCGTGTGGAAATGGTCATTGTAACACGACTTAGCAGGGATGAGTACTATTGAGATATGAGTTATAATAATAATAAGAATATCTTTATTCGAGTAACAAACACGGACGTTATGGTTATGTATTAAGCAAATTACCAAATGGTCGTAGAAAAAAGCATTTACCTAATGTAACTCTTTTATCCACAATTTTTACCTGTTTTTATAGATGGTCTGACTTTCAAAATTCCTGGACGGTGTGACGGGATTAATGCAGCTATCTGGAATGATGGCTCGTCGCCGGCAGTCACTTGCCGCGTCCAAGTAACTGGAAATGATATAAGGCAGCTCTAAATATTTAATCAGTAGGGTTCAGATGCGTCACAAACGGACATAGGCTTAGATCGTCCTTGCAGAAGAGTATTTCTCATTGGAAGATTGGAACAATGATGACATTGAACCATCCCTATATAGGTTTCAAACAAGTAATCTGTAAGTTGTAAGTAACTGAATTGAAGAGTATTTCTTATTGGAAGATTGGAACAATGATGATATTGGACTATCCCTATATAACTGGTTTCAGACAATCTGAAGGTTGTAAGTAAGTGAATTATAAACGTAATTTCTTTTTATCGAGGGAAGATTGAAAGATTACATAAACCAAATTTACCTCATAGTGTAGGTCGTATTGTTCTCCAGTTTCTGACAAGGCTTTTGATATTGACCCTTGCAGGCCCACGGTATTGGCTCTTTAGGCATAATCTGGAAATTAAATACAATGTTTTTTTTTAATAATAATAGATATTTATTAAAAAAAAGAGTAATTCATGAAGTCTGTTACTATAAATAAAAGTTTTTATAAATAAAAGTTAATTAAGGGAAAGTGATGAAAAAGGAAAAATAAGGTTCAGCAGCCCAGGTTCCTACAGACAGAGAGTACAAAAAAATACAAATCCAGTGGACTGCTTAGGACAAAAATATTTAGACTTAAACTAGGTAAGAAGTTTTTACTGACACTTCTTAAAAACTATTTTAACTGGTATTTCATTTTGCCGGCCACGTGATGCGGTTTTAATTAGGTACTCGGGTGCATAAAATCAGATGTAGACTATTGAAGAAATGTATTTAAAACTAAAGGTGATACCTGGTTAGGCATGTAGCTCATCTTTTGTGTGGTGGTGCCTTCCATCTTGGCAGCAGGTCGTTCGTAGCAACGTTCGGGCGCAAAAGACTTTGTAGGCTCGAGCTTCTCAGGCGGCAGGTACGATAACTTGTTTATTGTGCGGTCTAGAACATGAATCATTTGAAAAAGGATGTCACATCTGTGATGGTCATCACATCACAGATGTGGACTAACTGTACTGTATTGCAAAATTGTCCGACATCCGCTTTAGTACGTTTTGGATGAGCTATCGCATAGCATTTTTTACCCAAAGGGTGCCAACTGGGCCTCATTACTAAGAATCCTTTATCCGTCCATCCGTCCTCAGCCCACCCATTTTTCTAATGCCACTATAACAATAAAAATTATATAATTTGACGGTTTTTGCATGTCTCAGTCTGACTTGCGCTTAGTCGGTTTTTTATATTGAAATGCAATGCGCAAGCTAAGTCGTCTCGGCAGCAACATGAGCTTAGCTTTAGAATGATGTTACCACTTTTAAGTCATGGTTTTTAACTTTCTTAATATAAGCTTGCACAATAGCATGGAAAGAAATGGCAATTCACGTTATTAGGTTAATTTGGAGTATCCAATCTTGTTCATTCAATCAGGACAGAATATGCCTATAAGACAAGTACGATGCGATGCGACTGATTAGACATTATATTTTTTTTTGTGGCAACATAATTTGTTCATGAGTAGTGCTGGTATTAATTTTAAAAATGTAATCGTCTTCTAACTTTCAAAGGGCTGTTCGACGCAGTGGAACTTTGGAGGTGGTTTGCAGCTTTCCCGAAGGACGCAGGGCTTCGGCACGTAGTCGTGTCGCTGAGTTGTGAGGTTCTGCATAGGCCCCTGACCCCACATGTCGTGGTGACATGGCCGGATTGGCTGTGTCACGCATGTTGGGTTCGGCAGGTAAGATAACTGGAGGATAGACAAGGTTTGGAGAGTGTAGACAAGTTTTGGCGAGGATACACAAGTTTTGCAAAGTATGTAACATAGGTGCCGTAAGATGACTGCGACATAGAATTTTGTAGAAATCTTAATAAGCAATCCTGAGAGATAAAACATCCTGAAGAACAAATCAAAAGAATCACATCTTTATCGTTTATAAGTGAAGCGCTTTCTGGCTCTGACTCATCATCATCATCTCATGTTTATCCCGGTTGCATCCGCGGCTTTCACGTTGGAGCGCGGCGTCCGCTTTCCTGCACATTCTCCTCCATTTCGCACGATCTTTAGCATCCTGTGGTAAGAGCTTGTTGGCACGCATGTCATCTCTTACAACGTCAAGCCAGCGTTTCTTTGGTCTACCCCGCTTGTTCCCGCCCGGCGGAGACGCCATGGCAAGACGTTTTTCATGTACACGTTTGCCATGCAGTTTGTCTGCAATGTCACGGACACGAAGACTGCCCCGGATGCGGGAGTTCCTGACGCGGTCTTTCCGCGAAACTCCACACATCCACCGCAGCACATTCATCTCCGTGACACGCAGCTCCTGCTTGTGTCGCTCAAGCACAGGCCACGCCTCACTGCCATACAGGACAACAGGTCTAATGATGGTTTTATAGACCTGCACCTTAAGCTTAGCCGGCATTTTTGGGTCACAAATGACACCTGTCACCTCACGCCATTTCGCCCAAGCTAAGGAAATACGTGCCCCGACGTCGCAATCAATGTCGCCGGACGCGTGGAGCACAGACCCCAAGTATTTAAACTGGTCCGTGCACTCGACCATATCTCCGCCTATGCGCAGACATGGGGTCTGTCGTGTTGCTGGCCAAGTATACGGTCTTCGCCACGTTGAGTTTCAGACCTCCGTTCTCAAGCAAGTCCTTCCACGCATTCACACGCCGCACCCTGACCGCGTCCGCCAGCGCAATATCGTCAGCATACATGAGTAGCCAGGGAGTTTGCTCATGCTCATTGCTCTTTCTGGATCTTACTGGCCCATCAAATTCAGGGGTCGATGTGACCCCATTTACTAACGAAGAATTAGCAGAGCTTTTCAGAAAGAGCTTCACTTATAAACTGAAAAATGCCTTTCGTCTTGTTGCGGACGACGTGACTCGCTACTGCGCTGCGTCGCGCTATTGACTCTCCCAATTTGTTAATGTTGTAATTAATTTATTTTTGTGTTTTGTTCTTTTTTGTGGAATGTTGAATATAAGCTGATTCCACACCGATGAGAGTGGTCAGGGTCTTTACCTTAGCTATCGCAGCTTGTCGTCGCACTCATCCTGCATAGAAAAGGGAGGATCCTCCGGCCAGACGGGTGTTGTGTTAACTGCCCAACTCTTGCTGCCCTGCGTTGTGTATATACGAGTCACGCTGCAGTGCGTAAGCAGGATTTTGTGTGACATCAGTACGATACTTAGTTGAAATGTGACTATAAAGATGGCGATATTTTATTTACGAACTTCAGTATTACCTTCTGTACAGTACATCCTTCCATAGGCTCGCAGCTGGGCACGAGATTCGGCGCCGGCTTGCGAGCCTCTCCGCGCAGGTTGCGACATCCATCAGTGGGAAGATACGACAGCTTGTATGTCGTGCAGGACTCGACTGGGGCCGACGGCCGCATGTAACAGCGACGCGGGGCGTACGAGTCCGGGATACGAGGTTGTTTGTAGCACTAGAGGAGTGAAAAAAAACTTAAAGAAGGACTTAAGTGGCTTTAGTGGTGTGGCTGAAAGGCCTACACTATTTGTTTTTTTTAATAAAATAGTCGTTTTTTTATCATTTATCCAAAGCTCTTCATCATCCGTCTAGTAGACGGGTAATACTAATATGATACCCCTTGGTAAATAGGTATAGTTGTCACCCCCTTCAGGCTTTTGACGATCCGTAATGAGACAAAAATCGAAGAATGTCATATAACTGACTATGTAGGTACAATCAGGTAAACTTGGATAGATGTGGCCTAGAGATAGTAGTCAAAATTTTTAAATTTCTGTTTCCTGTGTGTTGTTTTTGCGTGCTAATGGGAGAAAAATTTATTTTGAAAACGAAAAATCTTTTCTGAATGACGATTTAAGTACAGACACACCAAGCTACTACAATCTGTCAAATTTCTTTATTGGATTCTCAACTTTATAGCTAAAGCATTAAGTATCAAAGTTTTAGTATGAGTAATTTTTGTGCGCTATAGTCGAACACGGTTTATTGGCGGTTAATTACACCGTGCATTTTGTCAGTGTCTATTGTGGGGTTTATTTAAAAGTTAGAGACAAGTCCTTGTTTATACTTTTCTTTAGTAATTAGAGGACTTCATACATATTGCGAGATTTCCAGGGGGGTCAGCTGCCCCCCCTGCCCCCACCTGGATACGCCCATAAGCTCACCTGTGAAATCTTCACACCAACCTAACCCTGAGTATTGGGATACTTCCAATGGTCTTGAGACGATTGCGACCATAGTCTTCAGAAAACCTCTACCGTATGTAACATTAGCTACCCTGGAGCTAGCAAGAATATGAGGAACCTATACAACGGTTATTTCTTGCTTATATGAAACCTGAATATAGTTTGATATTTGTTTCCAAATACATTTAGAAATTGTTGCAGTGTGGATACCGAACGCGCGCACGCAGCTTACGATAGATCATAGTACTTCACGCGTGCAACAGCTGACGCCAGAGGTCAACGCACCGCGCTCGCCCGCCCGAGCGGAGCTTTGATCATATTTTTGTTGGGACAACCATGTAGAATAGCAAGCTCATAACTATGTGGCTTTTCATGATATCTTTTTGAAATTTTGTATATAGATTCTTGACTAAAAATACTGGACACTTGTTTCGGGTTTAACAAAAAATAATGTTGTTTATATCGGTTTCGTCGCAGGACATGCGTCCTACCCGTCATGACTTACGGGGCCGAGACGTGGACACTAACGGTCAGACTAGTCCATAAGTTTAAAGCCGCTCAGAGAGCTATGGAGCGGGCTATGTTGGGCGTCTCTCTGAAGGACCGCATCAAAATGAGGTGATCCGACAGAGGACCAGAGTCACCGACATAGGTGAGAGGATTAGCAAGCTGTAGTGGCAATGGGCTGGTCACATATGCCGCAGGGCCGACAACCGTTGGGGTAAACGAGTCCTCGAGTAGAGACCGCGTCTCGGCAAACGTAGCGTAGGACGCCCTTGGGCGAGATGGAGCGACGACATCAAAAAGGTGACTGGTAGTGGCTGGCGAAGAACTGCTCAGAATCGAGGTTGTTGGCGTGCCATGGAAGAGGCCTATGTCCAGAAGTGGACTAGTAGAGGCTAATGATGATGATACCGGTTTCGTGACGGAAGGCTGGCCACAGCAGCAAGTCCGGCAGGGGCAAGGATGTTCCTGCTTGCCATCGATAGCCTTCCCGTCGCGTAGCCCTGATTTGATGCCCGCCGACGGAGCACAGGGCGCCGCCGCCGGGCACGGTACGCAGCACCTGCAATCATACACGAGAGAATAAGCTAATGCATTGAATGAAAAAAAAAATGCAAGCGTTATCCATGCGTAGAGATATAACTGATGCTTGGTTTCTTTACAAATTGTTGCGTAATAAAATCGACTGTCCTAGTTTATTAAAGCTGACTATATGAAGATTCCACGCGCCCTCTAGATATCCTAGGAATAAACTTGTAGAAACTAGAACCAATTTTCGTGCGTTCAGGCGCTTTTGCCATACCATACCTATTATTGAAATCAATTGTAGCACATACCTACTTAGGACCCATTGGCAATCTTGGCAATCTGGACTTCTCCCAGTTGCAATAATGTCCCTATGTGCCGATTGGCCTAGTTCTGTTCTGTCTCCTGATATGAAGATTCCACGCGCCCTCTAGATATCCTAGGAATAAACTTGTAGAAACTAGAACCAATTTTCGTGCGTTCAGGCGCTTTTGCCATACCATACCTATTATTGGAATCAATTGTAGCACATACCTACTTAGGACCCATTGGCAATCTTGGCAATCTGGGCTTCTTCCAGTTGCAATAATGTCCCTATGTGCCGATTGGCCTAGTTCTGTTCTGTCTCTGAGAGATTCACGCGCCCTCTGAATGTCTGGAATAAACTTGTAAAGGCTAGAACCAATTTTCGTGCGTTCAGGCGCTTTTGCCATACCTATTGGAATCAATTGGCACATACCTTAGGACCATTGTGAGCAATCTTGGCAATCTAGATACTCCAGTTGCAATAATGTCCTATGTGCCGATTGGCCTTTAAGTTCTGTTCTGTCTCCTGATACTGAAGGTGCGCCTCGATATCCTAGGGAACAAAACTTGTAGAAACTAGAACTAATTTCCGTGCGTTCAGGCGTTTTTGCCATACCTATTATTGGAATCAATTGTAGCAGCACATACCTACTTAGGACCCATTAACTTAATCAAATGTTATTCCGTGGTGCTTGGCAATCTGGGCTTCTCCCAGTTGCAATAATGTCCCTTTGTGCCGATTGGCCTAGTTCTGTTCTGTCTCCTGCTTATTATGGAGGGAAGTGGAAAAAAATATCTTTTTTTCTTACTCCTCCGCTATTCTTTTCTGATTAATTTCGTTGCCCCAAGACAGTTGAATCTTTTCTCCGGGGCTCGTCGAGTTTCATTGCTCGGCGTTTTTCTGGCGGTCACCACTGTTGATTCTGGTTTTCAGGAGTTGCAGTGGGTGGGATAAAGTGTGGCGGGTTTTGTCCCATAAAAAAAAAAGAAAATCCTAGGAATAAGATTACAATTCCCGCCTATTGTTATTTAATTATTTTTTGTATGTATGTTTTTCAATTTTAATATCAATTAAGTTTTAATCTATACTAATATATAAAGCTGAAGAGTATGTTTGTTTGTTTGAACGCACTAATCTTAGGAACTACTGGTCCGATTTGAAACATTCTTTTTGCGTTGGATAGCCCATTAATCCAGGAAGGCTTACAACACCACGCTGCGACCAATAGGAGCGGAGCATATAACAAAAACGCGAATGAAGTCGCGGGCGGCCGCTTGTTAAGTATGTAATGTAAACTGTTTTTTTGTGCATGTGGAGTTAACCTGTAATTAATTGTTGCATTTGTAAGTGTTACTCTAGTCATCAAATCACAATATAATGTACAGTGTAAACAATTGTTGGTTAACCTAAATAAATAAAAATATAAACAAAAGATGGTCTATCAATGACAGCAGAGCAGCAGAACTCCCGCTAATGCCTTCTCATCCTAGACAATGAGCTGAATTGATTTCTCGGTGGTAGGCCATAACATCGGCTGCCGGCAGAAGTTACTACCCACCAGACAAAGTCTTGCCGCCAAGCGATTCGTCGTGTTTCGGCATGATGTCTGGTGAAGCCGTACGGAGGACGGGTCTGAGCAGTTGTGTTGCGATGTGTGCCGGGTACGATGCGCTAAATGTTGTTGTGTCGGAAGTTTGGTCGTGGAGAGTCTTCCTGACCAATCTCCCTCTGGCGCAGCATCGTTGGTCGTGTTGTTGGGTTTAACAATGCATCACCACCAAGTGAATAGGCTTAATAAACTAGTGCGCTTTACCATCAACGATTGCATCACTGCTTACCATCAGACGGAATTGCGGTTAAGCACTATAGTTTATACTTATTATGTTAAAAAGAAACCTGGACAAAAAGAAGTCTATATTTATTCATTTATATAACCAACATACATTTACGTTGTAGTAAATGTATGTTGGTGGTGTCGCGCTACTGCAGCGCCTCGGCAATGTTTGCGGAGGCTGATACGGACGGCTTTGCGGCCATCATGCGCAAACGGTGCGCTGCTATTTTACGCCGCACGCGCGATAGTCCCAATATTATCCTGCGTGCGTTGGTGGACCGATGGGACTCTCCGATGCTGGCTCGCTGGATAAGACTGCACGCAGTCTTATAGCGATTTTCCACCATCATCCGGGACTCCACTCGATCCGCCACTTATTGATGAAAATGTAACTTTGTAATATTTTTTGCATTACTAACACTAGTTTATAAGTTCAAAATTGTACTAACAAATATGGAATAATCCGAAATAAATGAATTATTATTATTATATATTACATATATTATAGTTGGTTATATATTAAATATATATGTATTACATATCAGTGGCGAAGGGTGAAATTTTGACAAAGGGAAGCCGGTCCAAAAAAATAAACACTTAAACACTTACCTACTGCAGGATATCTTGGAGGAGGTCTTCAGATAAGAATAATATTGCCGGTAGAATAATATAAGCCATAATAACAAACAAAATCCACAGTATTTAACCAAATCTGCGATTAAATTACCTTACAGAATCAGTCACAGTTTAAATAACACAAATATTAAAATATAACAAACGAAATTATCACACACCAGTGGTATAGCAACATGTCACATACTAACAATAATTTATTTTCAACCAAACGAAATGGAACACGAAAATATGCCAAAATAAAAAGAATATGACTTGCAAAGGATTTCATTATAACGCTAATTCTTTTTAATTTTGTCGTGTTTTCTTTCTCCCGTGCCGAGTTCCGTGTTCGAGTGGTTTCTTTGTCTCTTTCTAATAGAGGAGAGGAGAGAACTGCAAGCCGGTCGCCATTAGCCTATCTTTCTTTAAATTTTACGTACGTTTAGCGAGCATTAGAAAGAGATGGTCTGACACGCTCTGTCTCTTTTCGCCTCATGGTAAAACGTTGGTTGAGATAAGCTGTAATTCGTCGAGTTGCCTTCAATGTAATGTAGGTACGAAAAATTGAAGCGCTGATTAATTTACGACTATAAAATGAAATGTGATACTTAGGGTATTGCTAAGAATTACTATTGCTATTGTAAATCGCGCAGGCATTTAATTAATAATACTTTGTTAATGAAATAGAATGTAAATACTTTTGTATGAATATGGAACTGATTTTTTAAAGGTAACCCGGTGGGAATCGGCTTGTATGGACTCTTCGCCACTGTTACATATATTGTAACTATATCTTCTAACATCAAATATCTGTCAGTCTACTCTAGCCTTCTTCTTCTTCTACAGCCTATAGATGTCCACCGCTGGACAAAGGCCTCCCCCAAGGCTTTCCACGCTGCCCGGTCTTGTGCTGCCCGTATCACTCTAGCCTTGAAGACACTTAAATTGTAGTCAGACGGAAACACCGCCCCTGGCAAATTGTTCCACTCCTTCTATACGCGGTATAAAAGACGAGGAGAAACGCTTCGTTCGGATCTTAGTGGAGTGTTAACGCGTAGAGCGTTGAATGCGATAATTTGAGACATCAACGTAGAACGAAGCTATGGACAGAAGCTAGTTTAAAATCTATCTATACTAATATATATAGCTGAAGAGTTTGTTTGGTTGAACACGCTAATTTCAGGAACTACTTGTCAGATTTAAAAAAAATCTATGTGCGATGGATAGCCCATTAATCCAGTAAGGCCTTAGGCTATACAGGGTGTATCTGACATCGTAACGCAAACTTCGCGAAAAGGCTAGACCGCATGCCACTAATAAAATTATGATAGTCATTTATGTCGTTAATGAACGGTTACAGAATACACACTGTTTAAAAAAAGTGTCGGCTTGGCTTTTGAACGTTGCAAGAGTGCCGCTGTGCGGGTTTCTAGGTATGACGTTGATCCCTGATGTGAACTCTATTAAATCAGCTGATAAGATAGTTTTCGGGTTTTGTTTTCATTGCGCTTTTTTATGTAATTAGCGAATTATTTAATTTTTACTTTAAAATATTATTGGGTTATAAAAGTATAGCAATTGTGAACTTTTTAACTTGACGAAAAATTCCACCACTGGGGGGCTCAGAATCATGTACTGAATTCATGATACTCATTTGTGCGTCGATGTCAGATACACCCTTTATAATACTGCGCTGCGACTAATAGGAGCAGAGCATAACGAACTCCACGCGAACGAAGTCGCTGACGACTGCTAGTAAAATATATGACGAAGTCAGTGACGGCGGAGCGATAGGGCCCTCAACATCTTGGTGTGGTGATAAGGGCTCCATTCCGTAGGTGAAGTTTTGAATTAAAGCATTAAGTGTAAATATATCCTCCAATCTTGACAATAACAATTTCAATAGCAAACCGACAATTTCGCCCCGGAGAAGTGCCCTGTATGCCTAGTATGAGTTTTCATTACGAGACTCGATCGTCGATATCCAGCGCGTTTGGTGCTCTCATTGGTTAAGAGTTCGGGCCAATCGATCAAACGCGCTCGATATCGACGATCGAGTTTCGTAATGAAAACTCATAGTAGGCCTACTGGACCGCGCCTCAAAGCGAAGTGATTGTTCGACAATCCCCACTTTCCAAAACCACTCTGTCCAAGTGCCGCCATTACAAAATAACGCCCCAGTGTTTGCCCCACTACTAGATAAAACAAATGACCAACGTTTACCAAAATGATATCGTTATCCACGACATACATATATGATATCTGCATATTAATATTGCCTATCACACTATCCATAGCTCCATATGTTAGAAAGCTTGTCTGCCCAAAAAAGTAGATAACGAAATGAGTGTTCTCGAACTGTCAAAATGTAAGTTGGCTGGATGGTACTGATAGTTTTATTACGCCGCTGTAATCTGTACAAACTAGTACCATATGACTGCCAACCAGACCTTTATCTAACAAAAAAATTAAAAAAAAAACACCGGAATGAAAGACGCGCAGATAATCACGAATTATGTACGCTTATCAGCGTGCCCTTTACCTTGACCTACAGTTGATGTATCAGTTTCTTTAGTAACTAACTTGTACCCGCGACTTCATCTGCCTGGAGAATTTTTGGTTCACTGGCCCTTTTTTTTCGGATGGGTAATCATCAATTGTCATCTTCCGCTTTGTGCGGATGGCCCACACCCTATTTGCGTAGGTAACACTATCACTATAAATTGGAATCATTTTGAAGCTTATTGCTAATCCATTGCTCCATGTTCCAAAAATGTGTCTGATTAACAAAGTAAAAAACGCAATTGATGTTGTTGAACTGTCAAAATGAATTGCTTGCGTCATTGACAGTGAGTAACGCAATTACGCCCCTGCGGCCCCATCCCAAGCCGTCGCCTGCCCCCAGTATTACTTCGCTTCTTCTTCAGCTCAATGTTGGACAAAGGCCTCCCCCAAGGCTTTCCACGCTGACCGGTCTTGTGCTGCCCGCATCCATCGGCTTCCCGCGACCTTCACCAGGTCATCGGTCCACCTTGTTGGGGCCTCCCTACGCTGCGTCTTCCAGTACGTGGCCGCCACTCCAGAACCTTACTGCCCCATCGGCCATCGGTTCTACGAGCAATGTGCCCTGCCCACTGCCACTTAAGATTAGCGACTCGAAGAGCTATGTCGGTGAGTTTGGTTGTTCTGCGGATCTCCTTATTTAAGATTCAATCGCGCAGAAATACTCCGAGCATAGCTCTTTCCATCGCCCTTTGTGTGACTCTAAGCCTTCGTATGAGGTCCATTGTGAGCGACCACGTTCCACTTACGTAAGTCATCACTGGCAACACACACTGGTCAAAGACTGGTATAGTCTTGAGACACTATGGTATCTTGGACGACGAGAAGATATAGCGTAGCATCCTGAACGCTGCCCAGCCGAGCTGGATTCGACGAGACAAATCTTTTTGGAAGTTACTCGTCAACAATTTCGAGTGCGGAGCAACCAATTGGAATTGGAGTGGGTGCGACATGATCTTCGTCTTATCCATGTTCATCTTTAGACCCACTTCGCACTTCGAAGGTCGCGAGAAGCCGATGGATGTGGGCAGCACAAGACCGGTCATCGTGGAAAGCCTTGGGGGAGGCCATTGTCCAGCAGTGGACATCTATAGGCTGAAGAAGAAGAAGTGTTTAAGATGGCGTTCAAACATACAAACAAACTCATCAGATTTATTATTATTATTATCTCAACTTGTTATTAGTATTAACTTGTGTTCGATAACTGCGACACGCCTCCTAACAGTCCTCGTCTAAAATAATAACGTCCATTTTAGTTTTTGGGACAGTGATAAGTGTGACCGCTTGGTAAGTCTGTGTGTGATAAAAAAAAAGTCGATGGTGTGTTAGTGATAACGAAATTGCATTTTTGTGTTAGAATAAGTACCTACTAGGTTAGCAGCATAATATTGCATTGTTGTGTTTGCTAATAACGGTCCAATCTCAGAATACCAATTGGCCAGCCCCCTTATAGCCTAACACACTTGCTTTTAATTGGAATCATTTTGAAGCATATTACCTGTTCATTGCTCCATTTGGTCAAAAAATATTTCTGCTTAACAACATAAGTAACGCAGACAGAGTAGAGATTGCATTAGCGATAAGGCCGTCCATCGTATGTTATGTTGTGTTGAATGTATTTTATTCGATCTATGTTTTTGGTTTACAATAAAAAAATAAACGCAATATTGTTGAACTGACAAAATGAAACCCATTGTTATTGATAGTGCGTTATGTAATAACCCTCTTGATCCATGACGAATCTGTTATGTTTTTAGGTCATTTGGGGTGTATGGAGAAACATTAAAAGAACTGAACATTATTATGAACTTCTGTATTTAGCTATTTTTATTACATTAGGTTTTGCTTGAAGAAAAGAACGTAACGTCAATATTTTATTTTAAAACTTTTGACAGAGTATATCAAAGACCATGAGTACCATGGAGTTTTCAGTCGTGCATATTGATACTCAACAGAATCTAGTCGTTTTCTCGTTTTATCTTCTGTATTTGTAACATTCTGAAATAATTTGTTGGGGATGACCATATCATGGCTCCAGGATTTGAAATATTGACTATATTTTATAAAAACTTGCGTGTAGTAATTTGTGTTATCGTTCACTTCTCAACCTGCTTTTTATCCCTTAGAGACAAACTATGTATAAAATTGAGTGCTTAAAAAAATGTTGATCAATGAACCTGCCTAGCTTACTTACAACTGTAATGGAGTTATGCTTATCTGACCTCAGCAACCAGTCTGAACCCAGTTCTTGGGTACCAGGATACTCCTCGGTAAATCTAGTTGGCTATGCCATTGTCCATTCTGAATATCCGTAGAAACTGACAAAATTCTACGAATCACAGCCGGGACCAACAGCGTAACGTGATTTGCTAGACACTGAAGGTACTTGAAATGTATAAGATGATCACCCATCCTCGAATTGACCGCGGTAAAAAAACTTAACCTACGATCAACACATGCGGCTGTTTTTATTTAGCGCTTAGTAAATATTGTTAGTACTTACTCTGTCATAATTTATTCATATATCTTACACTAAATCCACTGTATAAAAAAAATGTTAAATAAAAACTAAAACTATTATGAAATGAACTGAAAATAATTTATAAAAACATTTCAGTCTAAAAATGGATCGTAGAAAAATGACAGTTTGGGTAGTCAGCTTTTGTTCAGGTTTTTCTCATTTCTAGAGGGTCCAATTCTTTATTTGAAAAAGTATGTAAAAAGTTCTGAACGCAATAGCCAAGTTTCAGAGCCCAAAATATTATCATCCATAAAATCCATATCCATACTAATATTATAAATGCGAAAGTATCTCTGTCTGTCTGTCTGTCCGGCTTTCACGCCAAAACTACTGAACCGATTGTAATGAAATTTGGTACACATTTCATAGTTTAGAGCCTGAGAAAGGACATAGGTTATATAATATCCCACTATGACCAATAGGAGCAGAGCAGTAACAAAAAATGTTGCGAAAACGGGAGCTTACGCGGCCGTATTACATATTGCTACCTCGCGCTGTAAACTGAAGTCCACGCGGACAGAGTCGCGGGCAACAGCTAGTAGATATTATAAATAGGAAATTGTGTGGGTCTCTTCGTTTTTTTTATCTTTATTTAGAGAGCTTTGTCAGACATGGCAATATTTTTGGTCGCCATGTTTATATATATCGGCGTTGAGCACCGTCTTTTAACGATAGGTATAGTTTTAAGTTATCCAATTAATCGATTTTCTAATTTCTGAACGAAATGTAATGTAATCGTGTAGTGATTCATAAATGTAACAACCGACACTGGCACAAAAAAGAAATTGCATAAATACCTAGAACGCTGACGAGCCAGCAAAGGCGTTCCTAGAAAGAGAAACGCACGAAGGACCCCTGTATCCCTTTCTAGTTCAAAGTTCATAAGAAAATTGGGACATTTAATAAACTTCAATTTTTTTTTTAGTAAAAGTCTAATAACAGTAAGAGGTAGCTACAAAATAAAACATGAACTTTATTTATACAATACTAGCTTCCCGCCCGCGGCTTCGCCCGCGTAAATTTCGGTTATATCGCGCTTTTAAGATTTCCCTCGGGAACATCACATTTTTCCGGGATAAAAGGTAGCCTATATCCTTTCTCAGGGTCTAAAGATTGTGTGCTTTCCGCCCGCGTCTTCGCCCGCGTGGTGTTCGGTTATATCGCGCTTTTTAGATTTCCCTCGGGAATATCAAATTTTTCCGGGATAACAGGTAGCCTATGTTTTTTCTCAGGGTCCAAAGATTGTCTGTGCCAAATTTCATCAAAATCGGTTGGGAAGTTTAGGCGGGAAAGCGTAACAGACAGACAGACAGACAGACAGACAGACAGACAGACAGACAGAGTTACTTTCGCATTTATAATATTAGTATGGATGTAAAGAAAACCCTGTCCGACCCATAAGGATAATAAAGGTTAGGTAAACACTTGACCAAATATAATATAAAATTTTACATAATCATCATAGTAACAATACTAATGAATTTTGAAATAATCCTTTTTTCCCGGGAATTAATTCCAATTTCCGCGAAATTTAGTAATTTTTAAAAAGTGACAACACCGGTATTATTATAAGCGAATAGCGACGCGACCACGTCACAGGTGCCGCGTGCCCTGCCCCACGCCGCCCGCGGAAGGGGTTGCTTATCGCACGTGTATTAAGTTACCTTTTTTTTGCGAAATAATATTTATTTTTTTAGGATTTTTTTTAAAGTTTAGCCTGTCTTTGTGGGCATTAGTAGAATCAGTTATCGATACCTAACAATACCTTCACGGATCGGACAGGGTTTTCTTTACATATTGTATTGTATACTAGCGACCCGACCCGGCTTCGCTCGAATAAGTGTATTATATTAGGTATATATAACTGTATCTTGAATCACTCTATCTATTAAAGAAAAGCGCATCCCGTTACTTAGTTTTATGGATCTAAACATACATAGGGACAGTTACAGGCTCGCGTTGCCCCTGTGCGCCGCAGCCTCTATGTCTCTGTAATATCTTCGAAAATATTTATTAAATTAGATGCTGTAAAAGGCAATATTGATATATGTAAAATGCAAAATAAATTTAGTGAATAAGGTTTTCAGTACGTTGACTTAATAGAAACGCTTGGAACGCAAGTCATACCCACGCCCACGCGCCTCAATTCGGGTGCCCACTCGGTAATCTAGCTAGCAGTCTAGCTAGTAGTCACACACGCACCGTTGTGATAAGTGGACGTTGCGGCGCGCTACGCTGCGTAATATAATTAAAAAATAACAAAAGGCATGTTCAAGAAATCAACACATTTATTTATACAAAGTGTTACAGACGTAACAAATACAATACACTTTGACAGACAAAAAATTGTCAACCATCATACGGCAAATGTATAAAACCTTGTTTTAGTTGTTGGTTCAAATGAAATAACTTCATGCCATTATTCTCTAATTCCATCATCACTTGGAGAACACACTGCAAGAAAATTATGTTCACCAACAATCAATAAATATCGAACCGGACGAAGCGTTTCGCCTCGTCCTTTATACAGCGTATATCGAGGGACTGGAACAATTTGCCAGCCGGCGGTGTTTCTAAGGCTAGAGGGAATAGGCTCTTAATAAACTAGTGCGCTTCACCATCAACGATTGCGTCACTGCTAGTTTTTTTTTTTTTTAATTATTATAAACTAGTGCTTGACTGCAATCCCACCTGATGGTAAGCAGTGATGTAATCATTGATGGTAAAGCGCACTAGTTTATTAAGCCTATTCGCTTAAAAAACTTAGGAATAGGAAGAAAGACGGCAGTTGAGCGAGGTGATGCAATGTTAAACCCAACCATACGACCATGCTGCGCCAGAGGGAGATTGATCTAGAGACCCTCCACGACCAAACCTCCGACATAACAACATTTGGCGCATCGTACCCGGCACACATCGCAACACAACTGCTCAGACCCGTCCTCCGTACGCCTTCACCAGACATCATGCTGGAACAAGACGAATCGCTTGGCGGCAAGGCTTGGTCTGGTGTGTGGTAACTTCTGCCGGCAGCTGATGTTAAGGCCACCGAATAAAATAAAATGTGTATGTATGTAAACAAAGTAAAGCGCCTGTCGGGATTCGAAACTAAGACCTACAGCTTGTAAGTCGCAGCCGTTACCACTACTACTATTACCACTAGGGTTGTAACGGAGACTTGTTAGCGGAGGGGGAGGCGGATGCGGAGGCGACGATTCTCGCCTCCGCGGATGCGGAGGTTAACGGAGGCGGAGGTGGGGGTGAAAGTACATATAGAAAAAATTGTATTTTATGGTTAATTAAAACATAATTTTTATTTTAAATACGTACATTAATAGAAGTATACTTGGTAAAAAAAACTATTACATTCTTGTAATGAAAATTAAGGAGAAACAAATTGTGTTTGCCGCATTCCCGCCTCGCACTTGTTGATTCTTGACCATTTCGCGCTCAAACGCGGCTGGAAGGTTGTCGAGCGTCGCAGCTTGCGCGTTATTTATTTTATAATACGTAAATAAATCTCCGTTATAACTCCGCAAAAATTGTGCGGAGCCGGAGGCGCAAGCGAAGATACGATTTCTTGCGGAACTTCCGCAGTAACGGAAGCGGAGGCGAAGCTCCGTTACAACCCTAATTACCACTACTCCACTAGCGCACCATAGCTCTTATAAGTGGTTTTAGTGAATACCGCAATGTGTAAACATGCGTAAACAAAACAAAAATAAAAAAGAAAATGAAGTTATTTTGACTCATGCAGGAAAACCATAAAACTAAACAGTAAAAAATAAAATAAAAACATACAATATAAAAAAGTAACAACAAATCTAAAATTCCTTTCATCATTATCGACCTTTTTATCGTCCCACTGTTGGGCACAGGTCTCCTCTCATACAGAGAAGGATTGAGCCTAATCACCACGCTTGCTCAATGCGGATTGGCGATTTCAGACTTAAAGTCCAGGTTTCCTCAAGATGTTTTCCTTCACCTTCAGTCATTGGTGTCCAAGATATACTTAGAAAGTACATATAACTTTAGAAAAGTTACATTGGTACTTGCCTGTGACCTGGAATCGACACCACGACTACAAAATTACTATCCGAGGCCAAAAAGCTCCTATCTCACACGATGCTTCGACATTTAAAAAAAAACAGTTTTCACTGATTCTTCAACTGACTGTTATAGTGTTATTCTCTTTGTTATACGACGACCAACGTCGGTCGTTGAACCTAAAAGAAAATTGAACGTCGATTTTTTTGTTATCATTTTCACATCAATACCCTCCACATTATTATTTAATCGGAACTTGTACTTAGGTGCGTCATTGTAGATATGAGGGAACAGACGACAAAAAGTGTCCTTTATTGCCACAACAATGGCGATAAAGGACACTGTGTCCTAAGTTTAGTGTTAGCACCCTAGTTGTAGCGTCCAGACGTCTGTTGATTTTTGTATTATTTTCAAGGTTAGTGTATCAATAAATTATACATTCATATTATTTGTATTTGTATCAAACATCGTGTGTAAGATTTTTGTATCCTGTTTTTTATTTTGAATGATAATCAGAATTTTATTTGTAGAACATAGGTGTATCTATACATAAAGGTCTTACCAATTGGCTATGTTTTGCCGTGAAGGCGTACAAATATTGAGATCTTACGGAGACTTAACACAAATTACTCTCATAAAAAAAAAAACTTGCTATTTTACATTTACATAGAAATTTATAATTAAAAGAAACTTACATGCATGTAAAATATTACAACATCTCTTAAAAAATCTTCTACAGAATAATATGTTTTTTTTTTTTTATTAATAGAGAGTGGAGACTTTTCTAAGATTTTGATTGGGGCATTTTTTTTATACTATCGTGCTATATAACGTAATTTTTAATTTTTTGTGACTAAGTAAAAATTAGTAGAGTTGACCTCGTTACATCCAACTAATAATTTAAGTGTTTTTACCACGAGCGGCAGTCAAACAAAAACTAAATCAAAAATTTTATTTTATTATGTTTATCGATACTTATGGCGTCTGCGGAGTTTAGCTAGCTAGTTTAAAATAACCCAGTATTTCTTTATAAAATAAAATTGAATTAACGCAAAACACTTTATTGTGTGGATCATAAATATTAAATACAGGTATAAATAGCTAAGAACGTCATCATCATCATTATCTTAGCGTTAATCCCAGTCGCATCTGAAGCCTTTTCAGCTTTGGAGTCTGGCAGTTAGACAAATTTTTTGGACTTTTGAGGGCTTCAATAACCCGTAACGACTGATGATAGTATGATCTAGATGTTCGTATGGCAACCGGGACCAACGGCTTAACGTGCATTTCGAGGCACGACCAGTCTAGTGCAAATATTCATATTCATGCTTACATATGTAAATAGCTAAGAACGATCATATAAAAATAATCTTTGAATACATTTACTTTGACAGTAAGGGGAGACAGTACTGCAGGTAATCTGTGTTGTCCCATTTACATTTAAACAATAAATACGTATAGAACTTGTAACAAAAAGGGTATTTACATACCAAGGGCATGGCATCTTTAGATGATATCAAACGATATCGGAAGGGTTTCAACTCAAAATAAAATACACAAAAAAAAAATTTTTTTTCTTAAAAGCAATTGTTTGTTTCTTAAAATAAAATCATAACAAACGTGGCAGCACACTACATACGTTAATAACTACTCGTTACCCGTCACGTTACTTGCCAAAATCCGATAAATGTCTTCAATATCTCTGTGCGACTAGTATGATAGAAGCCTATCACAGGCGGTGTTTTTCCTCATAACTTCCTAACATAAAAAGATAGGATTAAAAAACCCTTCCAATATCGTTTGATATCATGTAAAGATGCCATGCCTTTGTTATGTATAAACCCTTTATTTTACACGTTGTATACACAAAGTATATACTTACCTATACATATAAATAAATATACACGATAATAATCATAAAGCCAGCGCAAAGGACATAATAATTGCTGACTGCACGGTTAGCGCAGTGGATAAGGTATTGTCTACTGCGCTGCGTGTAGCCGGGTCGATTCTCGCACGGAACAAATATCTGTATGACATGCAGGCTACAACTAGTTGTTCCGGGTCTGGCTGTTTGTGTATGCGAGTTTCATATGTTTGTAAACGCACCCACAATACAGGAGAAATTCTTAGTGTGACAACGTTTAAAAAAGAAAATAAGGAGAGAGACAATTTTCCGGCACTAATACCAGTACATTAATTGCGTAATATACTATTACGTACTACTAATTTACTATAATTTTGTAGCATATTGCTAATTCATTGCTCTAAAGGGTGTATCTGACATCGACGCACAAACGAGTACCATGGATCCAGTACATGATTCTGAGCCCCCAGTGGTGGAATTTTTCGTCGGCTTTTTCATGATTTAAAAAAAAATATATGAAGTTTTTTTAACTTTAGACCATTCATAACTGCTATACTATTATAACCCAATAAGATTTTAAAGTCAAAATTAAATTATTCGCTAATTACTTTAAAAAGCGCAATGAAAGCAAAACCCGAAAAACGATCTTATCAGCTGATTTAATAGAGTTCACATCAGGGATCAACGTCATACCTACAAACTCGCACGGCGGCACGCTTGCAACGTTCAAAAGCCGAGCCGACACTTTTTTTAACCACTGTGAATTCTGTAACCGTTCATTAACGATATAAAAGACTATCATAATTTTATTAGTGGCATGCGGTGTAGCCTATTCACGAAGTTTGTGTTATGATGTCAGATACACCCTGTATGTTCGAAAAACTTGTTTGCTCTACAACGTAAATAACGCAATGAATTTTGTTGAACTATCAAAATGAAACCCATTGCTACTGATAGCGGGTTACGCAATTATGCTGCTGTCATTTTGAAAATGTATTTCAAAATAATTATTTATTAATTTGTAAGGAGACAAATTTATAAATAAAGGTTTTAAAACCATCATTCATACTCTCAAAATTCAACTAATAAGATGAATCAAATAATTATTATCATTTTGTTTTTTATAACTGACGAAATATTTCAACACCATTCAGATTCATGTACTGCCTCCATGATAACAACGATGTTCTTTTCCCTTTTTCTTTTTTTTTCTCTTTTATTTCCTAAAATTGATCTTACATTGTTTGGAGGACCACATACCGTCACTCCGTATTTCCTAAAATTGTTTTTATATTGTTTAGGACGACTACTGTCACTCTCTATTTCCTAAAATTGTTTTTACATTGTTTTAAACGACTGCTCTCACTCCGTATTTCCTAAAATTGTTTTTACATTGTTTTAGACGATTACTGTCAGGCTGTATTTCCTAAAATTGTTTTTACATTGTTTTAAACGACGATTGTCACTCCGTATTTCCTAAAATTGTTTTCATATTGTTTTAGACGACTACACAAAGATGAAGTGCGACTGTGACTACATGATGACTGGCAATGAAAGCCTGGAGGCGCATTATGACAACTGTCGCATGATTTGGGACAAACTGCATCCAGGGAAACCATATCCCAAGTAAGGATATTCCTGTAATATGTTTAGACTAGCTTTTGCTCGCAGTTTTGCTCACGTGGCATGTCGATAATGTTCTATTGTCCATCCTATGTAGTCCCTGTTTTACAAATGGTCACCCATCCACGGAATAACCATAGCAAGCGTAGCTTAACCTGATCGATCGACTCTTGTAGGCTTGAGACACATTATATAGGCATATTAAAATGTTTTTTTAAGCTTTATACAACGTGTAACAAAAAGGGTATATACATACCAAGGGTAAGGCATCTATAGATGATATCAAACGATATCGGAAGGTTTTCAACACAAAATAAAATACTAAAAAAAAATATATTAAATTTTCGGTTTCGTGTGTTTCTTAAAATCAAATCATAAAAACGTGGCAGCACACTACATACGTTAATAAGTCGCACAGAGATATTGAAGGCATTTGTCGGATTTTGGCAAGTAACGTGATGGGTAACGAGTAGCGTTACCCATCACGTTACTTGCCAAAATCCGACAAATGCCTTCAATATCTCTGTGCGACTAGTATGATAGTAGCCTATCACAGGCGGTGTTTTTCCTCATAACTTCCTAACATAAAGAGATAGGATTGAAAAACCCTTCCAATATCGTTTGATATCATGTAAAGATGCCATGCCTTTGTTATGTATATACCCTTTATGTTACACGATGTCATACCCTTTATGTTACACGTTGTTTACTAGTGCTTCACCTCGATCCAGCCTGATGGTAAGTAGTGATGCAATTATTGATGGTAAGGAGCATTAGTTTATTAGGAGCCTATTCACTCTAGCCTTGAGGATATTTAAATTGTAATCAGACGGATAGACCGCTGTAAGCAAATTGTTCAGTCCTATGGGAACTATATTAAAATTTTAAGTTTCAAGACGTTATTTCAAGTTAAATAAACATCAACTTTATTTCATTAGTAATTAAGTTGATTTTAGAATGACTAGCACTATTGAACAAATAATAAAAATGTTTGAAGTTGTAGGAGTTAAAATGATTTTTATTGTGTATAGTATTAAAGTTATTTTCCCATAAACACATATTTTTTTTTACATTTTTGGCGAAAGTCTCAATATTATGTTACGATATGTAGTTTCAAACCTGTTTAGAAGACACGTGTTACATTTTTAGTGCCAATAATCATTTGGTAAGCCGCCGCAGCGTCATGACATAATTATGTATATTGTAAAGTTTGTCCACAGGAACAGTGATGGCACTCTTAGGCTGCCAAACAGACACCTTCAAGACCTGGACGTGGACGTCTTGTACCATCTAGGCTATGACACGCACAACCATGACCTTCCCGCACTGTTTGGAGACGTTAAAGTAAGTCCCTTTATGAAGGTTACGAAATGTAAAGGGAACCCAAAATAATTGTTAGCATTAAATGAAATGAAATGATAAATGAATTCTAAGCAGGTTTAGCCATGGGCACGCCACAATAGCTGCGGCAAGTCTCCTCTTTAAGGAATAGCTAGAGAAGCGCCACAGCGTCCTCACCTTCCGCCTGACGCAGGTTTCCACCGGACACGGTTGTTTCGGGAGGTTCCTGTTCCGGATAAGGCGGGAGGAAACGCCAGAGTGGCACCACTGTGTAGATCGCCCTGAGGACACGGTAGAGAATACGGTGGAGGTCTGCCGGGCTTTGGTAGAACACCGCCGCGTCCTCGTGGCGGCGATCGGCGGCGATCTCTTGCGTCTGGCCCTGGTTCAGGCCATGGTCCGGAGTGTGAGTGCATGGCTGGCCGCCACCTCCTTCTGCAAAGCAGTGATGCTAGCAAAGTAGGAGGCGGATTTCGTGAGGGAGCGGGAATGCCAGCGCCCGCCCCTGCGGCGGCTAGAGGCCTGGTCCCACGAGACCAAGGAGATAAAGGCGACAACATCGAACTCCCGGCCACCGTAGGCGCGGTCTTGCAGGCGGCGAGCAGTGGGTAGCTCGCTGCCCGGTAAGGATTAGGCCGGGGTTGATGACGCGTTGTTTCATTCGTACCTCAAAAAGATGTCAGCACATCGTGACGGGGTCCACAAAGACCGATTCCTCTTGGGTCAGGGTTGAGAGTTGATTAAAAAAGAAACCGTGGCCCTGGCGCACAGGCAAGTGAAGGAACACGGGTGGGTTTTAGTCAGTAAAAGTCTGACACGCCCTTCCGCTCCGCCCAGAACGGGAGAGGTCATATGATAATTTCACATCCACAACAAAAAAAGGAGGTTTCTTTAAGTCTTCCAATAAGTATTGGCGCACTAAATTGGTACCGAGGTTTTGCAACTAGCACTGCAAGTACTAGCTTCCTAGCCTGCGTCTGCGTCCGTGCGAAAGTTGGTGATCCCTCAGCCCATTCCGTCACATCGCATCGCCTATCCGTGCCCATATTTAATTTTCACGTGCGTTATTACTGACTTTTATGTTTTTGCTCAGTTCCTAAGAGACCTAGCGTTATGTTAGGTAGTCTTTCTCGATAATTAATCTATGAAATCCTACATAATACTATTCCAAAGTATCTGTAGCTAATACTGATGACTGTTATTGATACTGACCTATACAATATGTAAAGAAAACCCTGTCCGACCCATAAGGATAATAAAGGTTAGGTAAACACTTGACCAAATATAATATAAAATTTTACATAATCATCATAGTAACAATACTATTGAATTTTGAAATAACATCTTTTTCCCGCGAATTAATTCCAACTTCCCCAAAATTTGGTAATTTTTAAAAAGTGACAACATTATTTTTGACGGCATAATTCTGAGCGAATAGCGATGCGGCCGCGTGCCGCGTGCCCCGCCCCTCTTCGCCCGCGTCTGTATGGCATACTGCACATGTTTTAAGTTACCTCTTTTTTGCGAAATAATATTTATTTTTTAGGGGGATTTTTTTTTAAAGTTTAGCCCGGCTTTGTAGGCATTAGTAGAATCAGTTATCGCTACCTAACAATACCTTCACGGATCGGACAGGGTTTTCTTTACTTATTGTATAAACCATGACATGTAATAATAAATAATAAAATATTCAAACTGTTCCAGTTTGTTTGCATGGGCGGTACTAAGCATCGGATGCGGGAGTTTGCGCAGTACATGACCGAAGTGTTGAAACTTCCTAACAAGGGGGAGAAGCTGGTAAACCTCACCAAGCACTCGCAGAGATATGCCATGTACAAAGTTGGGCCTGTTCTGTCTGTTAGCGTGAGTATATGTATATGTGTATACTATAGATAGCCGTAACGCGCTGCTCCATAGTAGAATGGAATGTAATAGAATAGAACAGAGTTTCCCAACAAGAGGGCGGAGGTGGGTCCAAGAAAAAAAAAACGGGGCGCAGCATTACGGAGGCAATGCTGCGACTTTCAGTAAGTACTAGGATTGTCTATTTTATTTCTTGATTTTAACGAGACAGTGATGATAGCTCGGCGGGCGGATTTTAGGTAAGTATTGTAACTAAAGGCGTGTAGTACATACATATTAGCAATATTTGTGTTTTATTTTACCTAATACAGATTTTAGTTGGGTCCAAAAACTTAAGTGGGTCACGAAGGAGGAGTATGAAATTTCACAGTAGATTAAAGTTTGGGAAACGCTGGAATAGAATACTCTTTATTATGACACCATAAAAATGACAGAACACAAATATGAAGATTTTACAAAGGGTGACACAATGGGCGGTCTTATCTGTTAGAGCGATCTTTTACAGACAACCTTTGGATGGAATACCAAGGCGATAGACAGACAAATAATGTACGTAGTCTACAGTATACTATTTACATAGAATATACAATAAATATGTACATAAAGTTTGAATTTGAAATAGAAAAAATCAAGTTCGATCTAACAATAGTATGCAAATCATAGGGAAACTTGTCACGCGACGTTCAGATTTACAAACAAATTAGTTCATTGATACATCTTTATATTCTCTCCTGGGAAATCCACGAAAGGCTTCTTGAAACTAATCCTCTATTCAATCTATGTTTATTAAAGCTTCTAAAAACAAGTTTGTTAATGAAATGCAAATCCAGTATTACAAACTGAATTAATTCGTTGATATTGATCTTTATTTTCTCTTCTGGGAAATTAACTACACGCTACATGAAACAAATCCTAAGTTCAATCAATATTAGTACTAATGTATATGAATATATCGACGCTTGAAAGGCAATCATATCTAAGCGTCAAAAATTCGTAAATTTAGTTATATACCATTCGAACCGCCCGATTTTTCTGCGTCGTCGTTTGGTATATAACTCAATTTACGAATTTTTGTCGCTTAGATATGATTGCCTTTCAAGCGTCGATATATAAATATTAAGTATATGCATGTGTTGGACATATTATAAAGTTTCTGACTTTGTGAGAAAGGCGACAATATTTGTGAGTGCCGTAGGCTATATACAATACTAGCTTTCCGCTCGCGGTTTCGCCCGCGTGGAGTTCGGTTATATCGCGCTTTTTAGATTTCCCTCGGGAATATCAAATTTTCCGGGATAAAAAGTAGCGTATGTCCTTAGTCAGGGTCTAAAGATTGTCTGTGCCAAAATTCACCAAAATTGGTAGAGAGGTTTAACTGGGAAAGCGTAAAAGACAGACAGAGAGAGTTACTTTCGCATTTATAATATTAGTATGGATTATAAAGTTTCTGGCTTTGTGAGGTTCTAGAGGGTAATTTCTCGATATACAGGATAGATTTTGAAAATTATTTTATCAATAGAATTTATCAATCAATTCAATATAATATTAACATACAGCATTTTATCAATCATATCAATTTTATCAATAGAAGGTGAGAATATTTGTGAGTGCCGTAGGCTATATGTAGGTTATATTTAACCGAATCGTGGTTTAGGTGTAAAATAAAAATTGGGCACGCCACAATAGCGACGGTAAGTCCCCTCTTTGAGGAGTGGCTAGAGAGACGCCAGGGCGTCCTCACCTTCCATCTGACGTAGGTCCTCACCGGAGACGGCTGTTTCGGAAGGTTCCTGTTACGAATAAGGCGAGAAGAAATATTATGTGAGGATCGCCCTGAGGGCACGGTGGAGCATACTGTGGGGGTCTGCCCGGCTTGGGTAGAGTACCGCCGAATCCTAGTGGCAGCGATCGAAAAGATAACAGATACAGACAGAGTTACATTTGACTTTATTAAGCAGCTATATACAATATGTAAAGAAAACCCTGTCCGACCCATAAGGATAATAAAGGTTAGGTAAACACATGACCAAATATAATATAAAATTTTACGTAATCATCATAGTAACAATACTAATGAATTTTGAAATTATCTTTTTTCCCGCGAATTATTTTCAACTTCCCCGAAATTTGGTAATTTTTAAAAAAGTGACAGCGCCGGTATTATTATGAGCGAATAGCGATACGACCACGTGCCGCGTGCCCTGCCCCCCGCCGCTCGCGGAATGGTTGCTTACCGCACATGTATTAAGTTACCTCTTTTTGCGAAATAATATTTATTTTTTAGGGGGAATTTTTTTAAGTTTAGATCGGCTTTGTCTCCATTAGTAGAGTCAGTTATCGATACCTAGCAATACCTTCCCGGACAGGGTTTTCTTTACATATTGTATTAGAAATATATATATATTTATTTTATTACAGAGTAATGCTCATACTATAAGTGTTTTGTATTGTTTATTAGAATATGGTAGTAACTGGATGAGAGTTGGTGAAAATGGAGTTGAATGGCGCGAAATAGGAGATGTCTATATCTAGCAGTAGACTGATGATGATGACGATTTTTTTTATGACAAAAGATCGCTCTTAGCGATAAGACCGCCCATTGTATTACCCTTTGTAAAATATTGATATTTATGTTCTGTAATTTAAATGCCGTACATAATATAGTGTAAAGAAATAAAGAGATAAAGAAATAATGAAATAATATAAGTAGTTTAAAGAAATAAAGAGATAAAGAAATAATGAAATAGTATAGTGTAAAGAAATAAAGAGAATATTAGTAGTACACAACACATATCAATTATGTTTTCTACCCACGTATACATAAGGTTCACATTGCCAATATTCGTATCCAGCTTTTATTAGTGGATGTGTTGAACTTATCCATATTATCACAGTCTAAAAATCATACAGTCGTCCAACGAAGACGTCTAGACAGAGCAATCGTGCGGGGTGTGAGGGACGAGACGCGGGTAAGCGGCAACCGAGCTGCGAACAAAACGATGTTCGTAGCTCGGTATCTATCATTAAGGGCTAACGCTTGTTTGTTTTTTTATTTGATTGTTTTATAATTTGATATGAGTGTCAATTTTGAGGTGCTTGTTATGAAAAATCCATCCCTTTTGACATCCAAAATGGCGGACGTAATTTTTTTTTATAATTTGATATTAGTGTCAATTTTGAGTACAATTGGGGTGTTTGTTACGAAAAAGCCACCCTTTTTGAAATCCAAGATGGCGGACCCCAATTTAAATCTATATTAATATGATATGGGTGTTAATTCCGAGGTGGATTGGGGTGCTGGTTACGAAAATGCCATCTGCATAACTTAAATCTGTCTCGAGTTCTTCCCTTAGTAAAAATAGCAAATTAATTAAATATAACACAGCTATCGATGTTGATCTGCAATAAATAAATAATTTCATAAATGTTGTTTATTTGTGACAACCCTGGCCGATGCGTTAGTGTTTAGACGATGTCGGCTTTTTACACGAGATCAAAGGCGTCGACCTACTGTATGATTTTTATACTGTGATATTATCTTATTACCATCTTGGTACCTACCGTATTCGATAAATAAATGTATTTTTGCTTTTTATATAAAAAACAGGGACCGCTGACACTAGGAATTACTTCTGTATCGTGGGTGCGTTTACAAAGATTTAAACTCACATACACAAACAGCTAAACCCGGAGCAACTACCTGTAGGTCATACAAATGTTTGTTGTTTTTGTAGTTAGGAAAAGGTCACTTTTGTAGTGTGTGTTATTATTATCCTTTATTTCACCGTACATACATACAGGATAAAATTTTATCCAGTGCGCAAACTTTGTCAACTTATAGCTTAATAAGTTTTATAGATAAAAATATTATTACTTTGATATGTTTTAGTACAAAAAAAAAAAATAGTCATTGATAACGAAAGATGTTTATTATGAAATCGATGTTTTGGTCACCGCACGCGGTCCCATTCATGTTCGGCGGAGTGGGGACGGTGGGAACATCACAGGACACCCGAGCGCCCGCGCTGCCCGCATGTTCACTATGCGGCCATATGCTAATACTACGATATTGATATGAATAATTGGTGTCTCTCATTTGCTGATTTTGGGGCGGACAAAAACGTCATTTTTTATTTTAAACTAATAATGCAGATTTCTTCTGTCATTGATTCTGAGCCACCTATTTTTTTTTGCGCACTCGAAAAAAAATTTCCCTGTATAAATTATATTTTTAAATATTTCTACATAAAAAAATACATAAAAAAACATTTAAAAATATAAAAAATAGTAGCCCACCGGTATCGGGAACAGGGTCCAAGCTACCGGCGGTCAGGGCTCCAGAGAGAGGAACTTCCTGACAATGCGAGCCGTGTCCAGAATTACAGCTTTCTGAATCAAGCCCTTGATCCAGCTGCCTAACGAGAGCCTCCTGAGGTGTTGGTCGAGGCTCTTGGCTCACCGATAGTCGTGACAGCCAATGGCTTACATTGGCTGTCACGACTATCGGTACAATGATTGCTGAATCCACCTCCCACATGTCGACAACCTCGTGAGCCAAGTCAAGATACTTGATTTGTTTATCTTTCTCGGCTTTCACGAGGTTCTCATCATGCGGGATGGTTATGTCAACAATCATTGCACGCCGCTCTGATCGATCCACCATCACTATATCAGGCTTATTGGCAACAATAGTCCTGTCAGTGATGATCGATCGATCCCAGTACAATTATTATTATTATTATTATCTATTTATTTCGAGCAACCAGACTCATAGTGTTAGTTAGAATGTGCCTACAAACTATGTTAGTAATACATTTACAAACAATACAAAAGCAGCAGTGGTTCACAAACTGACAGTCCAAAACATTTCTTGTTAAACCCCACATTTTAAAATTATTTCAATAGCGCAATTGATGGCCCCGATAAGTGTCCCAATTTTAATACATGGTTATGGTTTAAGACATTTAATTCTCAAAAACAGAATACAATCATTCACAAACAATGAGAAACACTGGTTACAAACATAAACGTAAAAGTTACATACATAGATTAGTTCAAGCCCGAAGATCTGACAATCAATCTTATCAAGGGGTGTTGCATTATTTTTCTCGGTGGTAGGCCATAACATCGGCTGCTGGCAGAAGTTACCACGATACCATACCTGATTCGTCGTGTTCCGGCATGATGTCTGGTGAAGCCGTATGGAGGACAGGTCTGAGCAGTTGTGTTGTGATGTGTGCCTGGTACGAAGCACCAAATGTTGTTGTATCTGGAGTTTGGTGGTGGTGGTCCAGATCGATCTCCCGCTGGCGCAGCATCGTTGGTCGTGTTGTTTAACATAGCATCACTTAGCTTTACTGCCGCAAACGTGACAAGGAAACCTGGTGGTGGGACGACACAGTCCAGAGGGAGACTAAGGTGAAGAAAGCCCTCTTCAAAACGTGGCAAGCGACCGGATCTCCTGAAGATCGCGACACATACAAGGTTGCCAAACGTGCCACCAAAAGAGCTGTAGCCAGAGCCAGACGAGACCACTTGCAACCTCTCTACGAGAAGTTGGAATCGTCTGAGGGGCAAAAGCTCATTTACAAGTTGGCACGTTCCAGGGTCAAAACGGCACAGGATATATCCAAGTGCCGTTGTGTAAAAGACCCAAATGGCAACCTGCTATGCGAGGACCTCGCGGTGAAGGAGAGATGGCGCTCGTACTTTCACGAGCTGCTGAACAAGCAGCATCAAGAGGTGCAAACACCGGAACTCCCTCCGAACCTTGGACTAGTGCCTCTGATAACGCCTGAGGAAGTCCAAACGGCTCTTCGTCGTATGGGGAATCGGAAAGCTGTCGGAGCTGACGGAGTCCCCATTGAGGCCTGGAAGCCGATGGGTCCTCGCGGCGTGGGCATGCTAACTAACTTTTTCAATCGCGTGCTCCTGACCGGCAAAATCCCGAGCCAATGGAGGCTGAGTATAATTACTCCAGTCTTTAAAGGCAAGGGCTCGGTTCAGGAGTGTGGCAACTATCGCGGTATCAAGGTCATGTCCCACACCATGAAAATCTTTGAGAGGATCGTAGACTCCCGAATCCGGCAGGAGTGTGCTGTCTCGGAGGGTCAATATGGGTTTCGGCCAGGGTACGGAACCATGGACCCTATCTTCGCACTAAGGATCGCCATGGAGAGATACAGATCGAAGAGCACGCCTCTGCATATGCTCTTTCTAGATATGCAGAAGGCCTTCGACTGTGTCCCTCGCGGGGTGATCTGGTGGGCACTGAGGTCCAAAGGGGTACCTGAAGCCTATGTCGACATAATTCGAGACATGTACCTCAAGTCCGATTCCGTTGTCAGGACCGCTGTTGGCGACACTAAACCCTTCCCCATCACCGTCGGAGTCCACCAGGGATCCGTCCTTAGTCCGTTTCTGTTCAGCGTGATATTAGACGTCTTGTCGGACAGCATCAAGGACTCACATGAGCAGCCTCCTTGGCTACTCATGTATGCTGACGATATCGCGCTGGCGGACGCGGACAGGGAACGGTTGGTGCGGCGTGTGAATGCGTGGAAGGACTCGCTTGAGAACGGAGGTCTGAAACTCAACGTGTCGAAGACCGTATACTTGGCCAGCAACACGACAGACCCCATGTCTGTGCGCATAGGCGGAGACATGGTCGAGCGCACGGACCAATTTAAATTCTTGGGGTCTATGCTTCACGCGTCCGGCGACATTGATTGCGACGTCAAGGCACGTATTTCCGCAGCTTGGGCGAAATGGCGTGAGGTGACAGGTGTCATTTGTGACCCCAAAATGCCGGTTAAGCTTAAGGGGCAGGTCTATAAAACCATCATTAGAACCTGTTCTCCTGTATGGCAGTGAGGCGTGGCCTGTGCTTGAGCGACACAAGCAGGAGCTGCGTGTCACGGAAATGAATATGCTGCGGTGGATGTGTGGAGTTACGCGGAAAGACCGCATCAGGAACTCCCGCATCCGGGGCAGCCTTCGTGTCCGTGACATTGCAGATAAACTGCAGGAGGGTCGCCTAAGCTGGTACGTCCACGTCTTACGCAAACCGGCATGTTACGTGGGTAACAAATGTCTTGCCATGACGCCTCCGCCGGGCCGGAAAAAGCGGGGTAGACCAAAGAAGTGCTGGCTTGACGTTGTAAGAGATGACATGCGTGCCAACAAGCTCTTACCACAGGACGCTAAAGATCGTGCGAAATGGAGGAGAATGTGCAGGAAAGCGGACCCCGGGCTCCAACGCAAAAGCCGCGGATGCAACCGGGATAAACGCTGACATGATGATGATGACTTAGCTTTACTGCCGTCTTCCTTCCTATTCACTCGGTTTTTTTGAGTGAGTGGGCTCTTAATAAAATAATGCGCTTTACCATCAACGATTGCATCACTCCTTACCATTAGCCGGTATTGCAGTTAAGCACTATTTTATATTTACTAAAAGAAAAAAAAACAAAAATCAGGTTGTGCAGGTCAGATAGGTAGTCACTGCATGTAAGATACTGATATTCATGTGCATCCGGCTAATCTGATGACCTCTTAGGAAAATGCTAAACAGTTGATACTGAGATTAGTCAAAATGTGAAATCTAAGTAACTTTTTCAGCACGGTGTCGGCATTTCATCAATGACTACCCTACTCCAAGAGGTAATCAAGCTGGTGTACTACGCAAAGGCTAAGGACCCCATCTTCTTCAGGATCGGGACATGTGGAGGCCTCAACATACCAGCTGGCTCCGTCGTCGTATCCTCCTTCGGGCTTAATGGAAACTTGGAGAAGACTTATGATATGGTAAGTATAAACGTGCCTGTTAACTCTGTTTTTAGCAATTTTTGTCATCATTAAACAGTGTCCATAGACTTTCTTCTCTATAGGAGCTTGCTAAGCTTTGTAATGGGTATCTAGTTTAGAAAAGAAAAGGAAGAAGTAATCGCGTATGCGTTCTTTCTGTTTCACTAACTCCTTGACAGTTAAAAAGTTCTTATAATAATTAAAAAAACCAAACCATTCCTGATTGTTTGCTTGCAACTTAAGTCACCAATCAAAATAGAAATCTTAAGTCACAAAGTCACAAAGCGACTGACTTATTTTCGAGTTAATACTTTTGCCACGAAAATAATTTATTGTCACTAACACAGTAAGTGTCTACGAGGAACTTGTGGTAAAGTAATAATCGCCACAGGGGTTGTTAAATCTGGTTAAGCTACGCTTGCTACAGCCAGCTCGAAGATGGCTTACCATTTTTATATGCAGAAATTTTGCCGTGCCTCGGGAAGCACGTTAAGTCAATGGCCTCTTGGCATTTGTAGACAGTTTATATGAGTCGTTATAAGCCCGACACTATGATAAGATGGATATAGGATGCACTCTGGTGAGTGTGCAAGGGAATTGCATGATTTAATTCCCCCATCTCCGTTCCACCATCGGACGACCCATCGTACGGCGAGTTTCCACCCTTACGTTGTTAACACCACTACGATCCGGACGAAGCGTTTTGCTTCCTCTTTTATACCGCGTACATCGAGGGACTGGAACCATTTGCCAGCGACGGTGTTTCCGTCACACTACAATTTGAGTGTGTTGAAGGCTAGAGTCAATAGGGTCTTAATAAACTAGCTTTACCATCAACGATCGCATCACTGCTTACCATCAGGCGGGATTGCGGTCAAGCGCAAGTTTATAATTTATAAAAAAAAAAATAGTTTTTTTCACTATTTTTTCAGAGTCTTTTTACCCGACTGCCAGGAGGGTTATGTTGTTAGCTCCTATCTTGTATGTATTATTCTTTATTACCTAGTATCTCCAGAACTGCTGAACGGATTTTCACATTTGAGGTATTGTTAGAATTGCCTTATTCGCCCAACTGCTACTGGAAAGGTGACATTTAAAAAAACCCAAAATGGCGGAAATAAATAAATTTCTACCAAGCATATCGAATGGGATATCAAAATGAAGGATTTTAAACACTGATTCCAAATATGTATATAACCTAACATTAAATTGAACAAAAAAAAAAAAAGAATTACATATTTTTTTCTACCGAGCATGTCGAGTTGGGTATAAAAATGAAGGATTTTAATCACTGATTTATAATAAATATACTGATTCTAAATATATTTTACATATTAATTCATTACCTATAAAATTGTCGTTTAATATGAAAGAATGTAAAGGAATTCTTTTCATGTATTTTTTGTTTATATTTATTGAAGTGCCATGCAATCAATGTATTTTTGCCAACGCAGTGGCAGTTTATTGATTCTTAAAGAAATCACCTGGACGAGAGGCAACAAATTTTCCAAAGGCATTTTATACTGCCTATTGGGTGTAGCAATTTTTTCCCGACAAGAATCTATTTAAATTCTGGAAAAAGTAGTAGTCTGCAGGCGAAAGGTCTGGTGAGAAGGGCAGATGATGAAGAGCCTCCAACCCCATTTTTTGTAACTTGGAGACCGTCTGTTGTGCGGTATGAGGTCGCGTGTTGTCGTGCAGGAGCAACGGAGAGGAGCGATTGACCAATACTGGTTGGAGATGTGCCAGTTTCTCCATCATTGTGTTCAGTTCTTCACAGTACACATCTGCAGTAATGCTGGGATGAGCATTACTGCTTTTTACTGATTTTTGCTGTTTGGTAAGAAGCTGTGATGAATCACACCGATTAGACCACCAAACAGGGACCATTGCTTTTCTAGTGGTAAGATTTCGTTTAGGGCATTGTTTAGGTGCTGAACCAGGATCAAATCAACATGCTGAGCGCTTGCGGTTATCAAATAGAATCTATTTTTCATCGCAGGTAACAATGTGTTTCAAAATTCCTTCATTTGTTTATCTGTTGAGCAGTGCCAGGTACGTCTCGCGTACTTCGCACTGGCGATCATCGAGTTTGTGGGGCACCCATTTGGCAAGATACATTACCTTGCTAATTCGACGCATGTGGTCCAATATAGTTTGTATTTTTTGTTTGTTTTGTCGACAGCTGTTGCTATTTCAGCCGTAGCTTGTGTATCATCAGCTTCCACAATCGTCTTCAATTCGTCATTGTCGACCAAAAGTCTTCAGACGACCGCGAGGTTCATTTTTCAAGTCGAAATTCCCAGAACGGCAGTGAGCAAACCAATGGTGGTGCGTTGGTTTATATTGTTAGCTCCGTAAACGTCGTTGATGTTGCGTGCCGCTTGTGCCGCGTTGTTACCACAACGGTACTCATATTCCATAATTACTCGAATTTTTAACGTATCCATGATGACAACAAAGATTGAAACGTGATGGAAATATAATAATCAATAAATTGTACTAATCAATAAACAAATCACTACTTTTGAAAAAAAAAGATCTCCATGTTTTTAAGATAAAATGAAGTTGGAAATTAGAATTATTAGCCAAACATCATTTTTTAATTTGAAATACTGCAGAATGGCAATTTCAAGACTAAAGAACTATTATAACGTGCAGTTTAAATTATAAATGGAAAGATAAAAAATCTGCTACATTAATATGCATATAACGCGACCATGACAGAAAAGTTAGAAAAGCTCACAAAAGTATACAATGTTAGTGCTATAAACATCTCACTTGATCCTAAAATATATGGTCAAAAACTACAAGAGGAATACATACCTGAAGATCAAAATAAATCAGGTAGTATACCAAACCAACTCAAGTTAAGTGTAAGCTCTCGAGCCATGCTAAGACGGAACATCAATGTAAACCATGGCTGGTTAACGGTGCCATGGCTGTTACCCGACGAATAGATTGGCCAGGAAAACTAACGCAAGCGGTATTTGTGGAGCTCGATGACCCAAGTATAACAGAAATAAATAAACAAATATTATTTAAAAAAAAGCCGCCTGCACAAAACTCTAACGAACTGAAAAGGTAGAAACAAGTTGAACAATCGCATTTGGGGGACTTCTTAGCTAGATAAACAAGTATTCCATAGAACAGTCCCCCAACTGCGATTGTTCAACTTGTTTCTACCTTTTCAGTTCGTTAGAGTTTTATGCAGGCGGTTTTTTGTTTTTAAATAATATTTTTTTATTGAAAAGTGTGGAAGTTACTAGTAGGATTATTGGCTTCTTTTTTTTTTCCTACTAAGACTAATTACTTAAATATCCTCAGTCAGCTCTTGTTTACAAAATCTTACTCTTCAACTAATCATCAACCCAGCGTTAATCACAGTCGCATCCGAAGCCTTTTCAGCTTTTGGAGTCTGGGGTCCGCTTTTACCAGTAAAACTGCTGATATGGCTAAACTTCGACATTTTTCGTGAAGCGACTGCCGTCTGACCTTCACAACCCGAAGGCGACATCGAAGCATTGCAGTTAGACCAATTGTTGGACTTTTGAGGGCTCCAACAACCCGTAACGACTGCCACTAGTTGTTTGTATGGCAACCGTTTTTTTTTTTTGGGGTGGAAATCCTCATAGCGTGTCCGCCGCCCTGGGATGGGCGACGGGGTCTGTCAGACTTTTACTGACTAAAACCACCCCGGTGCTTCTTCTATCACGAGCGCGCGTGGGACCGTGCGAGTCTAAATTCTTCCACGGCCCCACACTCTCGTGCTGGCCCGGTCTGTCCGGGCCTCGTCTCCTGCACGGGGTAGTGGGGTGTTAAACTACCCCGTGCATCGCCTCAGAGGCGCGCGCCGACACTCGCGCGCGCCTCCGCCTCGGGGTCCATCGAATAGGGGGCGGGGACTTCCCCATGTCCCTCGCCCCTGGACCCATTCATGGGGGGCGGAAGAGGGCGTTATCCGCCCTTCTTCGGCGCCCGGTGCGTCTTCTGCGGCCCGGGAAGGAGTTGAGATCTCCCTCTCCCGTTCCGCAGCTTCCTTCTGCGACATCACGTCCTCGCAGAAGGACACCACCGCGTCCCACGACTCTGCGCTGCCGGCCATCCTCCGCACTACTGCCGGCAGCGTCAGGTCGCCTCATACTTCATTTGTGAGGACACGGCGCTGCTCCTCCCAAGCTACACACTCGGAGAGCGTGTGCTGCGCCGTGTCCTCCCCGCATTGGACGCAGTGGTGGCACTGAGCGTCCGGCTCCCTGCCTAGGCGACACAGGTACTTGCCGAAGCAGCCGTGCCCCGACAGCACCTGAGTCACCCTGAACGACAGGGAGCCGTGCCTTCTCCCGAGCCAGTCGTCGAGTACTGGCCGGATCGCCTCGACGGTAGCGAGGCCGGCGGTAGGGCTCATAAGCCTCTGCCGCCAGTCCGCCACCAGAACCTGACGGAGCTCCCCTCGGCGCAGCTCGATCTGCCGCTGCGCCGGACTGGAGCCCCGTGTCCGCTCTTCCCCGCGCCATCGGTACAATGACGCGAGTACTTTCGCCTCTAGGTCCCAGGGCGGGGATCCGGCCAGGACGCAAGCCGCCTCGTAGGAAATCGTGCGATACCCGCGGACGACCTTGACGGCCATCGCCCTCTGCGGCTTGCGCAGAATGGCGAGTGTTCCGGCCGTCAGGTCCATCGCCCACACAGGGGCCCCATACAGGGCCATGGACCGCACGATTCCCACGTATAACCGCCTACAGGCGGCGCTCGGGCCCCCCATGTTTGGAAGCAACGTTGACAGCGCGCCTGCTGCACCCATCAGCTTGGGCGCCAGCCGCCGGAAGTGGGGTCCGAATTCCCATCGGCTGTCGAGCACCAATCCCAGATACTTCATGGTGGACTCGACAGCCATCCGGGCACCACTGACCACGATATGTGATCCCGGCGCCGGCGCACGCCGGGGCCATGGAAAACCATGGCCTCCGACTTGTCAAGGGCCACCTCCAGGCCCAGGCGCCGGATGCGGGTCACCACCTGTGACACCGCAGCCGTGGCTATCAACGTCGCTTCCCTGTGCGAGCTCCCCCGGGCAGTGACAAGCGTGTCGTCCGCATAACACGTCAAGTCGGCGCCCGACGGGAGCTTGCCTCTCAGCACCCAGTCGTAGCCGATGTTCCACAGGAGCGGTCCCAAGACCGATCCCTGTGGAACACCGCACGACATTTGGTGCCGACTGGCACCGTCACGTCCCCGATAGATGACGCATCTATCCTCCAGATAAGCCCCTACTATGCGGCGGAGGTAGGGAGGCACCCGATGGTATTTCAGGGCCTCCCTAATACAGCTCCAGGGTAGGGTGTTGAAGGCGCTGGAAATGTCTAAAGACACCGCCAACACCACCCCACCCCGGGATACCGTATCCTCCGCCAGGGCTCTCACGCGCATGACTGCGTCTATGGTGGAGCGCCCCCGACGAAAACCGAACTGGTTGTCGTCCAGGTTCGGCCCGTCTCCGCACAAGTGGCCGACGAGGCGATCTGCGATTATACGCTCAAAAAGTTTGCCCGCCTCGTCGAGCAGCACTATGGGCCGATACGCGGACGGCGAGTCCGCGGGGCGCCCCTCCTTTCTGAGCAGGACCAGCCTCCCCTCCTTCCACACACTGGGAAACTGCCCCTGCCCGAAACATGCCGTGAAGAGCCCCCTCAGCTGGGGCTCTAGCTCCTTCAGGGCCAGGACGAGAGCTCGGCCAGGAACTCCGTCGGGTCCGGGTGCTTTATTCTTGGCCCGGAGCCGCGACACGGCCGCTCCCGTCTCTGCTTGCGTCACCTCGGGGACATCGGTGCCCTCCTCTTCAGGAGAGTCTGTGGCTGAGGGTGAGACCATCGCCGGGGGAACATGTCCCGCCCGCTCAGGGAAGAGGGTGGATACCACCGCCTCTAGCAGCTGGGGTTGCATACTTTGCACCAGTGGGGGCGCCCAGGGACGCAACTTGCCCCGTACCCAACGGTAGGGGCGCCCCCACGGGTCCCGATCTAGGGACCCCAGCAGCTCTTCCCTGGCTCGCGACTTAGAGTCGCCGATGGCCAGCCACAGAGTCTCCTGGGCCGCGCGGTACACCCCATACCGCGCGGCTTCCTCCCGTCGACGTCGTCTCCGGTAGCGCGTGTACTGGCGGCGAGCCGCGACGCACTCGACGCGCAACCGCGCAATGTCATCGCTCCACCAGTACACGTTGCGCCTTGCGGACTGTTGGCGGATTCGGGGCATGGACGCGTCGCAGATCTGCGTCATCGCCCCGCGAAACCGCAGCGCCTCCGCTTCGACGTCGACGGGGCCGTCCGTCGCCGACTCCCAAATCCAGGACTGGACTATGGCAGCTTCCTCGAGTAGTTCCCTGTCGAGGCGCTTAAGCGCCCAGCGCGGGCCGTCGTTAATCGGGGCTCTTGGATGGCGGCCGCTCGCGGTCTGGGCGGAGACGTCGAACCGGATATATTGATGGTCCGACAGCGTCTCCACCTCCACGGCGACACGCCAATCATGGACACGGCTGGCGACAGAGGGGCTAGCGAAAGTAACGTCCACTATCGACCCGCCCCTCTGCCGCACGCACGTGTATACAGAGCCCCGATGGTCCGTGACCGGAGATCCCCACGCCGATGACTTGGCGTTGAGATCCCCGAGCACTAGAACGGGACGAGGGTTATAGCGGCCTACGACGGCGCCCAACTCGACAAGGAACCCCTCGAAGTCGGCGAGACTCTTGTTGGGGGAGAAATACGCCCCCACAATGACGATGCCGCCCGAGACTGCAGCAACCCAGCCGCGGCCCCGGGACGGGTCGATCAGAGTCCCGCCAATAATGGCTACCGAGCCGTCAATGCATCCGAGCCAGTCGCCACGGGCGGGGATGAAATACGGCTCGGCGACCACAGCCACTTGGATCGACCACCGCGCCATGCTCTGGAATAAGAGATCCTGAGCTCTGGCGCAGTGATTGATGTTGCCCTGGAGGAAACGGAGTTGTGCCATTATTGACACTCCATTCCCTCGGCAACGGTCCTGGGCCGGGAGTCGGCCGCGGAGCTGTTAGCCTGCGGGGGAGGCGAGATTTCCCCGGCAGGCTTAGAGCTCCTCTTCTTCTTTTTGGTGGCCTTCTTGCTGGCAGGCGTGCCACAGGCCCCTCCACCCACTCTGTGTCCCGCTGGCTTCCCCGCAGCCGAACATAAGCTGCAGTTGAGCGCCGCGGAACACTGGGCCGCCTTGTGGCCGGGCTGACCGCAGCGATAGCAAAGATCGCTACGGTCCACCTCAGCGGTGCATTTGGCCCGGACGTGCCCCTTCTCCAGGCACCGGAAACACCGCAAAGCCCGGGGCTGCAGAAGTTTAACCCTCGCTGCAACCCAGCCTACCAGCAGTCTGCCACTTGCGGCGATTTTATTCGCCGACGCCACAGGGCACCGAACCCAGACCGCACCGAGTCCGGTGGCGTCGGTGCGAATATCGCCGGCCCGCACCTTGCCCGGCGGACACTCTCCGCTTCGAGCAACGGCCGCCACCACCTCCTCAGGAGTCACGGACTCGTCCAGACCGGCAATCCGTACCTCTGCGGTTTTTTCCGGCCTGGAGATCCGGACGTCCTCAGGGTTGAGGACCTCCCTCAGCTTGGCAGCCAGAGCGTCCGCCTTCTCGGCATTGCCGCTCGCAGCACCAGCCACCTCAAACAGCTGCGCACCCGTGGCAGCATGCCTGATGGTGACGGACTGCAGGCCAAGATCCGACAACTTGATCTTGGCCTTGGCCTCGGTAAGGACCGAGCGGTACGTTACGCCGCGCCCCGCAGCGCCACGCTGAAGCGTGAGCGTCACGGCCTCGGAACGCGGGGCACGCACAGCCGGTCCCTTGCGACCGCTTTTGGGGCCGCCTTTGCCAGTCCGCCGCGCAGCCTCCGGAGCCGCCTTTGCGGTTTGACCGGAGGCGCGCGCTGGTGCTGCTGAGGCCGCCTTGGCGGCCTTAGCGGCTTTGCGGGCCTTCTTGCGGCCCACGACTGTCGCCCAAGTCTCACCCTTAGACCCGGCCGTCGTGGGCTGATCGCTCACTGGAGCTCGCTGAGGAGCAGTTGCCGGCGTCTCCTCAGCCCTTCGCCGTTTGTCGGCCGCTAGGGGCGGGCGGAGGTGTTCCTCAGGGAGGCGCCGAGAAAGCGCCTCAAGTTGGGCTTTGACCATGCTCCCGCACTGGAGCATGCACATACGGACGATGCGCTCAAGGGACGATGCGCTTAACTCATCGCCCGTACGCGCCGGTCTTGGTGCGGAAGCCGGGGTCACTTCGGAAGTGGCATCGGCAGGCGTGTGTCGCTGCTGCTGCTCGCTCAGCGCAGCGACTTGTCGCCGGAGGTCCTCGAGATCATTCCGGAGGCGGCTGTTTTCCTCCTGCAATTTCACGACCTCGTCTGAGGCCGTTGTGTTGAGGAGGGTACCAACCGCCTCCTTGATGTCCGCGGCAGCCTCCTTGAGACCTCGAACGAAGGTGCTCTTCAGGTTGCCAGATTTTGTGGCAACCTTAAGGTTGTCTGTAAAAGATCGCTCTTAGCGATAAGACCGCCCATTGTGTCACCCTTTGTAAAATATTTTTATTTATGTTCTGTAATCTATATGGTGTACATAATAAAGAGTATTCTATTCTATTCTATTCTATTCTTAAGGACCAAGTCAACCCCGCCCAAGGCCAACTGACCAAGGGCCACCGCCGACGGTTGCCCCCCTTCCGCCAATAGAGCAGCGCGTCGCTCTCGAGCGCGTCGGGCCATTTCCGACACTTCGTCGGCCGCGACGGCTTTGCGCTGCTCCCTCCTGGCGGCGTTGAGTTCCGCCTTCGAGCTCCCTAGCGAGGCACAACTCTCGCCACCAGGGTCCTCCGAAGTGACCCCCATGTCACTTTCTGCTTCGCTGGCCGCCGGGGTACGCACGCACGATCATTGCATCACCTCACTCAACTGCCGTCTTCCTTCCTATTCACTCATTTTTTTTTATGAAAAGGTTAATAAAGAAAAGTAGATGTGTATAGCGGGCGCACGTCCTCTCATTCCAAGTGCACCTCTCAAATGTTCGAGGTCTGCACTCCAATCTCATTGCAGTACATCACCACCTTGAGACTGAAAAGCCACACCTACTTTTCTTGACGGAGACCCAGATCAGATGTCCGACTGACGCGGCGTACCTCGGCTACCCGGGATACTCTTTGGAGCATCATTTCCTGCAGCGTGCCGGAGTCTGTGTGTATGTCCGCAATGACATCTGTTGCCGGCGCCTCCGTGACCTCGAAGACCCTCACTTCTCGTCCCTATGGCTGTTGGGTGACACTGGTGTGGACAAAATTGTTTACACCTGTGTCTACCGATCGTACAGCGGTGATCAGGAGACAACTCGTTTATTTGACCACCTCAGTGAGGCTGCTGACAATGCGCTGCATCGGCACCCTGACGCTCAGTTCGTCGCTCTGGGGGACCTCAACGCCTGCCACCAGGACTGGCTCTTCCCATACCAGAGGACCGACCACGCTGGGAGAGAAGCGCGAAACTTCGCGCTTTCTATGGGCCTTTCCCAGCTGGTAGAGCAAGCGACTAGGTGCCTGATGTAGATGGCCATACTGCCAACTGTTTGGACCTTCTGCTGACCACTGATCCGGACAGATGTGTTGTAACAGTTTCCTCACCGTTGGGAACTTCAGACCACTGTCTGGTGAAGTCTGTGACGTCCTTCTCCCCACCAGATCACGAGTCTCGTGGTGAACGGCGAATGTGGCGATACAGGTCAGCGGATTGGGATGAGATGCGCCACTTCTTTGCGTCTTATCCTTGGCAGCAGGTCTGCTTCTCTTCTCACAATCCGTCGAGCTGTGCGGACGCTATAACCGATGTGGTGCGTCAAGCTATGGAGTATTTTATCCCATTCAATGACGTGCCCGTCGGTGGCTCGGCTCGCCCATGGTTCAATGCCGATTGTGTCCAAGCTGAACGGCGTAAGCACACGGCATTTCTCGCCTGGGTTGACGCTCGTGACCGCGGAGCTCCGGATCTAAGCTCAAAGAAGAGAGCCTTTTAACCGTGCTGCCAAGTCCTACAAGAAGGCGCTCAAGAAGGCTCGCTTCGACCGCATTACCCATATTGGCAACAAGTTATCTGCGCAGCCATCCGGTAGCAGATCTTTTGGTCCCTTGCCAAATCGGTTGAGGCGAACTTCTGTCGGCCCTCACTGCCTCCGCTGGTTAGGCCTGATGGAACACTGGCTCATACGGCGAGAGAGAAAGCAGGTCTCTTTGCATCTCTCTTTGCCCATAATTCGCGTCTTGATACTGGCAGTGCTACTCCACCTAATTTACCTCATTGCGGAGCTTCAATGCCTGAGGTTCGCATTAGAAACAAGGAGGTTCTGAGAGTACTGTGTCGTCTGGACGTGAATAAGGCTAGTGGTCCGGATGGTATACCAGCGATTGTTCTTAAAGCATGTGCGCCCGAATTGTCTCCTGTATTGACGCGCTTGTATCGCCTCTCATTTAGGACTGGTATAGTGCCCAAGTCCTGGAAGCTTGCTAACGTGCAGCCTGTGCCCAAGAAGGGTAGTCGTGCCGATCCCGCCAACTATCGGCCGATTTCGATCACCTCCATACTTTGCAAAATTATGGAGCGTGTATTGAACTCGCGCCTCTTGGCATACCTGGAAGGTAACGATCTCCTCAGTGACCGACAGTACGGGTTTCGCCGAAATCGGTCAACTGGGGACCTACTAGTGTATGCCACTCACTTGTGGGGCGAGGCCCTCGAGAAGAATGGGGAAGCGATTGCTGTCTCCCTTGATGTCTCGAAGGCCTTCGACCGGGTTTGGCACGCTGGCCTTTTGAGTAAGCTTCCAGCGTACGGCATTTCCCCTAGCCTGACTGGCTGGGTAAAAGACTTCCTGACTGAACGGTCCCTCCGATTTGTTGTCGACGGATGCTCTTCTGAGCCCATGTCAACTAATGCCGGTGTTCCTCAGGGGTCTGTTCTCTCTGCAACTCTGTTTCTGCTGCATATTAACGATCTGCTGATGCCCGGTATCTATGGGTATGCAGATGACAGCACAGTTGTAGAGAGATACCTGCCGGATCGGGCTAGTAGGGAATCAATCCGGTCCGAAAGAGAGGCCATGGTTGAGCGAACGAGTGTTGCACTGCAGGCAGTCTCCGAATGGGGCAATGCCAATCTTGTAGCATTCAATGCCGCCAAAACACAGGTGTGTCTTTTCACCGCCAAAAGGAGCCCGTTCACCTTGGCCCCTACTTTTCGGAATGTGTCCTTGGAGTGTTCCGACCGCCTTCAGCTTTTGGGAGTTGAGATTTCCTCGAACCTTAACTTTGGGCGGTTCATTGAGTCCAAGGCCAGGGTGGCTGCCAGGAAACTTGGCGTTATCGCAAAGGTCCGGCAGTACTTCACACCTGGGCAGCTTCTAATGTTATACAAAGCACAGGTCCGTTCGTGTGTGGAGTACTGCAGCCACATTTGGGCTGGTGCTGCCAAGTGTCACCTGGCCACTTTGGATTCAGTGGAGAGACGTGCAAAGAGGCTGATTGGTGACCCTGATCTAACTCGAGTTGGTCTCCAAAGCCTAGAGCACAGGCGTAGAGTAGCCAGCCTTTCGGTGTTCTATAGGATGCATTTCGGGGGAGTGTGCGAGGGAATTGCATGATTTAATTCCCCCATCTCCGTTCCACCAGCGGACGACCCGTCGTACGGCTGGTTTCCACCCTTACGTTGTTAACACCATTACGATCCGGACGAAGCGCTTCGCCTCCTCCTTTATACCGCGTACATCGAGGGACTGGAACAATTTGCCCGCGGCGGTGTTTCCGTCGGACTACAATTTGAGTGTCTTCAAGGCTAGAGTGAATAGGCTCTTAATAAACTAGTGCGCTTTACCATCAACGATTGCGTCACTGCTTACCATCAGGCAGGATTGCGGTCAAGCGCTGGTTTATAATTTATAAAAAAAAAAAAAAAAAACCATCTGCATGGATAACTACAATTAAAAACAACTGAAAAGACTAAAACAAGATGAAAATTCAATGATAAGGCATTTAAAAAAATAACAATGCTTAGGTGCTTAAATCCAGAAACATACATTGAAACAGTACCAAACCTATGTACAGACGACATCACATCGAGCTACTACAACCTGTCAGATTTCCTTATTAGATTTTCAACTTTATCTCTACAGCATTAAGGCCCTAAGTTGATTGAAAATATCTGACCGTTTGGGGTAGCTTGACCTGCTATCGTCCGTACCTACCTAATTAATGTACACTTAAAAATTTCAGCAAAAAATCAGTCAGTTTCAATTTTTTGCAAAATTATAAACAGAATTACATTCGGAAGCATGCACAAAGCGCGTATCTTGTACATATGAATGTATGTAATATTCTTTCTTATCTCCAGAACCGCCTAACGGATTTTCACATTTGAGACATCGTTAGATTTATCTTAGACGGTGACGTTAAAAAAAAGGCCGATGTTTGACGCCATATTATGAGGTAAAAAAAATCTACCAAACTTATCGAATTGGTTTTAAAATGAAGGATTTAAAATACTCATTACAAAATATGTATGTAACATGCAGTTTTAATATTAAATGGAACGATGAAAAAAAAAAATTAAACAATTTTTTTAAGTTTTCCGACATTGGTAACCTAATTTGTTAAAACTAAAAAGATAGAAATAAAAAATATTATTTGAAAACAAAAAACCCGCCTGCATAAAACTCTAACGAACTGAAAAGTAGAAACAAGTTGAACAATCGCAGTTGGGGGACTTCTTAGCTAGATAAACAAGTGTTCCATAGAACAGTCCCCCAACTGCGATTGTTCAACTTGTTTCTACTTTTCAGTTCGTTAGAGTTTTATGCAGGCGGGTTTTTTGTTTTCAAATAATATTTTTTATTAACCTATCTAATAAAAAGACGCATGGACTGACAGCTATTTCTAAAAGTTTTCTCTCACCGCATGACAATATCTAGACATGCGGTAGCGTGTCGGCCAAGTCCAAGTTGGTTAGCAGCACCGTGTGTAATATTACGGGAACCATTTGGAGCCACTAGTACCCCTTCCTAATCAAAATTTATTTAACTTTCATAGACACAGCTCAAACGGTTATTTATATAGTCTTTAATAACGTCCAAAAATCGTAATTCTTCTCATTTATTGACTTCCAGAGGACCTATAATTCAAAATTGGCATCTAGCTAGCTAATTTAAAATGAATTTAAATGATAAGGTTCAATATAACATAAGTTATTTGCGGTGTATTAATAATTCTATATTAAAAGACTAATCAAATTTAAAAAGTCATTTAGACTAAATATCGAATATACAAACGTAACATATATAAATACGAAACTCGATATTATGTTTTAAATTTACACATTGTTTAAATAAATTTCAGGATTATTTAAAGAACTTGGCACCCATTTAGATCTCAATTCTTTTGTCAGTGAAGTCGACAACAACACTATATTATCATAATATTGAACTTGGCTCTCATTTTTACATTTATGTTTTTAGTGGGATTATAAATATGTATAGTCAATTTTGTTTGTCTGACACTCAGAAGATGATTATAATCCTGATTTGTTGTATCTTTCAGCCAGTTCTGGGCAAGATCCGCAAGTGGCCCGCGATCCTAGACGCGCGTGTGTGTCAGGAAGTCCACTCGATGGCCTGTGACAATGATGACTTTGGCACTTACATTGGAGGAACTATGGGTGCTGATGACTTTTACAGAGGTATTACAGATACACTTGACCTTCTTAGTTGGCCTAAAGTTGCTTTAAATGTCCTTCTGCGAAGTCGTTAAAATTCCAGCGTGGGTATACGATAAGTGGCAAATCTCGCGCAAACTAGAACCTTATAGTATTATTACTAGCGGCCGCCCGCGACTTCGTTCACGTGGAGTTAGTTATTTGAACATTTTATTTTATCCCCAAAATTACAGCATGCATTTTAAATTTTTGTTGCGCTCCGCTCCTATTGGCCGCAGCGTGATGTTATATAGCCTAAAGCCTTCCTGGATGAATGGGATATCCAACACAAAAAAAAAAATCAAATGAGACCGGTAGTTATTGGGATTAGCGCGTTTAAACAAACAAAGAAACTCTTCAGTTTTATTTACGGGAAAATTTTTTTCGAGTGCGCGAAAACAAATGGGTGGCTCAGAATCAATAATAGAACAAATCTGCATTATTAGATTAAAATAAAAAATCACGTTTTTGTCCGCCCTAAAATCAGCAAATGAGAGACACCAATTATTCATATCAATATCGTAGTATTAGCATATGGCCGCGTAGTGAACATGCGGGCGGCGCGGGCGCGCGGGTGTCCTGTGATGTTCCCGCCGTCCCCACTCCGCCGACCATGAATGGGACCGACGATGGGACGACGCGGTGGGATGGGTTTTTCTTTGGTTATCAATAACTATTTTTTTTTGTACTAAAACATACCAAAGTAATAATATTTTTATATATAAAACTTATTTAGCTATAAGTTGACAAAGTTTGCGCACTGGATAAAATTTTATCCTGTATTAATATAGATTTGGTTCTATTTGTATTTTTGTCTTCAAACGACAAAACTTAAAAGGCATTGCCTCGTAATACAAATGTAGCATTATGCTGAGCGATTTCCGTTTTGTATTTATGTGATGCATATTATACCGAAATGTCTATTTTTTAGTGTTCGTGTACTTTTATTCTATCATGTTTACTGTAATTTTTCCCGTTTTCTTTCTTTCTTTATTTTTGTTCTTCTTTCAGATTTATCCTTCATCTGATTTCCAAACTTACATTAATATTTTTGTGATTAAATTTGATGAGAACTGTTAACTTTGAAAATATCTGTAATTGTAGGGCAAGGTCGTTTAGACGGTCCCTTCTGTGACTACAGCGAATCAGACAAGATGTCCTTTCTGAAGACTCTCTCCAACCTCGGAGTATGTAACATAGAGATGGAAGCCACTGCCTTCAGCGCGTTTACTAGAGAGGCAGGAATAAGAGGCAGTATTGTTTGTGTCACGCTCCTCAACAGATTGCAGGGAGACCAGGTTTGTAAGGCGACCGCTAGATGGCGCTTTGTGTTGAAGGCAAATATAATTATAATTTAATTTTAGGTATACAATAAAGAAAATCCCGTCCGAACCATACGGATAATAAAGGTTAGGTAAACACATGAATAAATAAAAAAAATAATTTTACATAATCATCATAGAATACTAATGAATTTTCCCAACTACTTCAACTTCCCCATTTGGTAATTTTTAAAAAAGTGTCAACACCATTTAGCCCGGATACAAATCCGGGCTAAATGGTGTTGACACTTTTTTAAAAAACGAAAAACGTCAAACGGAAAACGTCTTTTATAATGCGTGATTTTACTAAGGCCTACAAAGGCATTAGTAAAATCACGCATTATAAAAGACGTGTCAAAAACATTAGGGTGGATACTCACCGTACAACGGTCGTCGATGATGGAACGGTGATGGCGGAATTTAATCAAGCAATTTCCGCACACTCATCAGAATGCATCCTATAAAAGACTGAAAGGCCGGCTACTCTACGCCTGTGCTCCAGGCTTTGGAGACCGTTTCGAATTAAATTTCTAAATTTTACAACAAAGCCTAATTTCGTGCCTAGTTATTGGCAATATTCTGCATTAATTATGGCCTTCCTATATAGCGAACTATAGAAGATTATTTTTATTTCCAGGTGACGACAAGCAAAACCATGCTGACAGAATGGCAGAAACGACCCATGATTATAGTCGGCAGGTACATCGCAAAATACTGTGAAAAGAAATGACTTCATGTTGAACAGAGGCATAAATACTTATGTGATTAAAATGAGCTTATTGTATGTAAATTTGATTATATTATACGAGACACTTCAGCGTGACTACTTTGTATACCTTTCGGCGGAATACAGAAAGAACCAAATAAAAAAAAAACAATGTAACTAAAGGAATCAGCAAGAAAAATAAATCATAACTAACTAAATATAACTTTACAACTTATTTATTGCGAACACTAGGTACTAAACGTCAACTTTATTCAACAACCCGCATCCTAATCGGCGAACGCATTTTTGTCAAATGATTGCGACTATTTGGGCCGTAGTTGATATTATTTTATACTAAAATTATAATAATTGTGGTTCAAACGATCCCAACTAACCGCAATCATTCATCTCCGTTGCGTAGCGGTAGCGAACGCGGCCGCTGCGCAAGAAGGCGCGGTTTCGATCCCCGCGCAGTAAAAAATATTTGTATGCATGAATATGAATATTAGCACAGGTCTGGTCGTGCCTCGGAAAGCACGTTAAGGCGTTGGATCCGGTTGCCATACGAACAACTAATGGCAGTGGTTACGGGTTGTTGGGGCCCTCAAAAGTAACAATTGGTCTAATTGCAATGTTTCTATATCGCCTTCGAGTTGTGGAGGTGAGACGGCAGTTGCTTTATGGAAAATATCGAAGTTTAGCCAAAATTAGCAGTTAGATCGGTAAAGCGAAACCCAGACTCCAAAGCTGAAAAAGCTTCGGATGTGACTAGGATTAATCCCAGCGTTAACGCTGAGATGATGATGAGAGGAATATTTGACGGATTAAGATAGATCAGAATGTCTACTTTCTTAAAATTCCAAGATTTACTCTTCAGATACTTAACAATATACATTTAAATAATACGGGACTACAATTTAACCCCTTATCTATATGTATAGAAAATGTTTCGTGTCTATGTATTTATATTCGCTCCCTTTCATAATGTATGCTTTTATGGGTTAATACATGCCATAAGTGCCATCGCTTACGCAAAACACCACATGTGGCGTAAGTAATGTTAAGTTCGCAAAGCTTATGGTGTTTGCCATATTACAATAATTAGGATTATGGGCATAAATTGTGTCAGATATTCCGAATATTTTCCGTCGCATTGATGAATGTTGTAAATTTGTCGCCCGATCAAACAGAATTACCTACTGTTTTTTTTTTTGTTAATTTTTGTTTGCGGATAGGGCTGTGAATCCGCAAAAAAGATGGTTTAGGACCTCATAGATTGCGAGTGGCGAGCAAAGAGTTGAGAGATGATGCACTATATATATATACTGCAGTCACATTTGGGCTGGTGCTGCTGAGTGTCACCTGGCCACTTTGGAGTGGAGAGACGTGCGAAGAGGCTGATTGGGACCCTGATCTAACTCGAGTTGGTCTCCAAAGCCTAGAGCACAGGCGTAGAGTAGCCAGCCTTTCGGTGTTCTATAGGATGCATTTTGGGGAGTGTGCGAGGGAATTGCATGCTTTAATTCCCCCATTTCCGTTCCACCATCGGACGACCCGTCGTACGGCTGGTTTCCACCCTTACGTTGTTAACACCACTACGATCCGGACGAAGCGTTTCGCTTCCTCCTTTATACCGCTTACATCGAGGGACTGGAACAATTTGCCAGCGGCGGTGTTGCGGCTAGAGTGAATAGGCTCTTAATAAACTAGTGCGCTTTACCATCAACGATTGCGTCACTGTTAACCATCAGGCAGGATTGCGGTCAAGCGCTAGTTTATAATATAAAAAAAAAAATAATAGAAAACTCGCCTGGTAAAGGACCAGGCCCGGATTGATTGTGCGCTGTGTTCCACGCTCGGCTCAATGAGATGTCAGCACATCTTGACGGGGTCCACTAGGAGCGACCCTACCAGGGCCGCGGGTCTTTCGGAAGAGATACCGTGGCATATAGCACAGGCAAATAAAGAAGTCAGGAGTGGGTTTTATCAGCAAAATTGTAGGAACGCTAGAGAGCTTAGAATCATGTGTTGTTGAATTCATGATTACAGGTAGTCTGCTATTATTATTAATTTGTCATTCCAACACGATTCCATTGTCATTGTGCTTAAAAGTTCGTAATCTGCTAAATTCATAATGATCAATCATTTATCCCTGTTGTCTCGTAATGGAATAGTGATAGAATGACTTTACTGTATTGCCAATATTATGTATAAAACCTGTTAATAGAAATGCTTTTCTAAAAACTACTGCTTACTCAAGTTGAACATTTATTAATATTAGTGGAGTGTCAGTGATAGCGCACTGGAAAGTCATAATGATGCCATTTTATTAGTACATTACGAAACTTGCCAAAATCGATCATTATGAGATCACTGTTCGAACATTCTGATACTATTGTAATAGAAGACTAGAGCCCCAGTATGTATGCTTTGATCTCCTTGAGAACCTGCAGTGTTATTCTGTAACCATTTCATCGTGAAAACTTGGTAATGTGAACATGAACTGAGCTGTCATTTTGAACTAATGTTACGGATTCCCTTTATTCTCAGCTAGATCACTCTAAGCTCAATTCAGACTGCTTTTTACGGTGAAATTTTTCAGAACCTGGGATGGGTGTATCACCACTTTTGACAATAAGGTTCGTATACTTTAACTGTTACAAAGATGAAAAGATCATTATCCTATACCACAAAAAATATTGTAGCGGTATCAACAAATGCCACAAAGGGCAAGGGCCCGCCAGCGACAATGCCTGTCTGGTTGGAGGATCCTCCCTTTTCCTATGGAGGATGAGTGAACTTTACACCCTTTCCTCATACCTCAAATTGTCAACTAAAAAATGTTAATGATGATAATGGTTGCTATATCAATACTAATGTATAAAGCTGAAGAGCTTGTTTGTTTGTTTGTTTGTGCGCGTTAATCTCAGGAACTACTGGTCCGATTTGAAAACTTCTTTTTGCGTTGGATAGCCTATTAATCCAGGAAGGCTTTAGGCTATATAACATCCCGCTATTACCAATAGGAGCAGAGCAGTAACAAAAAAATTTTGCGAAAACGGGAGCTAACGCAGCCATACATTTATTGTTTTTATATAATTTTAAACTAGTGCTTGACTGCACTCCCGCCTGATGGTAAGCAGTGATGCAATCGTTGATGGTAAAGCGCACTAGTTTATTAAGCCTATTCATTTAAAACACTTAGGAATAGGAAGGATGACGGCAGTTGAGCGAGGTGATGCAATGTAAAACCCAAGACCAACACGACCAAACGATGCTGCGCTAGAGGGAGATTGATCTGGAGACTCTCCATGACCAAACTCCCGACACAACAACATTTGGCGGATCGTACCCGGCACACTTCGCAACACAACTGCTCAGACCCGTACAGGCTTCACCAGACATCATGCCAGACATATTGCCAATAGGAGCTGAGCATGTCTAATTCCACGCGAACGAAGTCGCTGGCGTCCGCTAGTTATTCATAAAACACAAGAACACTGATTTTCCTTTATTCATTCTAACAATACATATGATGGAGAAAATGCTAAGACGCGATATATTACATACAAGCTTCCATAATTGAAGGTTCCTTCCTAATACAACGTCCTATGTTTTCGGCTTACCGCATTCACGAGACGTTGGGCAAAAAATTGCGTCCCGGACATTATTTTGTTAGTTTTGTCAAAACGTTTTGCGTCCCATTGTCATGAGGACAAATGAATTGTGAGTGGACGCGCAAACGGCTGCCTTTAGTCGCGATGATGATAAAGGGACTGAATTTAATCGAGCGGGTTATATGTTTTCGATATGCTTTAACAGGTTAAGATATGTGTTAAGTCCATGGATAGGAGACATGGACGTATCCCTGGAAATCTAGCAGAACGTGTATGAACTGCCCTAATCTATACTAATATATAAAGCTGAAGAGTTTGTTTGTTTGTTTGTTCGCGCTAATCTCGGGAACTACTGGTCCGATTTGAAAAATTCTTTTTGCATTGGATAGCCCATTAATCCAGGAAGGCTTTAGGCTATATAGCATCACGCTGCGACCAATAGGAGCAGAGCATAACTAATTCCACGCGAACGAAGTCGCTGGCGGCAGCTAGTTACTAATATATAAAGCTGAAGTGTTGGTTTGTTTGTTTGAACGCGCTAATCTCAGGTACTACTGGTCCGATTTGAAAAATTCTTTTTGAGTTGGATAGCCCATTAATCTAGGAAGGATTTGGGCTATATAGCATCACGCTGCGACCAATAGGAGCGGAGCATAACTAAACCAAGCGAACGAAGTCGCTGGCGGCCGCTAGTCAAATAATAAACGGGGTCTTATACAGGATTATGATATTTACTTCGTGCCTTGGAAAGTAAGTTAACATGTTGGTATGGACTATTATTCTTTCATGAATCATTGATAGTCTTTAACAGGTTTTCAGAAGTTTGTCAATCAGTCTTATGAAGGTGTATCATATTACCCAGTAACTTGATTGTGGAAGATCAAGAGGCTAATTTTCGTAACACTTAAAATGTTGTTACGGTCTCTTCTCAGCAACAATGAATATCAAAACCAAATAACATCGGCTGCCGGCAGAAGTTACCAGCCACCAGACAAAGTCTTGCTGCCAAGCGATTCGTCGTGTTCCGGCATGATGCCTGATGAAGCCGTACGGAGGGTGGGTCTGAGAAATTGTGTTGCGATGTATGTACGATGCGCCAAATGTTGTTATGTCGGGAGTTTGGCCGTGGAGGGTCTCCAGATCAATCTCCCTCTGGGTTAAACATTGCATCACCTCGCTCAACTGCTGTCTTCCTTCCTATTCACTCAGTTTTTTTAGTGAATAGGCTTATTAAACTAGCGCGCTTTACCATCAACGATTGCATCACTGCTTACCACCAGGCGGGATGGCGTCCAAGCACTAGTTTATAACTATTAAAATAAAATACGGGAAATCAAAGGCATTTTTGATGGATTGAGACTGAGGTCATGCTTAAAATCACGAGAATTTCCACTCTGGAAGTCAGTCGTTCTATGTAAAATATCCAGTTGTATTCATTTTGACTGGAACCCGACGGGCAATTACGCAACACATTATCAATCCGAATTGGTTTCAATTTGACAAGTTAACAACATTCATTGCGTTATTTAAGTGTTGTGTAGACAAATTTTTCGAACTTATCCAGCAATGGTTTAGAAATTTGCTTCGATATGATGCAGATTCCGATTAATAGTCTGTTACGTAATTGGGGTGCTGAACCGAACATACCTAGTCGGAAAAAGGGCTGTAGGGTTATGGGATGAAATCGCCCTCTGGGTAGTACGCGATCAAGGGGATCCGGGAAATATCTTAAAAATCGGTGGGTAAACGTGACAGAGATAGCATCCACAATTTACCGGTGAACGACGTCACTAAAACGCTATTTATTTTATTTTGTTTATTTGGGACAAAAACAGTTACTTATATGTTACAATATTAATAGTCGGCTAAGGTATAATGGTAAACAGACACATATCCCACACCGTCCACGGAATCATATTACAGTAGGGCCTCGTGGCAAAAACAAGACTTTTATCGGAGTATCGAGGCATCCGGATTATAAGTATGCCATATTTATAATGTTAATAAAACACATGTTTAACCTTAGTTTCTTTATGTCGCCTACAGTCGACCTGCCTATGCCAAACTTTCGAGCAATGACAGGGCAGCTGTCACCTTTATTTAACATTATTCTATAATTCGCAATTCGTCTTTTAATGTCAATGTCGTATGTTTACGTGGCGGCACCATGGTGTTAGCAAGCTCGCTTATTTGACACTATAAGACATACGTATTACGCCAAAAGCGATAAACAGAACACTGACGGACGGCGCATTGGCTCATGCATGGCAGCCCGCACCTACCCTCGCCGACCGGGACCCGCAATCCCATTGCCCGGCCGGATTACAGCGATCACCGAACAAGCGGGAGTCCGGATTACCGAGGTCCTACTGTATATACGAAAGTAAGTTTTCTCGGTGGTAGGCCATAACATCGGCTGCCGGTAGAAGTTACCACCCACCAGACAAAGTCTTGCCGCCAAGCGATTCGTCGTGTTCCGGCATGACGTCCTGTGAAGCCGTACGGAGGACGGGTCTGAGCAGTTGTGTTGCGATGTGTGCCGGGTACGATGCGTCAAATGTTTTGTGCCGGGAGCTTGGTCGTGGAGGTCCCCACATTAATATCCCTCTGGCGCAACATCGTTGGTCGTGTTATTGAGTCTAACATTGCCTCGCTCAACTGCCGTCTTCCTTCCTATTCACTAAGGTTTTAAATGTGAATGGGCTTAATAAACTAGTGCACTTTACCATCAACGATTGCATCACTGCTTACCATCAGGCGGGATTGCAGTCAAGCGCTAGTTTATAATTAATAAAAAAAAAAGTTTTGTGTCTGTTTTCCTAGAGAAAGTTTGTATATTATTTGGTTTTCATTATAATCAAGTCAAGTCACTGCAACTTTGTGTGTCATCATCATCATTATCATCATCATCTAAGCGTTTGTCCCGGTTGCATCCGCGGCTTTCGCGTTGGAGCCTGGGGTCCGCTTTCCCGCCCATCCTCCTCCATTTCGCGCGATCTTTAGCATCCTGTGGTAAGAGATTGTTGCCGCGCATGTCATCTCTTACAACGTCAAACCAGCATTTCTTTGGTCTACTGCGCTTGTTCCGGCCCGGCAGTGGCGCCATGGCAAGACATTTGTTACTCACGTAACATGTTTTCGTAAGACGTGCTCGTACCAGCGTAGGCGACGCTCCTGCAGTATGTCTGCAATGTCACGGACACGAAGACTGCCACGGGAATTCCTGATGCGGTGTACATACATAATCAGCTTATAAATGTTCCCACTCCTGAGACACAGGTCTCCTCTCGGTGAGAGGGAGTGGGCCGTAATCAACCACTCGGGCCCAGTTAGTGTTGCAAAAAAACCTTGATAAAACAACCTAAATGTTTTTTTTCCGGACCATGTTTTTTTGAAGAGCATGAAATGTGAAGCTAATGTGGCATTTACCGTTAAATAATTAATACTTAAGAGTACATAATACAGTCTTAGGTTTATTCTTGAACCTGCGGTACTTTTCTGATAAAATAGTACCAACATTTCATAAAAATATTGGCAAGATTTATTGATATACAACAACAATTGAAAAAAATGCGTTGTGATTTGTGATTTATTGTTGGACGTAGTGAATTATGAATAAATAATATGTTGATTTATTATACAAATTACAAATTTAATTTATAATTGAATTTCAGTTATAAATTAAATTTGTAATTTGTGGATTGGAAAAAAGTTTTTTTTTTCATTTTACATCACTAGGCCCAGTGCGGTAAGTTGGTGTGAGGGCGTTAAAGGTAATATATTGAAATAGAAACGCGACTATCCCGCTCGCTCAGTCGCTTCAGTTTAGCCGAAGCTGAGGACTAGTGGCACAAGTCAAGGATACAAGACGTTTGCAAAGATGGTTCGATTAAAAACGGTCGCTCTATAAAGCCTTATTCAGCTGGTTGCTTGATTCTGACTAAGCATTGCTTATAAATTGTGTATTTAGATTAAACTAGTGTCAGGCCAAGGGAAGCGATTTTGTTGATAATACAACCTTATCTTGAACAGAAAAGTTCTGTTGTTGGAATACCAATGCGTTTGCCTTAATCCAGAGCAATATGTACTACATCTGCGTTTGCTACCGTTTTCGCAACATTTTTTGTTCCTGCTCTGCTCCTATTGTTCATCGCGGGATGTTTTATAGCCTATGTCCTTTCTCAGGCTCTAGACTATCTGTGTACCAAATTTCATTACAATCGGTTCAGTAGTTTTGGCGTGAAAGCCGGACAGACAGACTGACAGAGATAGTTTCGCATTTATAATATTAGTATGGATTATTGTAAGCGTAGTAAATTTCTTTGGATTTATATTTATATTAATGGATGAGTAGCAAATTTGTGTAGGATTTATAATTTTTTTATGTTAAGAATATGTTGTGTGAAACGTTACATAGTTTCTATTTGAAGTAGATATAGTATTTTTCCTTTATAGTATTTTTTAATGATAAGCCAGTTTTTACTACTGCCACTTTTGTGGCATCATCAACGCACACACACATCGTAACGCAAACTTCGCGGAAAGGCTAGACCGCCTGCCACTAATAAAATCATGATAGTCATTTATGTCGTTAATGAGCGGTTACGACATGTCGTGGTGGCCTAGTGGTTAAAACACCAGCCTCTCAAATATGAGTGCGCGGGTTCGATTCCAGGTCAGGCAACTACCAATGTAACTTTTCTAAAGTTATATGTACTTTCTAAGTATTTCTTGGACACCAATGACTGAAGGTGAAGGAAAAAATCTTGAGGAAACCTGGACTTTAAGTCTGAAATCGCCAACTCGCATTGAGCAAGCGTGGTGATTACGCTCAATCCTTCTCTGAATGAGAGGAGACCTGTGCCCAGCAGTGGGACGATATAAAGGTTGATGATGATGATGATGAGCGGTTACAAAAATCACAATTATCGAGCACGCAACGAGATAGGAATCGGTATATTTGTAGTATTAGTACCTAATATCGGTATTTCTAAAAAAAAGGTCGGTCGTTAATTCTTAACTCCTTGTCAGATGACATTTTGTAGTCACTCTTTAGAAAAGTCACTGATAGGGTGTTTTTCAAAACATTTTGTATTAAGTCCGTCTATAACGCCGTAATATTTAACAGAATTCAGAAATAAAAAAAATCGGTAGAAAAATCGTGCATTTCGGTAGAACAGAGCCGCCCATATCGGTAGAAATACCGAAAAATCGGTAGGTTCGAGACCACTGTGTAGACAACGCGAAATCAATGCAATATTATCAATTTAGACCGCGAGAGCATAGAATAAAGAGAGGGAAGTACGTTATCTTCATACAAACGGACCGCGCGCGGCTTGTATGTGTGCGCCATAGTATCTATGCGTCGCCGCACGCACACCTAAACACAATATTAGAGTGCCTATGACTGCGCTAGTCGCGGCTAGCACGGAACGAGGTTCGCGCGTCACGGCTTTTCGGCACATTAGCTTTTAAAAAATGATCACATAAACTGCAAAGTTGGTATGTCTATTTATGAACAAATAAAAGACTTATATTTTTCAAATTATATTTCTAAAAGTTATTTACAAGGATACGGATATATTACACATTAAAGTTTAATAACAACGCGTTTCGTAATAGTCGAAACCGAAGAAAGTAGGTATTTTCTGTAGCTAATTTGTAATTTTGTATTAAATGTGTGATTCAATAGATGTTATGTTTGTATTATTTATATTTGTATTAATTAAAAATAAAAATAAATATGGTTCTTTATGTGTACAAAACTAAAAATAAAAATTACAAAAAAAAAAACTGACTAGTATATGTAATCTAAATACTAAGCAAATAATTTAAACATAAGCTCTTAGTCTATAAATATTTGTTAGCGGTTTGGGCGACAACCGTAACCGACGAAGCGCGGACAGTCGTCAACCCTAAGACAGTAGGCAATTAAATCGCGGATTGGGTCGCAGATAACCTACTTCCTCTCTTTATTCTATGGCGAGAGCCTCTCAGTACGTAGGCACCTACGCGTCTAATGTTACGATTGTGTGAATGTACCTACAATGTCGAACAAAGCTGCGGGGATGCCCCGCTACCGCCGCTTGCGTCATCCTGCTGATAACAGCTATAATAATATAACCTTGGACCTAGCACAGCAAAAGAAATGACGTTCTGGACGGCGGATCTTATTCTAACTGCTTCGACAACGGTAAAGATATTACATAAAATCATTGGCATTGACTCAGGAAGTTTGTATTATCAGAAATAGGTTTAATATCGATTCGAACGAACAAAGAAGTTTGTTACTACACTGCTATTGGTATAAATTAGTGAACTTACATCTGGGCGCGGCGCAGGGTTTCAGCATGGATACGGGGCAAGGAGGTAGGGTCCTGAACACATTCCTCACGTGTCGTGGACAGGGTCGCGAACATGTTCTCGATGCGATTCCTCATCTCTGCTGCGGAATTGCACTCGGACACAAACACCTTATCTTTAACGTAACTCCAAAGAAAAAAATCACAATTCAGCCGCAGCTGTGCGCGCTCCCAATCGCAGAACCTTCGCGCTGTAGCACGATCGGATGGTTGTCCAGAACACGCTGATACGCTCTTGTAATTACTCGACTATCTATCGGATGAGGAGCTTCTGGGTACCTTCTAGACATAAATACGAAGTGCCTGACGTGCGTTTCCACCTGCTTCGCCATAGCACATGAGCATATTTCCTTATTCTTGGGCACTATAATACTGGTTAGGTCCAGCAGACATTTTTAAAATCACACACACTCAACAAATACACAGAAATTGTTAACACGATTCACTTCCGATTATTATCGACACAAAAATTCGCAAAAAAATGCGCAATTATGAACGGTCCAAAGTGAAAAAAACTGCATATTTTTTTTTGATAAAATCAGGAAAAAGCCGACCAATAATTCCGACAAATAAATTCAGAATCATGTACTGGATCCATGGTATTCGTTAGTGAGTCGATATCAGAGACTCCCGTTATGCATATTTAACACAATGAAATATAATCACAAGTTATACATTTAAAAAAGAGCAATAATATTAGAAAGTTCCTTACAACACCAAAAGGCTCCATCAAAATCTCAGCAAGTGCTCAGGTACGGGGTAATACGACATTCCGTAAAATTGGTTGTTTTTCGGGTTTCTGATGACCCGTAGTCAGATCCATGATTGACAGCTGGAAATAACGGTTTATCGTGCTTTCCGACGTGCTTGGTCGCCCGTGTCTGGTCACCCATCCAGAAACCAACCGCGGTAAGCGTAGCTTAACCAATTTTTTTTTGTTTTCCGGATCAATCGACCTGTACAGATATTTTATTTAGTAAGAGTGAGAGAGTACTAGTACGGGTTCACTTACATAGTACACTTTCCCCTATCGAGAGTTATAAATGTGATCGGTCCTAACGTCTTACCCCTAGAGTGGGGGATAAGTCCCCCTGATTTATTTCCAATAGCTTTAGATGATAACATACGACATTTTAGGTATAGGTAAGTGGATGGAAATTACGAGGGTGGAATGTGAGTTTTATGTGTATTGATATAAGGTTTGAATTGTAATCATTTATGTGCGTCATTATGTAGTAAATATACCTACTTTAAGTTGTATTTCAGTGTAATGCCGTGTATGGCTTGTCCTTTATCGATAAGGTACTTGGGTAACACACTATCAGTCGCTAAGGGTTTTATTTTGACAGTTCAACAACATTCATTGCGTTATTTACGTTGTTGAGCAGATACATTTTGAAACAGAAGGAGCAATAGTTTAGCAATATGGTTCTAAATGATTCAGATTGATAGTAATAGCATGTTACGCAGGTGCTAATCAAGGTAGAATATTGTAGGAAGTAGCATTTTATGTTTTTGCTGAAATTACAAAACAAAGTTATCGTTCACTGATCAAAATCAAAATCAAAATTGTATATTTCAAATTAACCAACAGTTGGTGCTTTTGAATAGTCAATGTCGGTCAGTCCAAGAAAAGTGAAGCTAAATTGCATGTTCCAAAGCGTAGATCTCTATGGAGAAGAACGTGCAAGAAACCCCATGGACACCCTTTTAAAACCATGATATGGATTACATGTCTTCGTTACATATTTCTGTTGCTTCTATCATGTGAGCACAATGTATTATATACATTGTGCGCAATAACGAAAAAAAAGAAAATTAATTAAGCCCACTGGCAGCTAAGAGATGACCAGTCTCCAGTGACGGCACCCGTTCACGAGCATGACGCGCGCATCAGCCCCACTTAGCTCAACCATTTTGAAGGGAACCAAATGACCCAACAACACGCGCCACCATCAGAAAGACATGTGAGTGAGCATGACAAACTCTCAACTACCATGCTCATAATGTCAAACAAGTTATATATAAGAAATAAACAAACCATAGTCCATGGTGCCTCACATTCACAAACTTGAAAAGTGCTTTTATATTATACAATACTATATTACTTGCAAAATCATGATAGCAAAATCTTGTGCACAATTGAAATAAATAAATAAAAATAAAAAAGGAATATTTGGAAAACAACAATAAACACTTTTTTACAAAAAAACAACCGACTTCCAAAAACCACTACAAAGTGAAAAATAACTAATTTCGGGAGTCGGTGTCTTTGGTTTTGTATATTTGTTTTTTGACACCGACTTCCGAAATTAGTTATTTTTCACTTTGTAGTGGTTTTTGGAAGTCGGTTGTTTTTTTTTTTTTGTAAAAAAGTGTTTATTTTACACTTTTAGTTGTTAAAAGTACTATGTATTCAGTTGCATCCGGTCAGACTGGAAGCTGACGCAAATATAATTGGGAAACGACGTAATTTTGTTTACTTTAATTTTTACCCGTACCTAAGTATTCCCTCAACTGCCTATATAAATAATGGTGTGCAGTAAATTTGATGATGAAGACCATCATCAAATTTACTGCAGACCATTATTTTAACCCAATGGGTGCAAAGGTCTCATCAATATAAATGAATTAAGTCCAACCACAAAGTAGCTACTGTAAGTCGTTGAGGAGTTCCCGGAACTGGCCTTTTTCTTCGTCATCAGAACTCTTATGACAGTCACAACCCATCTAGGTGTAAAGTTCTTATCAATACAAATTAATTGAGCCCAAACACAAGGTAGCTGCTGTGAATTGTTGAGGAGTTCCTTCGACTGTCTCCCGGCTCCATCATCAGATCTACTCCAGACCTTTATTAAATTGTAGTGCTTTAAAATACTTAATGAAAATGCTAAGAAATGCACTAGTCGCCCTTGCAATTTTTGAGAGTTCCCCTTGTTTTCTCTGGTCTACCACCATCAAACCCTGATACCCTTATCATGGGACCACCTTGGGAACGTCTTCTTACCAACAGAAAAAGAATTATCAAAATCGGTTCAAAACGACGAAGTTATGCGCGAACAAACATAGAAAAAAAAAGAAACATATATACGGTCGAATTGAGTAACCTCCTCCTTTTGAAAGTCGGTTAAAAAGGGGGAATGGTATCTCTTCCAAACCTACAAAATTGTCTGTGGCTGTGGAGTGGGACTGGCATTTAGTCAAACATTTTTATCAAGAATATAATCTTCCAGTTTATAATATGCTTCTTTACACAGCATGCGTTTAATGCATGTACTAAATTTAGACTCATTGAATTGTTGAATCGCTAGGGGTATTTTATTATAAAATTTTACACAGTATCCCATAAAAGAACTATTTACTTTAGCCAGTCTGAACCGAGGTTGATCTAAGTTGTCTCTATTCCTAGTATTAAAATTGTGGCTGTCACTTATCTTATTAAAAAGATCAATATTTTTTCGAACATACATAATGTTTTCGTAAATGTATTGACAAGGGACCGTAAAGATGTTTATTTCTTTAAATAGTTCCCTAAGAGAATCGCGTCTGCGGTGATTATATATGGCTCTTATAGTTCTTTTCTGCAGGATAAAAATAGACTCTATGTCTGCAGCCCGTCCTCAAAGCAAAATACCGTATGGCATGATACTATGAAAGTAACTAAAATAGACTAGTCTCGCAGTATCTACATCAGTAAATTGACCGATTTTTCTGACAGCATATGCTGCTGAACGAAGCCGTCCTGCCAGAGATGTTAAATGAGGACCCCATTGTAACCTCGAGTCAAGCGTGATCCCCAGGAAAACCGTGTTCTCGACGAATTCGAGTTTCTCCTTGTTCAATACTATATCGGAGTAAGTACTTGTAATATTTGGTAACGCAAATCTTATACACAAGGTGTTGTTAGGTATCGATAACTGATTCTACTCCATCATCATCCCAGCGTTAATCCCAGTCGCATCCGAATCCTTTTCAGCTTTGGAGTCTGGGGTCCGCTTTACCAGTCCAACTGCAGATATGGCTAAACTTCGACATTTTCCGTGAAGCGACTGCCGTCTGACCTCCACAACCCAAAGGCGACATCGAAGCCGAAGTTAGCCCAATTGTTGGACGTTTGAGGGCTCCAACAACCCGTAACGACTGCCACTAGATGCTCGAATGGCAACCGGGACCAGACCAGTGCAAATATTCATATTCATGCATACAAATATTTGCTCTGCGCGGGGATCGAACCCGCACATCCTTGCGCAGCTGCCGCGTTCGCTACCGCTACGCCACGGAGGCTGTCGAGGAGGTTATAGAATTGGTCTTTCAGAGAAACCGAGGCCACTTCCAGTAGTTGTGGTGGCCTAGTGGTTAAAACAACAGCCTCTCAAGTATGAGTGTGTGGGTTCGATTCCAGGTCAGGCAAGTACCAATGTAACTTTTCTAAGTTATATGTACATTCTAAGTATATCTTGGACACCGATAACTGATTACAAGGTGAAGGAAAACATCTTGAAGAAACCTGGACCTTAAGTCTGAAATCGCCAACCTGCATTGAGCAAGCGTGGTGATTACGCTCAATCCTTCTCCGTATGAGAGGAGACCTGTGCCCAGCAGTGGGACGATAAAAAGGTTGATGATGATGAGGCCAGTGCTAGGTGCGAAGGGTGCTCTTCGGGGTAGTTTTAGTTCCACGCTTCCTGACCTTACTTCCCAGGGGTTGGGTACCGGTTTGAAGGATGAAGGAAAAAAAAAGTCACAGATGGAGTGAACTGCCACTCCATCTGTGACTTTTTCACTTATAAATACTTCCTAAATGACTACTTTAGGAAATTACTTACTTACTTTAGGAATACTTCCTAAATGCCCAAAAAATACTGATTTTTTTGGGCATTTAGGAAGTATATACATGTAAATAAAATAATAGTTAGGTCCACTCAGAACCCATACAACTTTTACCCACGCAATAACTTCGCCAAATTCTTCACAAGGGTTTAAATAGTAAGTATCAAAACGCGACGGTCGGCGTTTCCTGCGCAAATCTATTTCCCTCCAACTTGCTACGGGCTACGTCAGTTCGTAGCGGCGCTCGTAGCGGGCGGGCGAGTCTACGTAGGGTCTACGCCACTCCGACTATTTTTGCAAATGTAATTTTCTTTATGAAAATTCCTATCAGTGATTTTTTTAGTGTGTCTATATGCACAGTGGGTGAATTAGAAGTGATTTGTGTCGAGTTAGTAGTGTGAAGTGAACGTGAATTTGGTGTTAAGTCACGGTTTTCGTAACGTGAGATAACGTTTATTTTTCACGGGGTTTCTGTGTTTAATCTGCATGTATTGTGGACAGATCAGATTGAGAATTATGAGTAAGTATTTTTACTTTTGAATATAATTTTCGGTATATATAAAAATAAAAAATCCTTGTCCGTCTTAATTTATATTTTATACAGGGCGTCGTATATTTTCGGGTCTCGTGTTTACAACGCTGCATTTTTAAGCCTTTAAACAAAAGAGGTCATAATGCCATCTATATTTAAAACAGCGACCTTCTCATTCATGCTTCTATTTGGGTACGTAGAGGTCAATTTCTGATGAATATTTGTAATATTTTGAATTAAAGTTGACATAAAAAGAAAAGTAAAAGTTTGCTGGCTATAGATATTGTTAAGCTCCATTTAATAACACCCTAATTTAAAAAAAGAACAACAGAAATCGTTTTAAAAAGACTACGGTAATAATATGGGCTGGCAATCTGATAATTCGTCGTATGCTTGGGCTACTTTTGAATAGTCAAGTCATGGTAAATGTATGTCAATCGGTCGCGTTAAAAGATTAAAAACATTACCTTGTAAATAAGCCTACTTTTATACAATTGTGACAAAAGGTAAAAGGAGGGTAATTTTTGTATAAATGTACAATAGAACAGAATTATCGTTTTGTTAAATAACTCAATAAAATTTTTTTTCTAAATAAATGAATAAATACTTATTTAGTATTTCTATGTTTTTCTTTTTTTATTTCAATTTTATTGCTATTTCTTTTTGTATTTAATTTAAATTCTATTTTATTTTTATTATCAATATTATTTCTTCTACAAATTTTATTTTTCATTTTAATTTTGGATGCATCTTAATAAACTAGCGCGCTTTCCCATCAATGATTGCATCACTGCTTGCCATCAGGCAGGATTGCGGTCAAGCACTTGTCTATAATTATAAAAAAAGAAGTTTAGTCTTCTGTAACGTTTGTATTTATTTATTTACTTAACCATTTATGTTCATTCATACAAAGCAAGAGTATACAGAGCCGAACAATGGTACAGAGGTAATGTTTATACACCTGTAACGACTGTCTTAGATTTATTAATAGCAGCCGAAAAGTAGCCAGCCTGTCGGTGTTCTATAGGATGCATTTTGGAGAGTGTGCGAGGGAATTGTATGATTTAATTCCCCCATCGGAAGACCCGTCGTACGGCGAGTTTCCACCCTTACGTTGTTGACACCAATACGATCCGGGCAAAGCCTTCTTCTTTTATACCGCGTACATCGAGAGTCTGGAACAACTTGCCAGCGGCGGTATTCCCGTCTGACTACAATTTAAGTGCCTTCAAGGCTAGACTGAATAGGCTCTGAATAAACTAGCGCGCTTTACCAGTTACTATTGCACCCTACTTACCATCAGGCGGGATTGCGGCCAAGCACTAAATTACAATTATAAAAAAAAAACTTTACCTTTTCCACTTGTGTCTCGAGGCAGAATGCTGCTTCTGCCTCGAGACACAAGATGTAACTCCAGTACACTTTACTCTGTAACATCAATCATCAACCTTTTTATAGCCCCACAGCTGGGCACAGGTCACAAGGATTGACCGTAATCACCCCGCTTGCTCAATGCGGTTTGGCGATTTCAGACCTAAATTCCAGGTTTCCTCAAGATGTTTACCTTCACCTTGTAATCAGCCATTGGAAGTTACATTGGTACTTGCCTGACCTGGAATCGAACCCACACACTTATACTTGAGAGGCTGGTGTTTTAACCACTAGGCAACCACGACTATTACTGCCCTGTTGCACCATTACACCATACCTTACCCCACCCTATTACACCACGACTATTCTTCCTATTCAAGTCTGAAGTGAATTGAGACGAGTTTATACCAAAAATAGTCATTCAAGACACATAATAGGGTTATGTATCATTATCCGTCCTTAGTGAGCCGATGCTATCAATGTGCGAAGAGATCATGTTAAGGGAGTACACAGCTGCGTCCTCTATGTGATAAGAAAGTATTGCTTTTAGCAACCGGAATCAGATGTATGTCATTTCGGAGGATGATATTCTCGTAGTTTTTATATAACCTGTATTTTATTTTTTATATACCTGTTTGTGTTGTTGAAATTGTACTCTCACCACTTACAATTGGATTTACTTTTTATTATTACGTTTTTATTTTTATTGTATTACCGGTTCGGTGCTACTTTTAATTGTTTGTTGCATCGGGTGGCTTCTTTACGTCGACGCCGGCTGTCGCTGAAAACCAGCGCTGGGCTCTGTTTTTTGCATAGAGTCGCAGCATAATGCTGAGCGACAGCCGTTTTGCGTGGATATGACGCATGTTTCCCTCAACAATTTCTTATTTTTATGTTTTTGTAATCGCTTGCGTCATGTTTAGTGCAAATAAACGTTTTTTCTTTCTTTCTTTCAACCGATTTGCTTATGGTTGTGATTTATATATATGACGGCGCGTGGCTGGTTAATTTTGAATATTGTGATCTGTTTTATCGTATCAGTATCAATTGACCTTAAATTACTCTACTATTTTTTGTCGACTAATCGGTTGGTTTTCGGATAAATTATGATTTTTAATAAGAGCGGGTAACCGTGGAGCGAATGGTAACACCGACTGGAGTTGCGTTTGACATAGCCATCGACCGTTGGCGCGGGCATTCTTTGCTCAAGCTTCGATCGAGTGGGTTGGCCATACTCAAACTCAGTGACTCTTATCTGTTTTAATCTGAGATTATCATTGGAATCCCTTAATATTAAAGTGATCTAAGTGTCTGTACAGTTAAAATAATAAGAATCGAACATCACACTATAGTTATTGTTCAACGTTTTCTCGAAATACCGCCCACGATGGATGCTCATGCGGATGAGAAGACACCTCAACTATTCGGAACTTCGGCCCCGCCTTCCTGACGGTTTTTTCCCATCATATACAACAGGTATCCATACTAATATTATAAATGCGAAAGTAACTCTGTCTGTCTGTCTGTCTGTCTGTTACGCTTTCCCGCTTAAACCTCTCAACCGATTTTGATGAAATTTGGCACAGACAATCTTTGGACCCTGAGAAAGAACATAGGCTACCTTTTATCCCGGAAAAATATGATGTTCCCGAGGGAAATCTAAAAAGCGCGATATAACCGAACTCCACGCGGGCGAAGCCGCGGGCGGAAAGCTAGTACTGTATAAATAAATGTATACAATATATCCCAGTCTCCGTGACGTAGCGGTAGGGAAAGCGGCCGCTGCACTAGGAGGCCCGGGCTCGATCCCCGCGCAGTGCAAATATTTGTATGCATCATCATCATCATCATCATCAACCTTTTTATCGTCCCACTGCTGGGCACAGGTCTCCTCTCATTCAGTGAAGGATTGAGCGTAATCAGTATTGTCGTGGTGGCCTAGTGGTTAAAACACCAGCCTCTCAAGTATGAGTGCGCGGGTTCGATTCCAGGTCAGGCAAGTACCAATGTGGCTTTTCTAAAGTTATATGTACTTTCTAAGTATATCTTGGATACCAATGACTGAAGATGAAGGAAAACATCTTGAGGAAACGTGGACTTTATAAGTTTGAAACCGCCAACCCGCATTGAGCAAGCGTGGTGATTACGCTCAATCCTCCTTCCTTTGTATTCATGAATATGAATATTTGCACTGGTCTGGTCGTGCCCCGGAAAGCACGTTAAGCCGTTGGTCCCGGTTGCCATATGAACATCTAGTGGTAGTCGTTACGGGTTGTTGGAGCCCTTGAAAGTCCAACAATTGGTCTAAGTGCAATGCATCGATGTCACCTTCGGGTTGTGGAGGTCAAGCGGTAGTCGCTACCTGGAAAATATCGAAGTTTCAGTCAGTTAGACTGGTAAATCGGATCTCAGACTCCAAAGCTGAAAAAGCTTCAGATGCGAATGGGATTAACGCTGAGTTGATGATGATGATGAATAGGTGTACTGTATACTCTTAGGACCGATGTCGCATGGGGCGACGGGTTCTGGAGTGGTGACCATGTACCGAAAGACGCAGCGTGAGTAGGCCCCAGACAAGGTGGACCGACGTCCTGGTGAAAGTCGCGGAAAACCGCTGGATGCGAGAGGCGCAGGACCGGTTCTCTTGGAGATCCTTGGGGGAGGCCTATGTCCAGCAGTGGACGTCTTTCGGCTGAAATGATGATGATGATAATACTGTGTATTCAACTGAGCGCAAAAAAGGATTTTTCAACTATTTAGGATCCAACGGAGGACGGGTCTGAGCAGTTGTGTTGCGATGTGTGCCAGGTACGATGCGCCAAATGTTGTTGTGTCGGGAGTTTAAACGTGGAGGGTCTTTAGTACAATCTCCCTCTGCAGCATCGTTGGTCGTGTTGTTGGGTTTAACATTGCATCACCTCGCTCAACTACCGTCTTCGTTCCTATTCACTAAGTCTTTTTAAGTCAATATGCTTAATAAACTAGCGCGCTTTACCATCAATGATTGCATCACTGCTTACCATCAGGCGGGATTGCAGTCAAGCACTAGTTTATAATTATTTAAAAAAAAAATACATCAGCGTCGATCGTAATAACCTCACGGTATGAACAAGATGTATGACTGACAATTTCACAATATGTTTAGGCAAATGTTTCGGCAATCCACTATATATTTACGGTTGAAACGCCGCGATCATTTGCCAATTATGGCGCAGTATTTAGATAACACATAATTAATTGCTTCAATATCATGGACCAACTCACACAATTGTGGTATGAATAACAAAATGATCCGCCAAATTCCACGGAAGCTTAATTAAAACGGTAATTAATTATTAAAATTAATGTTTATGATTAAATTGTTGAATACATTATCATATTTATTTTTAATTGCCTTTTGCATCTGATTATACTTAATATAAAGCGAGGAACAGTACTTCAAATAAAAAAAAAAAAACATGTATATTTCTCGGTAGTAGGCCACAACATTGGCTGCTAGCAGAAGTTACCACCCACCAGACAAAGTTTTGTCGCCAAGCGATTTGTCGTGTTTCGGCATGACGTCTAGTGAAGGCGTAGGGGACGGATCTGAGCAGTTATGTTGCGATGTGTGCCGGCTGCGATGCGCTAAATGTTGTTGTGTCGGGAGTTTGGTTGTGGAAGATCAATCTCCCTCTGGCGCAACATCGATGGTCGTGTTGTTGGCCTTCCTGACCACTCGGTTTTTTTGAAATGAATATGCTCTTAATAAACTAGCGCGCTTTACCATCAACCATTGCATTCCAAGTCAGGCAAGTACCAATATAACTTTTCTAAAGTTATACGTACTTTCTAAGTATATCTTGGACCCCAATGACTGAAGGTGAAGGAAAACATCTTGAGGAAACCTGGACTTTAAGTCTGAAATCGCCAACCCGCATTGAGCAAGCATGATGATTACTCTCAATCCTTCTCTGTATAAGAGAAGACCTGGACCCAGCAGTGGGATGATAAAAAAGGTTGATGATGATGTTAGCTATTTCACTGTAAGCTTATTTACATTCACGCTGAGATTTCTACTCCACGGTGGTTCCAAAATCACACTCCTGTAACACAGAAAATGGTAGTAAAGTATCAATTTACTCAATAATTAATTTCCCAGAATCTATGGATATATAAAAGATTTATAAATACCCCACGTAATCATTAAATAAATATTTTTTAAATCCATACTTAATATTATAAATGCGAAAGTAACTCTGTCTGTCTGTCTGTCTGTTACGTTTTCCCGCTTAAACCTCTCAACCGATTTTGATGAAATTTGGCACAGACATTCTTTAGACCTTGAGAAAGAACAAGAACATAGGCTACCTTTTATCCCGAAAAAAATTGATGTTCCCGAGGGAAACCTAAAAAGCGCGATATAACCGAATTTCACGCGGGCGAAGCCGCGGGCGGAAAGCTAGTTTGTAATAGGTTCATCCGCACGAACTCGCGTCTCTTGTACAGATGACAACAGTTCATGCTACCAGAAACTGTCAAATATTCCCAATCAACCTTGAGCCTTGCTTTAGCAATAAATATGTAAATCTAATAAAGAAATTTGACGGATTCTAGCAGCTTGATGTGCTGTCGTCAGTTCCTTGACGCAGTTGTAATGATGTGTTTGCGTGCCTACATTTGCGCAAATCGTTCCAGCCGTATTATATTTCATACCATTTATACCTTCATTACCTCAACGTGTGTTTATTTTTAATGTTGCGTTAATGAGGGCCTTAGCACACCTCTACCGAGAAAATAATGATAGGAAACCGCTTTACGAGTTCCGCTAAGAATCATTATGTTATTCTGTCCTGATTTGAGTATTGGTACGTCGCGCGTCGTACGGAGGACATACCATACGGAGGAGGGGTATGAGCAGCTGTATTAAAAAAAAATATTTCCATTCGAAAAAAATTTTTTTTTTAAATTTTTCCAATAAGAAAATATTCAATAAATATTTTAAATTGACATGTAAAAGAAACACACTGTACACGCGAACTTGAAAGACGGCAAGGTCGCAATTTGTTTATGATACTATGCTACTATTTTGATTTAAAACAGGAGGTTTCAAATTTATTTCCAATTAGAATTTTTTTTTATTCGGATTTTTTTATGCTTATTTTTCTATGTTATCGTTTTTTGTCGTAGTTGGGTTTTAGTTTTTTTTACTTTTTATTATGTACCAAAGCGTGACGTCATGCGACATTTCAAATCAATACATCTTTCTAAGTATTTGAATGAATGAGAAAATAAAAAATACGTGTTCAATATTTTTTATAGATCTATCTGATGGACATTAAATTATTTTTTAGGATACAACCGAATTAGGGGACTTCATACATGTGCTGAAATAGCAATGGGTTGGTCACATATGCCGCAGGACCGACAACCGTTGGGGTAAACGAGTCCTCGAGTGGAGACCGCGTCTCGGCAAACGTAGCGTGGGACGCCCTTGGGCGAGATGGAGCGACGACATCAAAAAGGTGGCTGGTAGTGGCTGGCGGAGAACTGATCAGGATCGAGTTTGTTGGCGTGCCATGAAAGAGGCCTATGTCCAGCAGTGGACGAGTAAAGGCTGATGATGATGATGATACATGTGCTGCCGTCTCCTGCCCCCACCTGAGTGCGCCCATGTTCACAAACTAAAATTATTTTAAGTTACTTAAGTGCATCATTATCTTTTTATTTCATTAAAAAAGGATAGAAAAGAACATATTAGTTTCATCGTGAAAAATTAAGATAGTCCATAAACAGCATTGATATAATATTAAACTAAGGTAGATACGTCACTAGCGCACTGAAAATGAAGCGTACAAAAGGAGGTAAGTCCAGCAAGTCGCGTTAGTTTTCGTCGATTCTATTTAAGCGCAAACGACAAACACTAGCCATCTTTTTCTTCTCTATGCTTTAGATTGCGCCCCATCTCACTCACACAGTGCCAACGTGTGAAATGTACGGAGAATAAAAAAAAATGCATGTGTGTGCTGCTGCTCCGATCGGCACATTTATTTTGGTTAATTTGTTATAGCATATCATATCTGTTTAATATTATATCAATGATAGACAGTTTAAAAATACGTTAATTTACGTCACGCACGGACTAATTTGGCAGATCTAAAATTTTATTTTCTGTCCTTTTTTTAATGAACTAGAAAAGAAAGATGCACTTAACTTGAATTTAGTTTAGTTTGTGAACTAGGGAATTGGGTCCATTTTAGAGTCAAAAGTAAATAAATAAATAAATAAAATAAATATACAGTATGTTAAATAACAGAGGGCGTTCCCTTAAACTCGTTAATATATATCATTAATAGATTAAAATAAAAATATCAACATAGAAAAATAAGCATAAAAAATCCGAATAAAACAAAATTCTAATTGGAAATAAATTTGAAACCTCCTATTTTAAATGAAAATAGTAGTCGTCATGTATAAATAAATTGCGACGTTGCCGTCTTTCATGTTCGCGTGTACAGTGTGTTTCTTTTACATGTCAATTTAAAATTTTTATTGAATATTTTCTTATTGGAAAAAAAATTAAAACATTTTGTTTTCGAATGGAAATATTTTTTTTAGCATGTATGTATGCTATACTATTTCGGGTTAACGGGAACGCCCTCTGTTAGTTAACATACTGTATACCGACAAATCACACAGATTGAGCTAGCCCCAAAGTAAGTTCGAGACTTGTGATATGGGATACTAACTCAACGATACTATATTTATAATAAATACATATATAGATAAACATCCAAGACCCAGGCCAATCAGGAAAAGATCGTTTTCCATCATGGCCTGGCCGGGGATCGAACCCGGGGCCTCCGCGTCGCAGGCAGGCGTGTTGACCGCTGCGCCACGGAGGTCGACAAAATGATGGATGAAATGGTGACTCTAAAATGGACCCGATTCCCTAAAGACGCCTCTGTGACCGAATGAATTACTGTAAACAGATATAGATTATCCATAGCCATACATACATCAAGTTCTTATCATCATCATCTCAGCGTTAATCCCAGTCGCATCCGAAGCCTTTTCAGCTTTGGAGTCTGGGGTACGCTTTACCAGTACAACTGCTGATATTGGTAAACTTCGATATTTTCCTGGAAGCGACTGCCGTCTGACCTCCACAATCCGAAGGCGATATCTAAGTATTGCAGTTAGACCAATTGTTAGACTTTTGAGGGCTCCAGCAACCCGTGACGATAGCCACTAGATGTTCGTATGGCAACCGCGATCAACGGCTTAACGTGCTTTCCGAGACACGACCAGACCAGTGCAAATATTCATATTAATGCATACAAATATTTGCACTGCGCGGGGATCGAACCCGCGCCTCCTTGCGCAGCGGCCGCGTTCGCTACCGCTATGCCACGAAGGCTGTCGACATCAAGTTATTATCACATCTGAAAAACTAATAAACCCATATAAAATATTCCATTCATTTATTTAAGACACTTCGAAAAATATTCTCTCACGGGAAAAGTAAAAACACATAATTTGGAACGTAATATTTCAACGGTAACACCCGAACTCCGCTTGACTTTTTCAGTGCCTTGATTCTGAAACTTTTTGTCACAACATTGATGAGGTACTGAATACGGAAGGTTGGTGCCATATAATGACAGAAAAGAACGCACATATATATAAAAACGCTTCATGTACGGAAGCTGCGTTAAGCTGTTGGTCCCGGTTGCCATACGAACATCTAATGGCAGTCGTTACGAGTTGTTGGAGCCCACAGAAGTCCAATCCAACAATTGGTCTATCTGCAATGCTTCGATATCGCCTTCGGGTTGTGGAGGTCAGACGGCAGTCGCTTCACGGAAAATATCGATGTTTAGCCAAATCCGCAGTTATACTGGTAAAGCGTACCCCAGACTCTAAAGCTGAAAAAGCTTCGTATGCGACTGGGATTAACGCTGAGATGATGATGATGATTTCGATATACACAGGGCCGATAAGGTTATCACATTTAAAAACATAGCGATTCTTATAAGTCTTTATCAGTCTTAAACGGACAACCACCACGTATCCACCCTGACGTTGTTGACACCTCTACGATCTGGACGAAGCATTTCGTCTCGTCTTGTATACCCCGTCATCGAGGGTCTGGATCAAATTACCTGCTGCAGTCTTTCCGTCAGATTACAATTTAAGTGTCTTTAAGGCTAGAGGAAACAGCCTCTTAATAAACTAGTGCGCTTTGCCATCAACGATTGCATCAAGCACTAGTTTAGAACATTAAAATAAATATTATTTCTACTAAAAAATCATTAAATTAGAATTTAAATAATGCAAGTGTGGTCCCATGTGGTACCGGGCTTAAAATAGTACCAACCCATATCCTCCCGTGGGTGTCGTAAGAGGCGACTATGGGAACTCTCACCAGGGAAGCGGGCAGCAGCGGTTCTCCTGTGGAGTAACAAATTACTGCGATCCCCAACCAGCCTGCCAAGCGTGGGGATTATGGCAAGCCCCCCAATGTAATGAAAGCCTTGGGGGAGGCTTTGTCCAGCAGTGAACCTTTATAGGCTGAGGAGAAGAATAAGTATAATTTACCAAAACCACAACAATTTTCAACCTTATTCGTTGTCATAGTTTTTAAGAGGTATGAGGTCAAGTTCATTCATCTTCCATAGAAAACGGAGGATCCACCGACTAGACGGGTGTTGTGTCTGGCGGGCACTTGCCCAACGGTTGTTGTTTGGAGAAGGCGCATATAACATATATGCGACTTGTTGCACTATACATTCTGCTTGCGAGATTCAGGAACTGTATGAGGTCAGTGTAACGCGTTGTTCGAATACATGGCGTTTGTATATCCATACTAATATTATAAATGCGAAAGTAACTCTGTCTGTCTGGCTGTCTGTTACGCTTTCCCGCTTAAACCTCTCAACCAATTTTGATGAAATTTGGCACAGACAATCTTTAGACCCTGAGAAAGAATATAGGCTACCTTTTATCCCGGAAAAATTTGATGTTCCCGAGGGAAATCTAAAAAGCGCGATATAACCGAACTCCACGCGGGCAAAGCCGCGGGCGGAAACCTAGTATAGCTATAGTTCGAAAGACAAGAATTGAATGAAATAGTCATTATTATGTACACCATATTATTATTATTCTGTAACATAGGATAACAAAAAAATTCAAGACAAATATAAGACAAGACAAACAATACGACATGACAAGAGACGACAAGTCTTATTTCAAAACCAAGTTCTTTAAATAAAACTTCCTAATTTTCCTATTTCATTCGTCGACGGGTTGTTTTATTTCTTTTACTGCTTTCCTTAACGGGAATATATGAAAGATTCTATCGGCCACGATTGTGATGTTAAAGGATAAATTATTGTGACTTGCTTCAGTTCTTTAATTTGTGTCAGTACCTGCTTGTTTTACGTCAGTATATAGCCGTGATCAGTGGCTAAATAATAAAAAGTCGCACAAGTCGGGATAAGTTACTCTTACCGCGGTTGGTCAATGGACGGGTGACCATAACAAGAGCATTCCGTTCCTCGGAAAGTACGCTAGCCGTTGGTCCCAGATGTGATTCAGGTATTTTTGATAGTCGTTGCCGGTAGTTCAAAGTATATCCATAGTAATATTATAAATGCGAAAGTAACTCTGTCTGTCTGTCTGTTACGCTTTCCCGCTTAAACCTCTCAACCAATTTTGATGAAATTTGGCACAGACAATCTTTAGACCCTGAGAATGGACATAGGCTACCTTTTATCCCGGAAAAATTTGATATTCCCGAGGGAAATCTAAAAAGCCCGATATAACGGAACTCCACGCGGGCGAAGCCGCGGGCGGTAAGCTAGTATTATATAAGTCTGACAACCAGTCTTTCCAAGAGGTATCTGGGTAATGGAGGTCAGATAGGTAGTCATCATCATCATCATCGTGATCAACATTTTTATCGTCCCACTGCTGGGCACAGGTCTCCTTTCATATAGAGAAGGATTGAGCGAAATCACCAAGCTTGCTCAATGCGGGTTGGCGATTTCAGACTTAAAGTCCAAGTTTCCTCAAGATGTTTTCCTTCACCTTCAGTACGACATAGGTAGTCACTTTGCCTTAACTGGGTGTTCAGCTGCATTTGGTTAACCTAGAAGCCAATCTCAAGACAGCTGGGTAAGAGGGTAGGAGGATCACTATTGCTATTGACTATTGTCTATTTCTTCACATGCGCCTTTTTTTTTGTTCTGATGGGAAATCATCAAATGACCTCTACTGCTAAACCCACCCGTGTTTCTTCACTTGCCTGTGCGCCAGGACCACGGTCGGTTTCTTTTTTAACCAACCCTCAATCCTGATCCAGAAGGCATCGGTCTTCGTGGACCCCGTCACGATGTGCTGTCATCTCTTTGAGGTGCGCGTGAAATACAACGCGCCGGCGACTTAGGCCTAGTCCTTACCCCGGCTTGGGCCGTAAGTTCGATGCTGTCTCCCGATTAGGGGCGTCTTCTGTGGCGGCTAGAGGCATGAGGCTGGGATTCCCGCTGTCTCATGCACTATCCAAGCCGGGCAGGCGTACACCATGTCCTCAGGGTGATCCCCACATTGGTGACACCTTAGCTTTTCCTTCCGCCTTATCGGGAACAGGAACCTCCCGAAACAGCCATGTCCGATGAGGTACTGCATCAGGCGGAAGGTGAGGACTCCGTGGCACCTTTCTAGCCACTCCTCAAAGGGAGGACTTACCTCCGTTATTGTGGCGTGCCCGGATTGTGGTTACTTGAGTTGATTTATTGACGCAAAAACACGAGCGACACGTTGTTGACGTCGCTGTCACATTATCTAAATTGAATCGATTATTCTTTTGTATTCGGCTTATTATTCACTCACAAAATACAGTAATCATTTAACCTGCTTACATAATGGATTTGACAAGCACACAGCGTTAGTAACGAAGGTCGTGTAAGCTGTGTATTTCAATTTATAATCCATACTATCCATACTAATATTATAAATGCGAAAGTAACTCTGTCTGTCTGTCTGTCTGTCTGTTACGCTTTCCCGCTTAAACCTCTCAAACGATTTTGATGAAATTTAGCACAGACAACCTTTAGACCCTGAGAAAGAACATAGGCTACCTTTTATCCCGGAAAAATTTGATGATGTTCCCGAGGGAATTCTAAAAAGCGCGAAGTAACCGAAATCCACGCGGGCGAAGCCGCGGGCGGAAAGCTAGTGGAAAATATAGAAGACCTACCTAGCAACAATAACAGTATCCGCAACAATATTCATTGCTGCAGACACATTTAAGCTGATAACTGCACTGTCGCATTAGGGTAAGACCTGTAAGGACAGTTGTAAAAGTGATAAATAAATAATAAATAAATTTTCGATGGTGGATCGTATGGTTCGATTTTTATTAAAAGTCGTAATTATTGTTTTTTGTTTTAGTAAAAAAGTATTATTTTACAATTTTTAGTTGTGAAAAGCTCAATCCTTCTGTGTATGAGAGGAGACCTGCGCCCAGCAGTGGGACGATAAAAAGGTTGATGATGGTAATGATGATGATGACGAATTGTGAAAAGTACTGTTTAGCTGCATTCAATCAGACTGGATGCTCCCGACAATATAATTGGGAATGCCTATTCCAAGCAAGCAAACGACGCAATTTTGTTTACTTTAATTTTTACCCGTTTTGGTTGAAATACTAAACTACTGAACCGATTTTTATAAAATTCCTCTGGGACCTGACTGAATGTATGAGCATTGCTAGAGATGACATGATTACGGAACTTCAATTCAGTCTCTTGATTTATGGCATAGACAGTATGACATACAGCATTGAAGTTTAACGAAGTTTAAAGACGATAGACTCTATGGTCTTTATTATCAGATCTACTGCAAACTTTCATTAAAACCCATATGGGTACAAAGTTCTTATCAGATTTCTTCTTTTTTTTTAAGCGTTGCCCCTGCTTTATGAAATACTCTTGTAACGTGGTGCGTTTACAAACATTTCTTAGCTGCCAGGGCGTATTTTAATTTCTGAATTGATTTTTGTGTTTTCCATAATGGACGCTCTCAGCGTACAATGGTCTTTATTATCAGATCTACTGCAAACTTTCATTAAAACCCATATGGGTACAAAGTTCTTATCAGATTTCTTCTTTTTTTTTAAGCGTTGCCCCTGCTCTAGGAAATACTCTTGTAACGTGGTGCGTTTACAAACATTTCTTAGCTGCCAGGGCGTATTTTAATTCCTGAATTGATTTTTGTGTTTTCCATAATGGACGCTCTCAGCGTACAATGGTCTTTATTATCAGATCTACTGCAAACTTTCATTAAAACCCATATGGGTACAAAGTTCTTATCAGATTTCTTCTTTTTTTTTAAGCGTTGCCCCTGCTTTATGAAATACTCTTGTAACGTGGTGCGTTTACAAACATTTCTTAGCTGCCAGGGCGTATTTTAATTTCTGAATTGATTTTTGTGTTTTCCATAATGGACGCTCTCAGCGTACAATGGTCTTTATTATCAGATCTACTGCAAACTTTCATTAAAACCCATATGGGTACAAAGTTCTTATCAGATTTCTTCTTTTTTTTTAAGCGTTGCCCCTGCTTTATGAAATACTCTTGTAACGTGGTGCGTTTACAAACATTTCTTAGCTGCCAGGGCGTATTTTAATTTCTGAATTGATTTTTGTGTTTTCCAGAATGGACGCTCTCAGCGTACAATATATTTCTCAATCGTTCTCACACGGCTGCTTTGAACATGAATGATGTAATCAAATATTTGTAACAATAGCTTGAAAATTTAAAAGAGTGTCCATGGAGTTTCTTGCCCGTTCTTCTCCATAGGTACCTACTCTTTGGAATGGGCGACTAGCTTCATCCTATTGACTGACCGACCTTCTGACAATTCAAAAGTGCCTGTAACTGGTTTATTTGAAATAAATGCTTTGATTTTGATTGAAACTTACATACACAAACAGCCAAACCCGGAACGACTACATGTAGGTCATACAAATATTTGATCCGTGCGGGGATCGAACCCTCGACACGCAGCGCAGCAGTCGATTGCTCAACCACTACAGCAACCGTGTTGTCAAATCTCAATGTAAATGAATTAAGTCCAAATGCAAATGTAAACCGTTGAGGAGTTCCTTTAACCGTCCTTCATCTTCATCATTAGACCCCTTATGATAATAAAAATCCATCCAGGTGTAAAGCTTTTATCAATACAAATTATAATAATCAAGCACAAACACAAGGTAGCTGCTGTGAATAGTTAAAAAGTATACGGCATATCCTAAAGCCAACACTTTGAAGACGTGAACCATCATCTGTGACTGAATAAATGCCACCCTTACTCTTTAAATAATGGTTATAAGACGAACCAGAATATTAAAAAAAAAAAAAACGTTGGTTGATTGAAAATCCTAACATGTAATTATGTTATCAACCCCTGCCCAATTTGTTGTTTACCCGGCTACGGCAGAAACGAGGCTAATGTTTGCTTACAATGTTAACGGTATAATTATTTTAATAAAACATAATTATGGCGTTAGCATCGTAACCGCATAATTAGTCTTATATTTTGATAAAATAGTCGTATAAAAATAATTATACAATATGTAAAGAAAACTCCGTCCGACCCAAAAGGATAATAAAGGTTAAGTTTACACATGACCAAAATAAAATATGAAATTTTACATAATCATCATAGTAAGAATACTAATTAATTTTGAAATAATCTTTTTTTCCGCGAATTAATTCCAACTTCCCCAACATTTGGTAAATTAAAAAAAAAATGACAACACCATATTAAACAGTATTATTATGAGGAATACGCTACGTGCCGCGTGCCCTGCCCGCCTTCTCCCATGTATGCCTACCGTGTTGCCTACCGCACACCTCGCTCGCCTCGCCTCGCTTTTTCGAAATAATATTTATTTTTTTAGGGTTTTTCTTTTAAGTTTAGCCCGGCTTTGTAGGCATTATTAGAATCGGTTATCGATACCTAACAATAGCTTCACGGATCGGACAGGGTTTTCTTTACATATTGTATAAAAAGATCGTGAAGCGGAGAGCGTAATCGTCTCGGCGCACTGGCGTATTTTACTACCACAGCCATTTCTGCTGCTAAAGCTACGGTTTCCTAAGATTAGGGTGGCCGCTAAGGCGACCGCAATTTACCAGAAAACGATGACGTCATTAAAACTCACCCGACTAAAACATTATAATTTATTGAATGTTGGTGTATATTTCTAGAGTTCTTTTTATTCCATATAGTCTAACTTTGCTGGAATCATATTTTTAATTTAAAATCGAAAATATACCAAACCGTATTGAGCCCACGTACAACTTAAGCCTCTCACAGAGAGAAGCCTGTTTTCCTGCAGTTATATGTTATAGGCCGTTTATGCGATATACATCGACTCGTCGCACGCTAGCGTCTACCCGTCGCAGGCTAGCGTCTACCCGTCACAGGCTGGCGTCTACCCGTCGCAGGCTTCCGTCAACTTGTCGCAGGCTGCCGTCGACTCGTCATAGCTTGCCGTCGACATCGTGTCGCTGTGTACCAGTTCAATCACTATGATTGTTTTGGCTGGCCGTAGCTTTAGTGGCGCTGCCGTGTCTTTGACGTTAGCGAAAAAAGAAATTGGCAAAAGAAAATATTTTAAAGCCAGGGAATTGCATGATGACTGATTGATGATTTAATTACCCCATCTTCGTTCCAACATCGGAAGACCCGTCGTACGGTAACTTTCCATCCTTACGTTGTTGACACGAAGCGTTTCGCCTCATCTTTTATACCGCGTACATCGAGGGACTGGAACAATTTGCCAGCGGCAGTGTTTCCGTCGGACTACAATTTCAGTGCCTTCAAGGCTATAGTGACTAGGCTCTTAATAAACTAGCGCGCTTTACTATCAACGATTGCATCACTGCTTACCATCAGGAAGGATTGCCGTCAAGCACTAATTTTCAATTTATATATAAAAAAAAATACTCATGCCTTTAACTTATTCAACAAGAATCTTAGCATTACAAATGTTTGCGTGTTATTTTTATAAAGGAATATTTCAACGTTTTTTCTCTGCAGAATTCTTGTAGATTATAACTTTACCCCGTTGGGAGGTTTTGCCTTTTTTATTAAAAACTTCTACATGTTAGGTCGGAGGAAAGCACTTGGCAGCCCATTGAAAATGTTATACTTTATAAGGACATACTCGTGACTGTAATAGGGTCGAAATGAGAGTTATAATCTAGCTATACTAGGACCATAAAATTGTATAACATATTACCAATCTCTATGTGAATCATTTTGAAAGATATTACATAAGTCCTTTAAAATGATCACGAGTACTACACTAACACAACCACAATTAATGTATGTAAGTACCACAAAGAAAAATTTTGATGGACTCTTTAAGATATTTAGTAATATGAATATTTGCACTGGTCTGGTCGTGCCTCGGAAAGCATGTTAAGCCGTTGATCCCGGTTGTCATACGAACATCTAATGGCAGTCGTTATCGGTTGTTAGAACCCTCAAAAGTCCAACAATTGGTCTAACTGCAATGGTTCGATATCGCCTTCGGGTGTGGAGGTCAGACGGCAGCAGCAGTAAGACTGGTAAAGCAGACCCCAGACTCCAAAACTGAAAAAGTTTCGGATGCGACTGGGATTAATAACGCTGAGATGATGATGATGATACAGCTTTAAGTTAGAATTTAAGAGTGGTGTCCGACGTAGGAGCACTACAATTGTAATTAATTAGTTAAGAATATAGACGAAACTATAATGTACCATGTACTGGAAGACGCAGCGTAGGGAGGCCCAAAACAAGGTGGACCGATGACCTGGTGAAGGTCGCGGGAAGCCGATGGATGCGGGCAGCACAAGACCGGTCATCGTGAAAAGCCTTGGTGGAGGCCTTTATCCAGCAGTGGACATCTATAGGCTGAAGAAGATACAAAAACACATAACACAAAATTAAAAAAGAACAGTTTTCCCCACCCCCCACTAGGATTATAATTATATTATACTTAGATTATACTTTGCACTATAGGACACATAAACAACGAGACACAGAACAATTACCTGTAGGCTATACAAATATTTGTTCCGTGCGGGAATGGAACCCGCGATACACAGCGCAGCAGTCGATTGTTCAACCACTGCACCAACCGTGTCGTCAATCGAATTCTGGATCGTGGATGCACTTACAAACATTTTAACTCATACATACATAGAGCCGGAACTACTTGTAGGCAATACAAATTCTTGTTACATGCGGGAATCGAACCCGCGATACGCAGCGCGCCGTGCCGCTGAACTTCTTATTTTAAAGTATGAAAATACTATTACACTTTAATTCCCAGAGGGGAATATAAACCGCAATTTTCTATTGCGGTTTATATTCACAATGCACTGGGCACACTTCCAAATTTAAACTCGAAATCTAGTGGAATTTTTGTAATAGGAAATAGTTGATTGTCGTGCGATCAATATGGAAAAAAGGTTAGAAGATTGCTGTATAAGTGGCTATGATTAGCTTTAGGCACGGCGCAAATGGGCCACCGACCACCGCCTCCGGTGTTTGTCGCGCGCTACCGCTACATTTCTAGTGTCAGAAGCGAACGATAGCCACCGGTGTCTCTCATTGATGCGCGGTCTTAAAATGTATTCTGACACGGAAAGTTTCCATTAAAGACGTCGTGTTGCATGATGCTACGCGTGCGATAGGTAGAACGTCGGATGGTTAACTAAGCGGGGGTGGAGCAATGCGACAGTGGCGGGTGTCGGCGTTTTGCGTGGCACGTAGTGACCACTAGCACAGTAGACAGAGAACAGTCTGTAGATTATCTAAGGCCGCCCGCCGCGTTATTTGCCTACTCTTGCGTTGATGCCGAGGGTTGTCTATTTAGCTTTATGTCCCATTTAGCTAAAAGTAAAAGTGGTGGTAACCTTAAGCGTTAGTCGGTCACATCTTACTATAATTTTATTGAGTTAATATCATGATTAAGACGCCATATTTGTATCAAATAACACGTAAGACAATAGAAAAAAAAATAGTAATTTGCAGTAGTAGGTAATTATTGTGAAATTGCCCTTATTACACTATACGCGACAGATACGTTTACCTAAACGATATTTCGTAGTTAATCCTCTGTTTTATAAGGAAACTAGGCTTCTTAAAATAAACTTTAGCTCTAAACAAGGTATTCAGAAAGTAAATTTAGGAATACATTTATATGGAAAAATACGACTCGGGTACGCTCTTAATAAAGCAAAGAAACTGTGAAATAAACAAAACTAATATTTTCTAATAAGATATAAGTATAAATAGGTACTTATATTTCTGGTTCAGTAGGAATGATGAAGAATGATAAGTCCGGTTTGCGAAATCGTTATTGAGGCACCCGAAAACACTACAATATTTTTTTTCCCTTTTTGTAGTCATGATACTCGTTATAATTAATATTATGGTAAGTGGCCGGCGAGAGTTGACCAACGCGAGCGATCATGTAATTTACGCGCGTGCTCACAGTCACGCGGCACAGCCCGTACTGCCGCCATGTTATGCCATCCTATATTATGCCAGCGTGTGCGTGAAATCGCGTACCGACACGGCGCACGGCGCGCACGCAAACATTCAAACCGAGAGCGGCTCGTTTGTATGAAGATGTTTTACTGTTCTCTGTCTATTGTGCCACTAGTTGCGAGTCGCGGACACTACTGTAGCGAGTGGCCGCCACTGGATACACGTGTGCGGCGCGTCTATCCATACTAATATTATAAATGCGAAAGTAACTCTGTCTGTCTGTCTGTCTGTATGTTACGCTTTCAAGTTTAAACCTCTCAACCGATTTTGATGAAATTTGGTGCAGACAATCTTTAGACCATGAGAAAGGACATAGGCTACCTTTTATCCTGAAAAAAAATGATGTTCCCGAGGGAAATCTAAAAAGCGCGATATAACCGAACTCCACGCTGGTGAAGCCGCGGGCGGAAAGCTAGTACTAAATATATTAAAAAGTGTGTTAAGTCGCCGTTGCTAGCCACCGGTGGCTGTGGTCGGTGGGCGGTGGCCCATTTGCAGCGAGCCTTAAAATTGGAGTGTGTTAAATTGTTCATAGGCATATTTTTTTGATGAATAGAGGTCAAACTCTAAACACTTATTGAACTGGTAAATACCTACTTGTCACGGCATGAAACTCTTTGATGTTAGAATGGGTGTGTTATTCAAATACTGTATCAAAATTTGGATATTTTATTTCATGAAACATAGTTTCATGTTGTTTCATGTCACAAAAGTTTTTTTTTTAATTCAACTGTGGGATTGCAAGAACACACCGACGTTACTTGCAATGGCTTTCATTTCGGCAGTTAAACAACATTTATTACGTTATTTACATTTTGGTATTTTAAATAGAAAGGAAGTCGTGGTGGCCTAGTAGTTAAAACACCAGCCTCTCAAGTATGAGTGTGCGGGTTCAATTCTAAGTCAGGCAGGTACCAATATAACTTTTCTAAGTTATATGTACTTTATTAGGATACCTTGGATACCAATGACTGATAACAAGGTGAAGGAAAACATCTTAAGGAAACCTGGACTTTAAGTCATGTCAATCCTTCTATGTATGAAAGGAGACCCATGCCCAGCAGTGGGGATAAAAAGGTTGTTAATGATGATGACGATATTAAATAAATTTACTACAAAATTAGCTCTGAATTCTGCCTGCTACGTGCTATCAGGCTCCTTTTAAGAGCATTTGATCGAAATACTACTTATACCAATGTTTTTATCGTTTTCTTTTCCGTAATTAGGGTTTAAATGTGGAACCCTAGCTTACGTAGAAACCTTGAAATATAGCCTATCTAGTTATGACAACTTCTACCAATAGGAGACCAAGTAAATTCACACCATAATCGTGTAAGACCCTATTTCTATCAATTTGAATCATTATGAAGTATATTGCTAACCCATTGATTTGTATGTTCGAAAAATGTGTCTAGTCAACAACTTAAATAACGCAATGAGTGTTGTTGAACTGTCACAATGAAACCCATTGCTACTGATAATCATCATCATCTGAGCTTATTAATCCCGGTTGCACCCGCGGCTTTCGCGTTGGAATCCAGGGCCCGCTTTCCTCCTACCTGACAATATGTTACGAAATTGGGTACCTTACTGGTCGTGTTTGAAAGATATCTTACTAAACTTCCCTAAAATTAATAAGTTAATCAAAGTAAACAAGTCCAATTTATTTCCTAACTCTTCCAAAGTTAATTAGAACTTGTTTCCGTGCTAAAATAATTGGCTTTAGTTAATTGTAAGTTCACAACAGTGACGTTATTTATTTGCATATGTTAATTTTGTGAAAAAAAGAAAGTCATGTTGTACAGTTATGGGCTCACGCAATATTAAGCTGCCTGAGTAATACCGGTAAATCCCATGAAGTGGCAAAAGCGGTATTACTTACCCCATGACCACGAGTTACACGTCTTGTGAAGGCTACTACGGAGAAAAGAAATTAAAGAAGTTGTTTAGAGCTAGTAATGAGTCGCCGCGGCGCACACACGTGTGTCTTGACTTAAGACGTCTATTGAATATACACGTACAGTAGGACCCCAATTATCCAGACCTCACTTATCCGGATTCGCGAGTTTATTCTATCATAAGCATATCGGTACTGCACACACGTGTGTCTTGACTCAAGACGTCGTAACGCAAGACCGTAGTGACGCTCGAGCTCAGTCAACACTTATACTATTGAATATACACGTACAGTAGGACCCCAATCATCCAGACCTCACTTATCCGGATTCGCGACTTTATTCTATCATAAGCGTATCGGAACTGCACACACGTGTGTCCTTGACTCAAGACATCGCAACGCAAGACCGTAGTGATGCTCGAGCTCAGTCAACACTTATACAATTGAATATACACAGTAGGACCCCAATTATCCAGACCTCACTTATCCGGATTTGCGACTTTATTCTATTATAAGCGTATCGGAACTGCACACACGTGTGTCTTGACTCAAGACATCGCAACGCATGACCGTAGTGATGCTCGAGCTCAGTCAACACTTATACTATTGAATATACCCGTACAGTAGGACCCCAGTTATCCAGACCTCACTTATCCGGATTCGCGACTTTATTCTATCATAAGCGTATCGAAACTGCACACACGTGTGTCTTGACTCAAGACATCGCAACACAAGACCGTAGTGATGCTCGAGCTCAGTCAACACTTATACAATTGAATATACACAGTAGGACCCCAATTATCCAGACCTCACTTATCCGGATTCGCGACTTTATTCTATCATAAGCGTATCGGAACTGCACACACGTGTGTCTTGACTCAAGCATCGCAACGCAAGACCGTAGTGATGCTCGAGCTCAGTCAACACTTATACTATTGAATATAAACGTACAGTAGGACCCCAATTATCCAGACCTCACTTATCCGGATTCGCGACTTTATTCTATCATAAGGGTATCAGAACTGCACACACGTGTGTCTTGACTCAAGACATCGCAACGCGAGACCGTAGTGATGCTCGAGCTCAGTCAACACTTATACCATTGAATATACCCGTACAGTAGGACCCCAATTATCCAGACCTCACTTATCCGGATTCGCGACTTTATTCTATCATAAGCGTATCGGAACTGCACACACGTGTGTCTTGACTCAAGACATCGCAACGCAAGACCGTAGTGATGCTCGAGCTCAGTCAACACTTATACTATTGAATATAAACGTACAGTAGGACCCCAATTATCCAGACCTCACTTATCCGGATTCGCGACTTTATTCTATCATAAGCGTATCGAAACTGCACACACGTGTGTCTTGACTCAAGACATCGCAACACAAGACCGTAGTGATGCTCGAGCTCAGTCAACACTTATACAATTGAATATACACAGTAGGACCCCAATTATCCAGACCTCACTTATCCGGATTCGCGACTTTATTCTATCATAAGCGTATCGGAACTGCACACACGTGTGTCTTGACTCAAGCATCGCAACGCAAGACCGTAGTGATGCTCGAGCTCAGTCAACACTTATACTATTGAATATAAACGTACAGTAGGACCCCAATTATCCAGACCTCACTTATCCGGATTCGCGACTTTATTCTATCATAAGGGTATCAGAACTGCACACACGTGTGTCTTGACTCAAGACATCGCAACGCGAGACCGTAGTGATGCTCGAGCTCAGTCAACACTTATACCATTGAATATACCCGTACAGTAGGACCCCAATTATCCAGACCTCACTTATCCGGATTCGCGACTTTATTCTATCATAAGCGTATCGGAACTGCACACACGTGTGTCTTGACTCAAGACATCGCAACGCAAGACCGTAGTGATGCTCGAGCTCAGTCAACACTTATACTATTGAATATAAACGTACAGTAGGACCCCAATTATCCAGACCTCACTTATCCGGATTCGCGACTTTATTCTATCATAAGGGTATCGGAACTGCACACACGTGTGTCCTTGACTCAAGACATCGCAACGCAAGACCGTAGTGATGCTCGAGCTCAGTCAACACTTATACTATTGAATATAAACGTACAGTAGGACCCCAATTATCCAGACCTCAGTTATCCGGATTCGCAACTTTATTCTATCATAAGGGTATCAGAACTGCACACACGTGTGTCTTGACTCAAGACATCGCAACGCAAGACCGTAGTGATGCTCGAGCTCAGTCAACACTTATACTATTGAATATACACGTACAGTAGGACCCCAATTATCCAGACCTCACTTATCCGGATTCGCGACTTTATTCTATCATAAGCGTATCGGAACTGGACACACGTGTGTCTTGACTCAAGACATCGCAACACAAGACCGTAGTGACGCTCGAGCTCAGTCAACACTTATACTATTGAATATATACATACAGTAGGACCCCAATTATCCAGACCTCACTTATCCGGATTTGCGACTTTATTCTATCATAAGCGTATCGGAACTGCACACACGTATGTCTTGACTCAAAACATCGCAACGCATGACCGTAGTGATGCTCGAGCTCAGTCAACACTTATACTATTGAATATATACGTACAGTAGGACCCCAATTATCCAGACCTCACTTATCCGGATTCGCGACTTTATTCTATCACTAGCTGCCGCCAGCGTGGAGTTAGTTATGCTCCGCTCCCATTGGTCGCAGCGTGATGTTATATAGCCTAAAGCCTTCCTGGAGTAAGGGACTATCCAACGCAAAAAGAATTTTTCAAATCGGACCAGTAGTACCCGAGATTAGCGCGCACAAACAAACAAACTCTTCAGCTTTATATATTAGTATAGATAAGCGTATCGGAACTGCCCACACGTGTGTCTTGACTCAAGACATCGTAACGCAAGACCGTAGTGATGCTCGAGCTCAGTCAACACTTATCCTATTGAATATACACGTACCGTTGGACCCTAATTATCCAGACCTCAGTTATCCGGATTCGCGACTTTATTCTATCATAAGCGTATCGGAACTGCCCTTCGCGCGTACAGTACAGACAATTTCTTAATAAACGTTGATTTTCGGTTATATGTATTTTAAATAAACACCTGACATTACATAATATGTATGTGCGTCTTTTTTAAAATTATACTAGTGCTTGACTGCAATCCCGCCTGATAATAAGCAGTGATGCAATCGTTGATGGTAAAGCGCGCTAGTTTATTCACTCAAATAAACTGAGTGAATAGGAAAAAGACGGCAGTTGAGAGAGGTGATGGAATGTTAAATCTAACAATACGACCAACGATGCTGCGCCAGAGGGAGATTGGTCTGGAGACCCTCCACGACCAAATTACCGACACCACAACATTTGACGCATCGTATCGTAAATCGTACACACATCGCAACACAAGTGCAAGACCCGTCCTTCGGCATCCTATCGACAACAAGTAGTCCAGATAATCGGGGTCCTACTGTATGTTAAATATCGATGGACTGAAGTATCGCCAGTATCAGTAACCAGATTCTTATTGTGATACTATGTTATAAATAATTGTTTTATTATTGATTAATAATTCTTTAAACTGGTCCAAAATATTAGATTAGATTTATTTGTTGTAAAATTCAATTTATTTTATGTTGTGGCCTTATTTCTAATCTGAAACGAAACTATAATTTAAAAAGTTAGAGAGCGGTGTGCGGTGTTTTTGACAATGATTTTTTTTTAAGGATTTTGGTAAAAACTAAAGTACAGAAAAATTTGTAAAATTATAGTTCGAAAAGTGGATAAAGGGGGATTTTCTGGGGTGTTATTGTGTAGTGGCCACGTTGTAGGTTATTGGAAGCTAAATACAATGTTTTGTTTGCGTTTTTATGTATTCTTGCTAAAAAAATGTAGCACTCGCTAGAGTGCAATTTGTTTGTAAGAAAAACTATCATAAATTATTGTATTACTGTTAGAAAGTTGTTAAATACTCTTTAATATGATAAAACCTTGTGATAGTACCTAATAACATAATGGTTGTGAGATTTTATAGCTGACTAGCGGCCGCCAGCGACTTCGTTCGCGTGGTTTAGTTATGCTCCGCTCCTATTGATCGCAGCGTGATGTTCTATAGCCTAAAGCATTCCTGGATTATTGAGCTATCCACCGCAGAAAGAATTTTTCAAATCGGTCCAATAGTTTCTGAGATTAGCACGTTCAAACAAACAAACAAACAAACAAACTCTTCAGCTTTATATATTAGTATAGATAAATATAACCTGATTGTCAATCATTATCATGACTTTTATTTACTAGTTTATTATTTCCAGGTATCTAATATGGTTAATTTCTATCAACTACTGTATCACAACACAATAGTATCGATACTTCTTGTGTCTTTGTAAACTTTTGTGTCATGTTTAGCGCAAATAAACCTTTTTGTTTCTTTCTTTTTTTTCTTATTAAGGATAACCCTATCGATATTGTTACTAAAACACAAGCGTGTCTATTCACCGCCAAAAGAAGCCCGTTAACTTTGGCTTCTACTTTTCGGAATGTATCCTTGGAGTGTACCGACCGCCTTCAGCTTTTGGATGGCGAGATTTCTTCGTACCTGAAACTTTGGGTGGTTCATTGAGTCCAGAACCAAGGTGGCTGCCATGCCAGGAAACTTGGCGTTATTGCAAAGGTCCTTCACACCAGGACAAATTCTAATGTTATGTTACATAACACAGGTCCGTTCGTGTGGGGTAATTGAATTACGACTGCTTACAATAATTATAATAATATCATCATCCAACTTTTAATCGTCCAACTGCTGGGCACAGGTCTCCTCTCATACAGAGAAACATTGAGCGTAATCCCCACGCTTGCTCAATGCGGGCTGGCGATTTCAGATTTGAAAGTCCAGGTTTCCTCAATATGTTTTCCTTCACCTTTTAATCAGTCACTGGTGTCCAAGATATACTTAGAAAGTACATATAACTTAGAAAAGTTATATTAGTACTTGCCTGGCCTGGAATCGAACCCGCCCACTCATGGCTAGCAAGGCTGGTGTTTTAACCACTCGGCTACCACGACTAATAATAAAATATAATAATATGCCGTGGTAAAAATATTTGGCAGTCAGTCAGCCAGATAGTGGTGGGGCTGACAGCTCAGGGTTGGCTGGACGTCTATTTAAGTATTACCCCTGGCATAGGCTACTTTCATGAATTGCGAACCCACATATTTTAAGCAAATTATTTATTACCTAATCATTTGATAAAACAACAAAAAAAAAACATTTCGGCTAGAAATAAGGTCATGGCTTAAAAAGAGTGAGGTATATTCGGCGGAGAATTAACGTTTTATAGGGACAGTAATTTATATTATATTCTAGTCACAAAATTATTTTTCTGTTGTCAACTCAAGGTCAAAGTCAAAACAATTATTTCAAGCACGCCACTGAAAGGCACTTTTGAATGTCAACATTTAAAGGAAAATAAAAGTGATTCTAGTTGTTTCTTCCAAAGGGTAGTTTTATATGGAGAAGTATGGGCAAGAAACCCCATAGTTACATCCTCTTTTCGCTAACAATGGACCTTATAAGAAAGCTCAAGGTCACTCAAATGGCAATGGAGAGGGCTATGCTTGGGATTTCACTGCGTGATCAAATCAGGAGTGTTATCGACACAGCCCGAAGAATTGCAACACTAAAGTGGCAGTGGGCCGGACACATTGCTCGTAGGATCGATGCCCGATGAGGCTGACGGGTTCTCGAATGGTGTCCACGCACCGGAAGACGCAGCGTGGGTAGGCCCCCGACAAGATGGCCCGACGACCTATTGAAGGTCGTGGGAAACCGCTAAATGTGGGAGGCGCAGGACCGGTCCTCGTGGAGATCCTTGGGGGAGGCCTATGTCCAGCAGTGGACGTCTTTCGCTGAAATGATGATGATGATGATGACATCCTCTTATAAACCCAAGTAACCCCGTATAACATATGAAGCTGCTAACCCAAACATTGACTAGCGCGCGTAGAAATGGAAAGTGATGAGTACATGGCTTTGTTGTCTCCCGCAGACGTAGTTCGATCACTGGACTCATAGTATATTCGGTACTTGAGGCATTTGCTTCGGCACGCCGTAGGGATTTACAAAGCGAATGAAAGCTTTTCTCTTCTTGTAATGGCCTCAATACTCTAGTTAACTAACTAAACTAAATTTTAGTTCAGTACAACTTATTCTGCCTGGTGAAGGTCAGGGGAAGCCGCTGGATGTGGGAGGCGCAGGACCGGTCCTCGTGGAGATCTTTGGGGGAGGCTTATATCAAGCAGTGGACGTCTTTTGGCTGAAATGATGATGAGGATAACTTATTCTGTCTATTTTATCAAGAACTTAGGAGAAGATTAATATTAGTAATTTAGTCGTGTCAAATTAAGATATTTCTTAGACAGTTTTAAGCTATCTATACTAATACTAGCTGACCCGGCGAACTTCGTTCCGCCTTAAAGGCAATATCACATGAGTACTTTTTAAATCAGGATAATTTTAAATAAATAACTATTATTATTCAATGATTCTTTATTTGGGAGCACAATCCTGGCGGTTTCCCGGAAATCTTTAATGTGCTACAATACTCGCAAACAATATCCATTGGCCCAATGCGAACGTCATTGCGCTATATTATATGCGTATTGAAACGCTGCCCGATTCAAATCAGTATTTGATGAATTTCTTCTTGTGCTTCGTAATGCTCTGGTGAGTGAGAAGCACGAAGTCGAGCCATACTAAGGCTGCGCTCTTCAAGTGCAATTTCTTGATCTTCTTCAGTTCTTTTTTTTTTTGTTAGGATGGGAAATCATCAAATAACCTCTCCCGCTCTGGGCGGAGCGGAAGGGCGTGTCAGACTTTTATTGACTAAAACCCACCTGTGTTACTTCACTTGCCTGTGCAACGGCCAGTGCCATGGTTTCTTTTTTAACCAACCCGCAACCCTGTGGAACAGTCCTCGTGGATCCCGTCAAGGTGTGCTGACATCTCTTTGAGGCGCGTGTGAAACACAACGCGCCGTCAACCGGGGCCTGGTTCTTACCAGGAGGCGAGCTGCCTCTCGCTCGCCCGCGCCTACGGTGGTCGGGAGTCCGATGTTGCCTCCCGACCAGGGCGCTTCCTGCGGCGGTTTGAGGCGTGAGGGTAGTGGGATTTCCGCTCCCTCACGCGCTCCGCCTCCTCCTTTGCCAGCATCACTGCTTCACAGAAGGAGGTGAAAACTTGTCATGCACTATTGTTCCGGACTATGGCCTGGACCAGGGTCGGACGCGAGAGATGAGATTGCCGCCGATAGCCGCCACGAGGACACGGCTGTGCTCTACCCAAGCTGGGCAGACCTCCACCATATGCTCCACCGTGTCCTCAGGGCGATGCACACAGTGGTCACCCTGGCGTTTCCTCCCGCCTTATACGGAACAGGAACCTCCCGCAACAGCCGTGTCCGGTGAGGACCTACGTCAGTCGGAAGGTGAGGACGCCGTGGCGCCTCTCTAGCTACTCCTCAAAGAGAGGACTTACCGCCGCCATTGTGGCGTGTTCAGTGCTGGATTGCGACAATCACACTTTCCATGTCGCCATGAGGTCCCGCCGGAGCTCTGTCCGCTGTACTGCGATTTTTCGCGGCAACGGAGTTATGCCTCCTGTCGTCACTCCCACATGTGTTCGAGGGATAGTGTTTCTCCACAATTTAATGGATGTTATTATAAATATAAACGTTTCTTTTTAATTACTCTATCTATTAAAAGAAACCTCATCAAAATCTGTTTCGTAGCTTTAAAGATTTAATCATACAAAGGGACATAGGGAAAGAGAAAGTAACTTTGTTTTATAGTATGTAGTGAAGTGATAAATGGCACAGCAATACATTATTAGCAATTTTGAAGTTGAAGTTTGCTTTGGGGCTTTTATTAAAAAAAATTAACCGGCAGAGAGTATTTATATTCCTTGCTTTAAATGAATGCATCAGCATTCAACCGGTAAGATTTTTTTTTTTTAATATGCCGAGTAGTGCAGCAGTGTGCTTGTACCATTTTTAACAAATGAACCGCTAACTGTATATTTTGACTGAGTTGTTTTGTTATTCCGTGTCAGTCGCGATTTGTTATACCATGTCTTATGTCACGTCACACGGGAACGACGGGAACAACGGGAACGGGATAAAAAGTATCCTATGTGATATGTCCTTCTCCCAGTTCTTATCTACCTCCCTACCAATTTTGAGCCATACTGGTTAAGCGGTGCTTGAGTTGAGTAACTAACACGACTTTCATTTATATACATAGACTTCATTCAAATCGGACCAGCCCTTTAGGAGGAATTCAGTGACGTACACAGGTACAGCAGATTTAGGAATATACCCATGGAAAGCATTGTCATCTACATTTGTAACAAAAATATCATACCTCTCTCTACCCCTAGAGCTCTTGTTTCAGTCTCTTAAAATTAAATAAAAAATCTTAAATATTTATTTATTTCTATTTATTTTACACAATAGTACAATTTTAGTTAAATAAAAAAAAAATATTTTTGTTTATTTTTTCCCCTTTTAGTTCTTATGTACAATTTTCTTTTTAAATAATTACAAAAATTAAAAAAAAAAAAACTAAACTTGTCTAAACCAAAAAAAAAAACTTGTGATTGCCCGGGATTGAACCGAGGAACACCAGCCATCGCGAGTAGACCATACCACTATCGGCTACGCCACAGGCGCTATGTCAAGCCACGCGAAATTAGCGTTCATATTATGCGTGAAATATTGCGAAAGAGAAAACTCGAAAACATGCGCTTGCCCAGAAATAAGACTCATCTAGATCGATTTCTCGTCCCCGAAAACCCCCACATATTAAATTTCAGCGAAATCGTCAGGGCCGTTTCCAAGGTCACATGCTTTTTCAAGCAATCAGCGCCATCTGCCGGGCTGATTTGTGAATCTAAACCATTCAGGGCGCCACTCAAACGCATACAGAAAAATTCATTAAAATCGGTCAAGCCGTTTAGGAGGAGTTCAATGACATACACACGTACAGCAGAATTATATATATAAAGATATAAAGCTGAAGAGTTTGATTGTTTTTTTTATTTGTTTGAACACGCTTATCTCAGGAACCACTGGTCCGATTTGAAAAATTCTTTTTGCGTTGGATAGGCCATTAATCCAGGAAGGCTTTAGGCTATATAACAGCACGCTGCGACCAATAGGAGCCGAGCACAATAACTAACTACACGCGAACGAAGTCGCGGACAGCCGCTAGTGTAATTATAATCTATACTTAATATATGAAACTGAAGAGTTTGTTTGTTTAAACGCGCTATTCTCAAGAATCACTGGTCCGATTTGAAAAATTCATTTTGCATTTGATAACATCACGCTGGTCCCAGCGTGATATAAAAAACACATCGAAACCGACGCGGGTGACACAGCTGGGCGCAGCTAGTGTGATTATAAACATGGTGTCCAAAAATACGTCAATTTACGTCGGGCGCTGAATAATTTAGAGTCACTCAGGGTGGATGAGTCTGATATACATAGTGATGTCATACTCAAGGATTTTATTTCAATTTTATTATCAAGACATTGATCTGTCGGAAAGATGAACCCCATCACAATTCGGGTTATAATGGGAACGATACGTTAGGTCAAGTTAGGAAAAGGATTATGTTTGGAACCTACATACTATAACTTTTTTCAAGTTCCTAAATTAACGCGCGAATGGGTTAGGATTTCGAGATAAGTGTGAAATAAACCATTCTAAGGACTGGTGTTGGGATGGGAAGTCATCCCAACACCACCCCGCCCGCCCACTCTGGGTGGAGCGGAAGGGCGTGTCAGACTTTTACTGACTAATACCCATCCGTGTTTCTTCAAATGCTTGTGCGACGGCCAGGGCCAGGGTTTCTTTTTTAACCAACCCACAACCCTGACCCTGGAGGCATCGGTCTTCGTGGGCCCCGTCACGATGTACTGACATCCCTTTGAGGTACGCGTGAAATACAACGCACCATCAACTCGGGCCTGGTCCTTACCGGACGCGGTCCTGCGGGCGGTGAGCAGTGGGCAGCTCACCGCCCGCAGGACCGCGCCTGCGGTGGCTGGGAGTTCGATATCGTCTCCCGATCAGAGCATCTCGAATGGCGTGAGGGCGCTGGGATTCCCGCTGCCTTACGCGCTTCGCCTCCTCCTTTGACAACATTACTGCTTTGCAGAAGAAGGTGACGGCCTGCCATGCACTCTCGATCTGGTCCATGGCCCGGACCAGGGTGCGGACGCGAGAGATCGTCGCCGAATACCGCTACGAGGACTAGGTGGTCCTCCTACCCAAGCCGGGCAGACCTCTACCGTGTGCTCCACCGTGTCCTCAATAAGGGCTTACCCTTCGGAACCTAATAGGGGGCAAGAAACTCCAAGGATAGACACTCTTTATAATTAAATTATTGTTACAAAGTTCGTTCAGTAATTTGCTTATCAGTCCCAGCATCTGACTTTAAATTACTAAATTCGGAATCCTTTTAGCCTCCTCACGACGTTATCGCGACGTTGATACCCTCCATTCACCGAATTATGTCTAATCCCTTCACTCACTTTTCACTCTCTCGTGACATATTGTTTGCTCATTCCGGTACCAAACTTTCTACTTATTTGAGCATCATTACTGTCAAACCTCTGTCATAATCATAACAGGCTGGGGTTTTTAATATGTATAATAACAGCAACATGGGTCGATTGATCAGATTAAGCTACGCTTACCACGATTGTTTCGTGGATGTATACCATGTTTACATTGTTTACATATCAAGACTCCTCTGTGTCTCGGAAAGCAAGTCAAGCCGATGGTGGAGGTCTCCCCGGCTTGGGTAGAGTAGATCGCCATGTTCTTGCGGTGGCGATCGGCGACGATCTCTCACGTCCGACCCTGGTTGAGGCTATGATCCGGAGTGAGAATGTATGGTAGGCCGCCGCCTCATCTGCGAAGCAGTGATGCTAGCAAAAGAGGAGGCGGAGAATGAAAAAGAGATGTCAGTACATCGAGACGGGGTCCACGAAGACCGACGCCTTCTGGGTTAGGGTTGCGGGTTGGTTAAAAAAGAAACCGTGGACCTGGCACACAGGCAAGTGAAAGAACAGGTGGGTTTTAGTCAGTAAAAGTCTGACACGCCCTCCTGCTCCGCCCAGAGCGAGAGAGGTCATTTGATGATTTCCCATCCAAAACAAAAAAAAGCCGTTGGTCCCAGCTATCATTCTTATATAACGTCTTACGCTAAATAATTACATTATTTAGCTTACGTATGTTACGTGAACCAAGGGGCTCGTAGTAGATATTGTTTTGCACCAATGACTACGCCATTTTTTTATCCACGCAATCACCAAGATTGTCTGGAACAGATAGTAGAAATAGCGACAAGTCTACCTATTGTGTCCTATATTTTTTTTGCAATAATCCTATATTTCTTTTGGGTTTTCTGGTACAGAGGGCTTCGTGTTTTACGTTAAAGCGGTCGACGCATTTATAACGTTCGGCGCTCTTATTCGCTTGCCATTAGGAGCAGCCCAGGTAGAGCACTGAACATCATAAACGTCTAGATTCATAATCATCAACCTTTTTATGTTCCCACTGCTGGGCACCGGTCTCCTCTCATATAGAGAAGGATTGAGCGTAATCACCATGCTTGCTCATTGCGGGTTAGCGATTTCAGACTTAAAGTCTAGGTTTTCTCAAGATTTTTTTCTTCACCTTTTAATCAGTCATTGGTTAACGTAAAAACAAAAGAAACTACGCATTAAACACACTGTACAATAAATACATAAATAAACCTCTATTTTTATGTTTCTATTTAGAAAGAAAGAAAGGAAGTAAATACGTTTATTTGTGGTAAACATGACATAAAAGTGTACAAAAACAATTGAGTGATAATAGTTGACATGCGTCACATCCACGCAAAACGGCTATCGCTCAGCATTATGCTGCGACCCTATCCAAAACAGAGTCCAGCACACAAACAGAGCCATTTAGTTTTGTTATTGAATTTTGTACACACATTGAGGTTGGATAGCAGGCTTATTTTGCTATACAGCCTTAATGTGCATATTATAACTTCTGTACTTGGAGGAATTTCAGCAAAGGAGGCCTTTACTAAAATTACTCTAATAACATTGCAGTACAATAAACATAACCATAAAAGCAATTAACCATTTCGTGTAATTTATGCATTGAAACAGCGTGATGGTTGCCTTAGCTCGCTATGCTAATATAAGCGTACTTTGATTAGGGTGAGTATAAACGTGAATTGTTTTAGTACCTAAAACCTGACGACCATTAACTCTGAATAACTGGGTTAGACACAGTTTTTGCTGAAGGGAATAAGGGTAACTGGGTAGGTACTAAATTGCTTGTGCACTATTTCGTTTATGGCAATCATCAAAATAAATCTGTCACTGTCAAAGCCGCAGGCACAATCTGTTTGCGCAACTCCCAGCAAAAATGGTAGTCACAGCTGAATCCCCGGTCTGTCGTAGTCTAAAGGTGCTGAATGCCCTTCTGATGGCCAACCCTGAATGTGACGTGTTTGCGGATGAATGCAATAAGCCTATGCGTGTGTGATTGGTTTTCTGTGAAAGAAAGTATGGGAGAGAGCCCACCGTGCCATATTAGTTTTAGTAGTAGTTTTTAAGTTAATTAATTTGTGTGTTTCTATGTTAATGGATGTTATCGGTAATGTACCGTTTTAATTAACCATAAACAAATAAATTTTATCTTTAGCTAGATGAACATCAAATTCACGTACCTACGCCTCCTGGCTTAACAGAGCACGCTGTACTAATTATAAAATCTATTTACCTGTGTTAACAAATATTACAAATATTAGTATGGAAGTATGGATTATAAATTAGTACTTGACCGCCATCCCGCCTGATGGGTAAATCGCGCTAGTTTATTAAGAGTTTATTCACACTAGCCTTGAAGAAACTCAAATTGTAGTCCGACGCAAACATCGCCGCCGGCAAATTGTTCCAGTCCCTCAAGTACGCGGTAAAAAAAAGACGAGCCGAAATGCTTCGTTCGGATCGTTGTGGTGTCAAAAACGTAAGGGTGGAAACTCGCCATACGACGGGTCGTCCGATGATGGAACGGAGATGGGGGAATTAAATCATGCGATTCCCTCGCACTGTCGCACACTCTCCGAAATGCATCCTATAACTTCTAAGTCGCTGCCGTTACAACTGGGCCACCACTGCTCTAGAAGACAAACGTTGTCCTAATTGGCAATGTCCTTAAGAAAGGTCAGATGTATAGTAAGCGCTATTAGCAGGATAATTGCGTTACATAATATTAGTAGCTATGGTTTCATTTTGACAGTTCAACAACATTCATTGTGTTTTTGAGCGGACACATTTTTTTTTACAATTTTAAATTAGTGCTTGACCGCAATCCCGCCTGATGGTAAGCAGTGATGCAATCGTTGTTGGTAAAGCGCGCTAATTTACTAAGAGCCTATTCACTCCAAAAAGTTGATTGAATATGAAGGAAGATGGCAGTTGAGCGAGGTGATGCAATGTTAAACCCAACAACACATGACTAACGATGTTGCGCCAGAGAGAGATTGATCTGGAGATCCTCCACGACCAAACTTTCGACACAGCAATATTTGGCGCATCGTACCCGGCACACATCGCAACACAACTGCTCAGACCCGTCCTCCGTACGGCTTCACCAGACATCATGCCGGAGCACGACCAATCGCTTGGCGGCAAGACTTTGTCTGGTGGGTGGTAACTTCTGCCAATATTATGGCCTACCACCGAGAACTGATATCAGGGTGAGATTTTTATAGAATAATCCGACTGATATCGTAGTCATGGCTGAGACCACGGAGGAAATGAATACAATGCTCGAAGACCTCAGTAGAGCCTCCGAGCGAGTCGGTCTTAAAATGAACATGGACAAGACGAAAGTCATGTCTAATGCCCATCTTGTACCGACTCCTATAAAAATTGGAGACTGTTCTCGAAGTTGTTGACAGTTACATGTACCTGGGACAAACTATCCAGTTAGGAAGGTCCAACTTCGAGAAAAAGGTCAATCGTCGAATCCGACTCGGCTGGGCTGCTTTTGGGAAGCTACGTAAAATCTTCACGTCCGAAATACCGCAGTGTCTCAAGACAAAAGTCTTCGACCAGTGTGTGTTGCCAGTGATGACTTATGGAATTGAGACGTGGTCGGTAAGAACGGGCCTTATAAGAAGGCTCAAAGTCACTTAAAAGGCAATGGAGAGGGCTATGCTTGGGGTTTCACTGCGCGATCGAATCAGGAATGAGGAGATCCGCAGAAGAACAAGAGTAACCATAGCCCGAAGAATTGCAACACTAAAGTGGCAGTGGGTTGGATACATTGCCCGTAGGACCGATGCCCGATGGGGCCGACGGGTTCTCGAGTGGCGACCACGCACCGGAAGACGTAGCGTGGGTAGGCCCCCGACAAGGTGGACCGACGACCTGGTGAAGGTCGCGGGAAACCGCTGGATGCGGGAGGCGCAGGACCGGTCGTCGTGGAGAACCTTGGGGGAGGCCTATGTCCAGCAGTGGACGTCTTTCGGCTGAAATGATGATGAATCCGACTGAAGCCAACGGATTACCGATTTAAAAATCGTAATAGGTGGCGGTTTATATATTCTCCTTACTCGAAGCAGAAACTATATGACTTCAATAATTACTAAGTCCCCTGTACGACGTGCTCCCGCAGCACTTAATTATCTCTTGGATTCTAATCTAGCAAATGATCTGCAGGGTAATTGCGTTACATACTAATAGTAGCGAGGGGTTAATTTTGACAGTTCTATAGCATTCATTGCGTTATTTACGTTGTTGAGTGAACACAGCTTTCGAAGATATGTAGCAATGGATTAGCAGTATTCTCCAAAATGATTCCAATTGATATTTGAAATAGTGAGTTACGGTAATTAGGGTGCTGATGCTGATTGTGGCAGATTTTTCACGGTGGTAGGCAACAACATAAGTTACCACCCACCAGACAAATTCTTGCCGCCAAGCGATTCGTCGTGTTCCGGCATGATGTCTGGTGAAGCCGTACGGAGGACGGATCTGAGCAGTTGTGTTGCGATGTGTACCGGGTACGATGTGCCTAATGTTGTTGTGTCGGGAGTTTGGTCGTGGAGGGTCTCCAGATCATCCTCTGGCGCAGCATCGTTGTTCGTGTTGTTGGGTTAAACATTGCATCACCTCGCTCAACTGCCGTCTTCCTTCCTATTCACTCAGTTTTTTTGAGTGAATAGGCTTAATTTTTTTTAATAAGCTAGTGCGTTTTACCATCAACGATTGCATCACTGCTTACCATCAGGTGGGATTGCAGTTAAGCACTAGTTTATAACTAATAAATAAAAAAATGTATGTAAGTATCTTTTATTTCGTGTTATTAGTCGTGTTTATACAAATTGTGCCTTTAATTTCTGTTTCGGTTTTGAACCATGTTAACTATAGAAACAAACAAGTAAATTACATCATAAAAGGGGTAAGTGTATGAGAATTTGAACTAAAAAGTAGATACTGCAGTTATAATTACTCAGAATAGTTTCGTTTGTCACAGTTCCATTAACCCAACACCAGTTTTATTTCATGCTTTTGTAATAATTCAAATTCATTTATTAATCTTGTGAACACAGGGTACAGTTATGCAGATGTCATGTACAAAGAATTTTTGTCCATGTTATGTCCCGCCAAAAGGCATACAAAATATCATAGGAAGCGAATGTAGATGTCACAGTTTCATGCAAAATAATATGTAAATAAAATAAGCTGGCACATTAACTCAATAGGCAGCAACACACAATACAGTCTGAGGAACAATAAAATAAAATGTCAGCAAATTACAATTTACAAATATTAAACAAAAAACAAAATATAGTCAACAGAGTCAAGAGTCGTCAAAATTAGATAATATCATACAAAGGAGATGTTTCAGAAATGTATGGAGCCTGGGCCGGACATTGTACACTTAATGCTAGGTATAGTTACGCTTTAATTAACTGTTTTTAATGTTGATTTCCTATATTTTGGCTTAGTTTTTATTCAGGTTCAATTTAACTCGGCCAAGGAGTGCAACACAACTACTAATAAATATGGTAGTCAGCAATAACCGAAATAAGATATTGACCGTGACATTTGATTGATGTGTCATGTATCTAAGGCTATTGTATCTATAATATATTATCTACCATATGACCGCGAAAAAAACAAAACATGAATTCCGAACATACGGCCCATTAAATAAACACAATCATCTCAAATCAACACTCCAACACTCGACACGAACACAACGGGAAAATAGAACTGTCAAAGTCACCAATCAAACGTCATAAAAAAGTGTCATGGCTGCCTTAATAAAGGATTATCTCACTAAAAAACGTTTTAAATAATTAAGTATATATACTTGTATTTTTATTCAAATTAATTTAGTAGTATTTTTATGAAAATCTTCTATTTTTTTCTTTTTTTTCTATATAGCGTACATAGAGGTGGCCCAAAATGAAACATCTCCTTTATCTTAATTAACAAAGTTTGTCATTAAGCTGGCGTTCATTGACAGAGTAATATGTCTTTTCATTTAATATTATTCTGTACACTTAGGCCAAGCTCTTTTGTGAAATCGTTTCGTCTAAACTATTTCATACCTATTTAATGACATGTCTCCATTGTCAATATCAGACCTTCGTTTACGCAAAGTTTCACAGAAATAACAATCCCGTGGCGCTGTATGTGACAGGTTTAACTTAGTGGAAAAATGCCAGCGTCCCCAGTTGACGCACTTCTAATTGGACAGGCTGTGGTCCACAGGATGGCGCGGTTTCTATGTCGATTCTCAAACGTCTGGCTGTTCGAATCACTTAGATTTGCTTTGTTTAAAAGAATGTAGTTTATCCAGGATGTAGCATCCTTTCGGACAAATATTCGTAAAACACTACCTGTTACATAAATATCAGTGATAGGAAATTATTATACCATCGTCCAACATTCATCAGTGGTATCATCATCATCAACCACTCATCGTGCCACTGCTGGGCACAGGTCTCCTCTCATACAGAGAAGGATTGAGCGTAATCACCATGCTTGCTCAATGCAAGTTGGCGATTTCAGACTTAAAGTCCAGGTTTCCTCGAGATGTTTTCCATCACCTTGTAATCAGTCATTGGTGTCCAAGATATACTTAGAAAGTACATATTACTTAGAAAAGTTACATTGGTCCTTGCCTGACCTGGAATTGAACCCGCACATCATATTTGAGAGGCTGGTGTTTTAACCACTACAATAGGGCACCACGATTAGTAGAGTGGTATTAGAACTTGCCCAAATTTATATGAGACCTCCTTGAGAGTATTTTATGTGACAAAGGGAGATAATTTTCAAAATCAGTCCACAGTAGCGGCTGCCTAATGGGTTTCCACAACCGGGTGACTGGGTAATACCGGCTCCTTGATTGATTGTTGGAATTTTTGGGATTCTGATACTTATCGACTGTCAAATACTTCATTCATAATGTGCTTTTCGAACCACGACAGTATTGGCCAACTTTTTTTTATAGTTATAATCTGGTGATTAACTTCTCAAAAGCTTTGAAATTTTGCAGACGTAAAGTTATAAGTCCGTATTAAATTATAGGATAATTTTTATCCCGAAAAAATTTGATATTCCCGAGGGAAAACAAAAATATTGTTAGCTTCATACCAGTTCGGTGATAGATGGCGCTGTGTGTCGTTTAAAACAAGGTAATATATTGCAAATGAACATGCACATGTAAACATAGAAGCTAAATGATACGATAATTAATCTCCGAAAATGAGGAATCTAAAACCGCGATGTAACCAAATTCCACGCGGTTGGAAAGTGGGTTTGTTTGTTCCGCTTTCACGCCTTAACTCATCATCATCTCAGCGTTTGTCCCGGTCGCATCCGCGGCTTTCGCGTTGGAGCCCGGGGTCCGCTTTCCTGCACATTCTCCTCCATTTCGCATCTTTAGCATCTTGTGGTAAGAGCTTGTTGGCACGCATATCATCTCTTACAATATCAAGCCAGCACTTCTTTGGTCTACCTCGCTTGTTCCGGCCCGGCGGAGGCGCCATGGCAAGACATTTGTTACCCACGTAACCTGCCTGCTTTCACGCCTTAACTACTGAATCGATTTCTTTGAAATTTTGCAAATGTTAAGTTAGTAGTCCGGATTAAATAATAGGATACTTCTTATCCCGAAAAAAATTGATGTTCCCGAGGGAAATCTAAAAAGCGCGATATGACCGAAGTTCACACGGGCGAAGCCGCGGGCGGAAAGCTAGTACTGAATAAAACTCACCCTTGTTCCTTCTCTTGCCTAAGTGTCAGGGGTTCACGGTATCGTTTTCGAACAACTGTGGCATCCACAAAAGCCTTGACTCACGTAATCATTTGTACAGATATCCTACCTAGATTTTTCTACCAACCCATTCAACACCCACGATAACTCTTTTATGACATCCAAAGTAAAAATCAGACACATTAGCTCCCCGAAGAGTCTCGTTGGATATTATCCCTCGGGTTCAGTTAATAGCACAAAATCCTCTTAGAGCTCGAAGTCTCGACCGTTTGCTAGGTCAAGGCCGGGCGGTCGATTACCGCATTGAATGTTACCTACTTATCTGGTCTTACAGATGCTTGACCCGTAAATAATAATGGCCGCAAAGGTCGATCGATCAGTTTAGGTTACACTTGCAGCAGTTGGTCTGGGTAGCTCTTTACATTCCAAGACTTCTCCGTGCGATGGAAAACACTTTAAACTGTTGGTCTCAGGTATCACCCCTGCATCTTTGATAGTCGTTAAAATTAAAATCAAAAGTCATTCATTCAAATTAGGCTGAGAATCCTTCGAGATGCTCTCCAAAGCCTAGAGCACAGGCATAGAGTAGCCAGCCTTTCGGTGTTCTATAGGATGCATTTTGGGGAGTGTGCGAGGGAATTGCATGATTTAATTCCCCCATCTACGTTCCACCATCGAACGACCCGTCGTACGGCGAGTTTCCACCCTTACATTGTTAATACCACTACGATCCGGACGAAGCGATTCGCCTCCTCCTTTATACCGCGTACACCGAGGGACTGGAACATTTTGCCAGCGGCGGTGTTTCCGCCGGACTACAATTTGAGTGTCTTCAAGGTTAGGTTAGAGAATAGGCTTTTAATAAACTAGTGCGCTTTACCATCGACGATGGCGTCACTGCTTACCATCAGGCGGGATTGCGGTTAAGCTTATAATTTATATAAAAAAAAAGAATCAGCACTTGAACGTTAATATTAAATAGGACAGTCCCCAAAAAGGCGCTTTTAGGAACTGTCCTTCACCACTTCCTAGTGTTGTCGCTGGGAAGGAGAAATGGCGGAACAAATACTCCAGCAGCACAGTTGTAATTTAAAAACACATAACTTTATGCAATAATAAAACAGAACATTAAATGAAACTATCCACTATATGCCAGCTAGTCACCCCAAAATACCAGCGAAATAAAAAATTTATAAAAAATAATCAATAAAAATGGAAACGCAAATAAGTACAACTTATTTATTTATTTACACTTTTGCACATGAATTGTACACAGGCGGACTTAACGCCTTAGGCATCCTCTACTAGTCAACCACGGGTAGTGAAGAGGTTGGTAGGTGCTTTGATTGAAAAAAAAAAAAAAAAAATGGTATAAAAAAATTCTTAACACTAAACAAATCTATATAAATAAAAATGAATTGTTGTGCGTTAATCTGATTAAAACTCGAGAACGGCTGGGCCGATTGAGCTGATTTTGGTTTTAAAATGTTTGTCGTAGTCCAGGGTAGGTCTAAACCGTGAGCAAACAAGGAAAAATTGCGAGTAAGATAGAGTAAAACGTCTGAATTTCTGTAACTTTGTCTTATCGAAAGACGAACTCATCAACAAAGTATTCCCAAACAACATTACTAACCTCAAAAATAATGAATGGTTGTAAGCGAGCAATATCGGCAGCTGAAAATAAAGATGTAGATGACTAAAACTACACAATTCAGAATGAGATCATTGGTGCACTGCATTCTTTCAAATCTATTGACTGTGTAACAAATGAAGATAATGCCACCAACTATCCAATGGAATTTTTAAACTCCTTGGATGTAACTGGCTTACCATCGCACACTTTGCGACTAAAGATTGGTTCCATAGTAATCATGACTCGAAACTTAAACCATTTTCAACTTGCTTTCCGCCCGCGGCTTCGCACACGTGGAATTCGGTTATATCGCGCTTTTTAAATATCCCTCGGGAATATAATTTTTTTTTTCAATAAAATGTAGCCTATGTCCTTTCTCAGTGTCTAAAAATTGTCAGTGCCAAATTTCATCAAAATCGGTTGAGAGGTTTAAGCGGGGAAGCATAATAGACAGATAGAGTTACTTTCGCATTTATAATAGTAGTATGGATTATCCTTATTTAAAAATTAAAAAATGTGATCATGTGATATTGCCTTTAAGGCGGAACAAAGTTCGCCGGGTCAGCTAGTATTAAATAAACCACATACACCTAAATACAATATGAAAAAAAACATACACAAAATTAAGTGAAGGGTTCCATCATAGGGTGGCTTTCTGAACCCAAACATCAAAATAAATATGTTCCTACCGACGCTCATCGCCTGAAAGCTAATACTCTGCCAATATCGGCAAGACTTTAGTTGCTTTAGCCTTGGCATCGTAACTAACAGACAATAAACCCATTATATTAATAGCGTCTGTTTTGCTAAAGCGATTAGGCAAAGGTGTATACGTGTAGTCCTCCTACACATTGCTTCAATAGACCTCTCTGAGTCCCCGAGATGGGCCCATGGGGCACTAGGAGACGGTTTGGGGGCTCCACGGTTTGGCCCCTTGACCGTGGCGTTTACCTTTCGGACCTCAGAAATGGGGACACGTCTTTGGTTTTCACCCGGAGGGTGCCTTTTTCGCACAACTATAACGACGCCGGGGGTTTTGCCTCCCCTCTGGCGGTCAGCAGTGTGTCTTTGCCTGTATGTGACTGTAGGAGCGCTTGAAGTGTTTCACGACGCCCGTGCGACCAGAACTCTGCCGGTTGAGATCCCTAGTTCCCTAGGCAAGGCCCAGGAAGAGCCGATCAAGCAGCAGGGCGTCGGTTATGGTTGGCGCTCCGCTACAGTGGGTGTTTACCCCGTCCCTCTCGTGCGGGGGGTGGCGGTAAGTGTTGAGCGACTTGTGGGTGTGTGTTCGTCGCTCGCGTGGTATTCTGAGTATACGAGCCCACATATTGACAATTGCCCTTTTAGCTTATATAACATCCTCTTTGGTGAGGAGTGGGCAGCTTGTCGCCCGATAAAGACCAGGCCGGGTCGACGACGCGTTGTGTTCTATGCGCGCCTCAAAAGATGTCAGCGTATCGTGACGGGGTTCACGAAGACCGATGCCTGCCAGGGCCACGGGTTGTTCGAAAAAGGTACCTTGCGCACAGGCAAGTGAAAGAACACGGCTGAGTTTTTGTCAGTAAAAGTCTGACTAGCCCTTCCGCTCCGCCCAGAACGGGAGAGGTCATTTGATGATTTCCCATCTACAAAAAAGGTTAGGTTGTACGTGGAAGACACGGACACTGAAAACAAGGTAATCTTCGTTAACATACAGAACACAAAATGTAACACTGAAGTAGCTACGTGGGCTCAAATTCTTATCACAATGCAGCTACAAACATTGTGTGAAAATCTGTGTACACACAGATAGCGTCAGAAATGTTGGGTTAAACTGATAGCTTTACCTTCAGGATTTCAAATCCAATGCTTTATGTCTTTGATCCGTAAAATCCGTTTGTGGAATAAAATTGACGCATGACTGATTTATATAAAAGAATTGTGAAATAATGGTGTATTGGGGGACTGTTTTATATAACTTTGACGTTCGAAAAAAGAATCCTTTTTATTTATGAATGAAGTGACTAAAGTTAATATTGTTCCTTTTTTTGTTATGGATGGGAAATCATCAAATGACTTCTCCCGCTCGGGGCGGCGCGGAAGGGCGTGTCAGACTTTTACTGACTAAAACCCACCCGTGTTTGTTCACTTACCTGTGCGCCAGGGCCACGGTTGGTTTTATAATCTACCTGCAACCCTGACCCAGAGGTGCTGACATCTCGGGCCTGGTCCTTACCGGGTGGCGAGCTGTCCACTGCTCGCCGCCCGCAAGCCCGCGCCTGCGGTGGCCGGGAGTTAGATGTTGTCTCCCGACCAGGGCGTCTAAAGAAGAAGTTCTATTAGCACTTAATTAAACATATTCAAAATCTAGTCACGATTTCATCTCAGCGACACGACTAACGGGAAATTTAAAGGTGTTTTTGACAGATTGAGACTGAGATTAAAATGTTAGTGCGCTTCAAAGTATGGGAATAGCCACCCCTTCCCCCCCGCCTTCTTTAGGGTGGGAAATCATTAAATGACTTCTCCCATCCGCGGAGTAGATCAGCCTTTACTTAAACCCACCTCTTCATTTGCCTGGGCCAGGTATATCTTACGAACAGTGTTCCTAGTGGACTCCGTCACGATGTGTGACATATCTTTTAAGTTTACTTGGAACACAACGGCCGTGTCTTGTCTTTGGTCTTGTCCTTACTGGGCGAAGAGCTACCCAATACTCGCAGTCAGCGATTAGGTAATTAATTTTGAAGGTAATTATCTAAGTTGTCCACAGTGAAATATCTATTCAACCCAATATTTTGACTTTAACTGTACCATCAAATGAAGATTCAAGATAGTAACATCAAATGAAATAATGACGCGGGTTCACCCCATTTCGTTAAGGGACATTAAACTTAATGTCTTAATATAAAGTTTTTCTCGTTTATTGCAATAATAAGTTCTACAGCAGCTTATCGCTTCTGATACAATTTCTTATGTAACATGTTATTACAATTGTGAGGAAGGATGGAATATAAGGTGAAGGAAAAGTAGGACACTAGGGTGTTCGTTTTCCGTTTCTGAATATACTGTACCTACCAACATTACTAAAGCATTGCATCATTGTAAGAGTCAGTTATTACCTTTCCAGGATTTAGATCATAATATTAGACTTTGTATCAACATCTATACTATATCCATCCTAATATTATATCTGTCTGTCTGTCTGGCTGTTAATCTAAAAAGCGATATAACCGAATTCCACGCGGGCGAAGCCGCGGGCGGAAAGCTAGTACATTATATAAAAGAAATGCATATTTGTGTACCCTACTATCTTGTAGTAATATTTTATTATTTCGGAAAATTGTAACATAAACGTAACTCATTCTTTGTCATAACCTTCTGAGATACACAGATCTCAAAACAAATCGTCACTTTAGTGTTTGCATTTTAATTAGTCGTGATAAGTGTTGGGCACGTTGTTAAAATGCAGGGATTTATGCTGAGGGCTAATAACACTGGCTTAAGAGTGATATATGCTGGTCCACTTAAATCTAAAAGTTCATTAGAAAACCAGCTTTAGACAGCATCTGTCTTTCGTTAATGCTGAAATGTACTTTCCCCTAACTACCCTCCTTACCCTCTTTAACGTAGCCTTGAGGCAGTCCACAAGAAATTCATTGAACACTTCTTACTATGTAAATATCAGTGAGAGTTATTAAAACACAACTTAAAAACTACCAAATCAAAGTAACATACGACCACCCCTGCAATGCTTCAGGGGTAGTCGGGGTTGCGTCGAATGTACAATACCGGGCCCCCGACTCATGGTATTGGAAGGAGCAGTGAGGTTTTAATCCGTAGGAGTCTGACATTATCATCATCAACCTTTTATCGTCCCACTGCTGGGCACAGGTCTCCTCTAATACAGAGAAGGATTGAGGGAAATAACCACGCTTGCTCAATGCGGGTTGGCGATTTCAGACTTATAAAGTCCAGGTTTCCTCAAGATGTTTTCCTTCACCTTCAGTCATTGGTGTCCAAGATATACTTAGAAAGTACCTACATATAACTTTAGAAAAGTTTCATTTGTACTTGCCTGACCTGGAATTGAACCCGCACACTCATACTTGAGAGGCTGGTGTATTAACCAATAGGCCACCACGACATTATCCCTCCGTTATTCTCAGACGGAAGGTTTCCATAAGGATTTCCCCTTGATAAAAGAGGGGGTTGTCCTCAAGGGCTAGTTAACAAACATTAAAATAAATATATAAACATCGAAATTAAGAATAACTTCCTTTTTACCCGACTACGGCAAAGCAAAAGGAGGGTTATGATTTTGACAGGCTATGTATGTATGTATGTATGTATGTATGTATGTATGTATGTATGTTCATCTGTTCCCTCATAACTTCTAAACTACTTATCAGAATTTGACAAATGATATATCATTAGAAGCGTTTTAATTGTCCGCTGGTTATAGGCTATATGATGTTTCACAAAATCTACTGTGGCGCCCTCTAGCGGACAAAACATACAGAGTAAAAAAATAAAGTTAAGATAAATATGCCATGTTTGGTATCATTTGAAAGCGCTTTACGTGTACATTTTGAATATATATATATTGCTAGCATTTGCGTGTGACTTTACCTGTATTCACGGGCTGGTTGCATATAATTCACATCTTTTCGTTCATAGCTTCTTTACTACTTATCAGAATAAGACCACTGCAGTACCATTAGAAGGGCCTTGATATTCTGTTAGTTATGAGCTATAAAGCTTGTCACCAAATTTAGTATTGCGCCCTCTAGCGGACAAAAAGTTCTATGTTAATATAAAATTAAAATAAATATACCGTGTTTGGTATCACGTGAAAGAGCTTCACGAGTGCTTTATGCTTGTACATAATTACAAGAATGCTTTAATGATGTTAAATATGAGCGATAAGAGTAAAGCGCGGATCACGGGAACTGTGAATCGCTTTATGCAATGTAGAGCAGTGTGAACATTAATAGAATATGTAATGCACTAATGAAAACGACATAAGCTGGGTCTAACTCCACGCGGTGAAGGCGGAAACAGTTTGATAACTGGCTAAAACTCCCATAAAAATGTCCTCTGCACTATATGCCTTCGGGCTTATGTTGTTATATGTGCGTGTAGATGTAATATGTCAAGTACCTAGTTTTTAGTTCATCAATTTAACTTTTGTTAATATTATGCGCCACAAATACACTTTAACACCAAAATAGTACAAATAATAAAAAGTAAAAAAACTAAAACCCATCTACGACAAAAAACGACGCTGAAGAAGTATAAAACAAGATTTTCAGAATACTGAACTGAACAAAGGCGTAGTCACACGTTACATATACCTACCGTAGCACCTTGACAACGTGTGACTACGCCTTTCCAAACATGAAATTTATCTCTACATAGTGAATATTGCATACTTCAGAACAGTATTGTATGACATTATTGTCAATTTACAATGAAGGCATCTTGACTGTGTCCATTCACTTGCAACTACATTAGCAACTTTGTTCAGTTCAGTATTCTGAAAATCTTGTTTTATACTTTTTCAGCGTCGTTTTTTGTCGTAGTTGGGTTTTAGTTTTTTAACTTTGTTTTATTGAAGACAGTTGAAAAAAAAGTAATTTACCTTTTATAAGCTCAAGTCGTTTCAAAGTTGTTTATTTTTCATAATCATCACCGACAGATTTTGATTCTACTAAGTCCCTTTTGGGTTTATGTACTTAGTTTGTACCGTGCTTCGTATGCACGTTTCTTCTTCATACATACATATGTATGTTAAATATATACGTTTACTCTTACAGACATATCTTATAAGCACAACCGCGCTGAAAGGTCACATCCCCAGACACATTAGAAGGTTTGGGCCTACTCTGGAATATGTCTGTACGAAATTCGATTCATAAATGTCATAGTCAGAATTATGAGTCATCTTTTTTTTGGGGCAAGAGATAAGAAATAATATAATGTAATCCGCTTTTTGTTACTCAATCACGCTTAAACAGCTGATTGGATTTGCTGTCTATAAGCCTTTTTCCAATATTATTTTTGTGATCGGCTTTCAAAATAGCCAGATGCAACTCAATGCCAGTAATTTACATCATCATCAACCTTTTATCGTCCTACTGCTGGGCACAGGTCTCCTCTCACACAGAGAAGGATTGAGAGTAATCACCACGCTTGCTCAATGCGGGTTGGCGATTTCAGACTTAAAGTCCATGTTTCCTCAAGATGTTTTTCTTCACCTTCAGTCATTGGTGTCCAAGATATACTTAGAAAGTACATATAACTTTAGAAAAGTTACATTGGTAATTGCCTGACCTGGAATCGAACCCGCGCACTCATACTTGAGAGGCTGGTGTTTTAACCACTAGGCCACCACTAATAAAATTGGTAATTTACATAGAGCGAATATATATATAACTCAGATTTAGGGCACACAAGCATCACACAGCCTAGTATGACATGATTAATATACATGATGGTATTTAGTATTTGACCCTTCGTCGGATTTCTATTCGTATTGAATTTTTGGTAACATTTTCTCGGCGGTAAGCCATAACTTTGGCTACCGGCAGAAGTTACCACCCACCAGCCAAAGTCTAGCCGCTAAGCGATTCGTCGTGTTCCGGCATGATGTCTGGTGAAGCCGTACGGAGAACGGGTCTGAGCTGTTGTATTGCGATGTGTGCCGGGTACGATGCGCTAAATGTTGTTGTGTCGGGAGTTTGGTCGTGGAGGGTCTTCAGATCAATCTCCCTCTGACGCAGCATAGTCGATTGTGTTGTTAGGTTTAACATTGCATCACCTCACACAACTGCCATTTTCCTTCTTATTCACTCAGTTTTTTTGACCGAACAGTCTCTTAATAAACTAGCACGCTTTACCATCAACGGTTGCATCACTGCTAACCATCAGACAGGATTGCGCTCAAGCACTAGTTTATAAATACAAAAAAATTATAATATGCATGTGTAATCTTTTGATAATTTACCGTTTAGGATAAAATTGACAGTGACAATAATTAGAACAATTTAATCTCCCCTAAAACCGGCTAAAACCCCAAGTTCAGTTTGAGTTACAAGCGCCAACCAACACACCACATGATACATAAAGGGTGTATCTGACATCGACGCACAAACGAGTACCATGGATCCAGTACATGATTCTGAACCCCCCAGTGGTGGAATTTTTCGTCGGCTTTTTCATGATTTAAAAAAAATTATATGAAGTTTTTTCACTTTAGACCGTTCATGTAATTGCTATACTTTTATAACCCAATAAGATTTTAAAGTAAAAATTAATTAATTCGCTAATTACACAAAAAAGCGCAATGAAAACAAAACTCGAAAAACTGTCTTATCAGCTGATTTGATAGAGTTTACATCAGGGATCAACGTCATACCTACAAACCCGCACGGCAGCATGCTTGCAACGTTCAAATGCCGAGCCGACACTTTTTTTAACCACTGTGAATTCTGTAACCGTTCATTAACGACATAAATGACTATCATAATTTTATTAGTGGCATGCGGTGTAGCCTATCCGCGAAGTTTGCGTTACGATGTCAGATACACCCTGTATATGTATTTATAGCGTTCCTTACAAACCAATCCAGCCACGCCACGTAAACCTTTACAAGTATTAGATAGTAAGTATTTTGCATTTTCTAAAGAAAAACAAAATATGTTTATCTTTAGAACAGATTCATTCTTGTTATGTATAATTTTATTTTCCACTGTCCATAATGCTCTACTATAATTGTACGCTGTAGCTACCTTTGTATGTTGTGCAACTAGCTAAGAACTTATAATTACATATTAACTGTACATTTAAGTGTTGTAACAGCTACTGGTGGCTGTAATAAATATAATTAAATAAAAGTAAAAACTCGTAAACAGGACAGCAAGACCCTCATATTTGCGCGCAGTAGGAGAAGTGGTTCACCGGACATCAATAACAGTTTTGCCAAAAAAGCTGTCCTGTGGCATTGTTGGCTCGTTTTTTGTTGGTCGAATATTAATTGATTGGTTGTAATGAATTCTGGAACAAGTTAAATGGAAATTGGGCTATGTGTTCCGGTTTTGTCGGTAAAATCATCAATGTGGAAGAATTGAAATTGAATTGGCCACTTTGGATTGGAGAGGTGTGCGAAGAGGCTGATTGGCGACCCAGAATTAACTCAAAACGGTCTCCATTGCCTAGAGCACAGGCGTAGAGTAGCCAGCCTTTCGGTGTTCTATAGGATTCATTTTGGTGAGTGTGCGAGGGAATTCTCTATCTCCGTTCCACCATTCGGACAACCCGTCGCACGGCGAGTTTCCACCCTTACGTCGTTAACACCACTACGATTCGGACGAAGCGTTTCGCTTCCTCTTTCATACCGCGTACATCGAGGGACTGGAACAATTTGCCAGCGGCGTTGTTTCCGTCAGACCACAACTTGAGTGTCTTCAAGGTTAGAATGAATCTTAATAAACTAGCGCGCTTTACCAACAACAATTGCATCACTGCTTACCATCAGGCGGGATTGCGGTCAAGCACTAGCTTATAATTTATGATAAAAAAAAGATCTGTAGCGTCTTCCAAAAATCCATAGACAACGGGTAAAAAGGGCTTTATTTCCAAGGCACGTGTTTAGCAACGATCACTATAATATGTACATATTTCTCTATCTGTCACCTGTAATGTACATCAGAACGTTCGGCCAGTCAAGATAGAGAGCTGAAACAATATTATATTATTGCTTAGTTATTAGCGTGTGATTTCCTTAGTATCGGAAAACGTTCATGAATATGCCACAACTAGGAACATAGATGTCTACGTGTTACTTCCAATGAACTGCCGTAATTTATGACCTTCCCGAGTTCTAACGCTATTGTTCTCTATGCAATGAACATATCTCTCGACGCCGTAGGCCAAAATACAGGATGTTCCAGAAGGCGGCTTCAAACCAGAATCAGGTAATGGGCTAAGTCATAATCTTCTGCTTCTTTAGCCTATAGAGGTCCACTGCTGGACAAAGGCTTCTCTCAAGGCTTTCCACGCTGACCGGTCTTGTGCTGCCCACATCCATCTGCTTCCCGCGACCTTCACCAGGTCATCGGTCTACCTTGTTGGGGGCCTCCCTACGCTGCGTCTTCCGGTACGTGGCCGCCACTCCAGAACCTTACTGCCCCATCGGCCATCGGTTCTACGAGCAATGTGCCCTGCTCACTGCCACTTAATTTTAGCGACTCGAAGAACTATGTCGGTGACTTTGGTTCTTCTGCGGATCTCCTCATTTCTGATTCGATCATGCAGATTAACTCCGAGCATAGCTCAGTCATAATAGTTTAAAGAAAAATTTTAGTAATGCATTTTAAAATTGTGTGGCATTTAAACAGAATAACAATAATAAAAAGTTAAAAAACTAAAACCCAACTACGACAAAAAATGACGCTGAAAAAGTATAAAACAAGATTTTCAGAATACTGAACTGAACAAAGTTGCTAATATAGTTGCAAGTAAATGGACACAGTAGACTCTACCAAGATGCCTTCGTTGTAAATTGACAATAATGTCTTACGATACTATTCTGAAGTATGCAATATTCACTATTTAGAGATAAATTTTCATGTTTGGAAAACCGCAGTCACACGTTATGAAAGTGCTACGGTAGGTATATGTAACGTGTGACTACGCCCTTCCAAACATGAAAATTTATCTCAAGAGCAGGCCATTCGAAGGCCTTCACCACTCCCATCGCTCCGTTTACCAAACCCTGGTTTACATTCAAATTTCTACGAAGCATTACTAGGGATTATGTCCAAACATAAAGTACTCGTGAAGCTCTTTTAGATGATACCAAATACGGTATATTTATTTTAATTTTGTATTAACATAGAACTTCTTGTCCGCTAGAGGGCGTAATACTAAATTTGGTGACAAGCTTTATAGCTCATAACCAACAGAATATCAAGGCCCTTCTAATGGTTCTGCAGTGGTCTTATTCTGTAAGTAGTAAAGAAGCTATCTATGAACGAAAAGATGTGAATTATATGCAATCAGCCGATGAATACAGGTAAAGTCACAAGCAAATGCTAGTAATATATATATATTCAAAATGTGCAAGTTAAGCCCTTTCAAATGATACCAAACACGGCATATTTATCTTAACTTTTTTTTTTACTCTGTATATTTTGTCCGCTAGAGGGCGCCACGTTAGATTTTATGAAACTCCATATAGCCTATAACCAGCAGACAATTAAGACGCTTTTAATGATATGTCATTTATCGAATTCGAATAAGTAGTTTAGAAGTTACGAGGGAACAGATGATACATACATACATACATACATACATACATACATACATACATACATACATACATACATAGCCTGTCAAAATCATAACCCTCCTTTTGCTTTGCCGTAGTCGGGTAAAAAGCTACATTACCTATGTCGTAGTCTTTTCAATGCTGCAAAGCAGCACTAAAATAAAAGTTATTGTTTCTTGAGTATTGTTTCAGTAATTCTATAAGTCTTGCCTAAAATGTAAATTCAAGTTCTCCAGCTTGGCAGAAAATACAATTTTTAGCCCCACCAAATATTAAATACTAATGTTTCGCCTCAATTTGACTGACTTTGCGGATTTGACATTGCAAAAATAATAAATAAACTACTTTTTTTTTCTGATTACTATTATGACATAATCGTTATCGTCATAACAGTTATGACGTAATTGGGTTATTACTAGATTACGTCATAACATATATTAGAAAAATAACCCGTAATTGGGAACAAAATGATCCCTAAACCGCCATAATCGGGTGATCACCCAATTACGGCTTAACGTGAACTTCTGGGACGACCTGTATATGAGAAACAACGTAAAAGCGGTAAATAAGACCTTTTCCCTGAAGCTCATAAAATAGACATTGAAGATATGTAGCTTAATAAAGAAGGATTCATTAGGGTAGCAATATAGCCAACTTTTTCCCGTTGGAAACCGGAGAGGAAATAGAAATACACGTAAGCATTCTGTTTCCTTAGTGAGGAGAAGGTGCCACGACCTTTTACTGCACATTTTTGTAGCCTGCTTTCTACTACCCCAATCCTTACTAATATTATAAATGCGAAAATATATCTGTCTGTCTGTCCGGCTTTCACGCCAAAACTACTGAACCGATTGTAATGAAATTTGGTACACAGCTAGTCTAGAGCCTGAGAAAGGACATAGGCTAAATAACATCCCGCTATGACCAATACGAGCAGAGCAGTAACAAAAAATGTTGCGAAAACGGGAGCGAACGCGGACGTACATATTGCTCCCATTATTTTAACAGGCGCTTATTTTATATCAAATGAGTTCTTTTTAATTTACGGGAAACACCGCGCGCTGTAAACTGAAGTCCACGCGAACGGAGTCGCGGGAAACAGCTAGTAATATTATAAATGCGAAAATTTGTGAGAATGTATGGATGTTTTTTACTATTTCACGCAAAAACCGAACGGATTTGGATGAAATTCGGCACTCAGGTATAACTCAGAATAATTTTTACCCCGATACTCCCACAGGATCGAAACTTCCGCGGGTAAAACTGCGTGGCGTAGCTAGTATTATAAATGCGGAATTTTGTGAGGTTGTATGGATGTAGTTATAATAAAATGATAATTTATTTCGGTCACTATATATATATATTTGGTTACAGCCTCCGTGGCGTAGAGGTAGCGAATGCGGCCGTTGCGCAAGGAGGCGCGGGTTCGATCCCCGCACAGTGCAAATATTTGTATGTATGAATATGAATATTTGTACTGGTCTGGTCGTGCCTCGGAAAGCACGTTAAGCCGTTGGTCCCGGTTGCCATCCAGATCAATCTCCCTCTAGCGCAGCATTGTTTGGTCGTGTTGGTCTTGGGTTTAACACTGCATCACCTTTTTTTTTTTTGACGCTGTGGTAATGCGTTTACGCACCATACCCCGAAGGGCGTGTGTGGGACTCGCCCAGCCGAAGCCGGGAATACCCACTAAACCCACAGCGGCACAACGACATCGCCTGAGTGGCGGGGTCATGGGAAAATGGCACAGCCTAACTACCAATCCCCCGCCGGCGATTCCCGCCTAGGGCGGGCCCACAGTGGTCCCTCCACTCCACAGGGAGGGGCCGGGCTGGGTACGTCTTTTTGTGCGAGAAGACGCAGCAGCCAAGGGTTTTTTAGCGAGGTGTCCTTCCTCTTAGCCCCACTCGTTTGCCCGGAGGCAAACGGGGCCCCCAGCTCCTCTCAATGAGGAGACCGGGTTGCCCGACGGTGACCCGGAGTTCGGGTCACGTCAGCCACCTCGAGTGGTGGCCGACCCGCCGCACGTGTGACCGCCGAAGCGGTCCCCGCATCTGGTTTTGGTCCGCGCCGGTAAACCGGTAACCCCCATATCTGGGGGCCGTTCCCCTATCCGCCACCTGGGGACGCGTCCGATGGCAGGCCAGAAACTGCGCACGGAAACACTGCATCACCTCGCCCAACTGCCGTCATCCTTCCTATACCTAAGTTTTTTTTAAAGTGAATTGGCTTAATAAACTAGTGCACTTTACCATCAACGATTGCATCACTGCTTACCATCAGGCGGGATTGCAGTCAAGCATTAGTAATAATTATTTTAAAAAAATGGACAGCCCCAGGAACATCCTGAAACCGTTGTTGCATTGGACACTGTTATGATTGCTTGTTATTCTTTTACGCAAAAATTTTAAACGTATTTGTATGTAATTTGAGGCACATAGAGTTTATATCCAGAAATGACAAATATGATATTTTTTATACCAATATTCCCACTGGATTTTTTTGATTTTGATTCTCATCGAAACTTTACAGACAGATATTGACACAAGGAAAGCAAGTTTATGATTATTATGTATGGCTTACCTAACGAAAAATTTAAACGCAGTTGCATTAAGAATCATATACTGAATATTGAAATTAATATTTTGAGTTTGCGCACTGGTTTGAAATATTAGACTCCTTGGAAAGATCATCTAGGTATAAACACTTCAAGGTTACTCGGTGTCAAAATATATAGTTACTTGGTCTTTATACCTATGAGAACTTGAGAATCTTGACATTTCTGTATATGGAGTAAATCATATTAAATTTCCTAGCGTTTCACAATTGAGTGACGTGTATTTCATTTCATTTCATTTCATTTATTTATTCATAACAATTTACATTGTGTTGAACTTTACATATAAAATTATAAATTTAAATGAAATTGCCAAATATATAAAAAAAAACATAAAAAAAGAAAATTATTGAATTAAAATTTAAATTAAACATATCAAGTCATTCAATTATTAATGTCAATAGGTATTATATATATAATAGGTATATTGAATATACTACAAACAGAATGTTTATCATACTCACGTTTTTCTATTGATTCACATTTATAACGTGTTTAAAGCTAAAAAGCTGATGTATTTTTCACAACACCATTCTCTCAACGTAACGTGTTGCCAAGCAAAGATAAGCTGATTACTTTTTTTGCCGAACTTGTGCACGGAGAGCTTATTTACGTTCGATGCAAACGAGTCTCAGTGATGACGATAACACTGTTATTGCATTTACATATAATATTAGAGCCTACGTGTGAACGTGTGGCCTAGTGTACAACACCAGCCTCCCAAGTATGAGTGTGCGGGTTCGATTCCAGGCAAAAACCAATGTAACTTTTCTAAGTTATATGTACTTTCTAAGTATGTATATTTTGGACACCAATGGCTGATTGAAAAAGGTGAAGGAAAACATATTGAGGAGGCCGTACGGAGGACGGGTCTGAGCAGTTGTGTTGTCATGTGTGCCGGGTACGATGCGCCAAATGTTGTTGTGTAGGGAGTTTGGGTCGTGGAGGGTCTCCAGATCAATCTCCCTCTGGCACAGCATCGGTGGTCGTGCTGTTGGGCTTAACATTTCATCACCTCGCTCAACTGCCGCCATCCTTCCTATTCACTAAGTTTTTTAAGTCAATAGGCTTAATAAACTATTCGCTTTAACATCAACGATTGCATCACTGCTTACCATCAGGCGGGATTGCAGTCAAGCACTAGTTAATAACGATTTAAAAAAAGGAAACCTAGACTTTAAGTCTGAAATCGCCAACCCACATTGAGCAAGCGTGGTGATTACGCTCAATCCTTCTCTGTATGAGAGGAAACCTGTGCCCAGCAGTGGGACGTTAAAAAAAAGGTTGATGATGATGACGGCCTACGCATGACACTAAACTCACGTCACCTCGCTCAACTGCCGCCATCCTTCCTATTCCTTAGGTTTTTAAGTGAATAGGCTTAATAAACTAGTGAGCTTTACTATCAACGATTGCATCACTGCTTACCACCAGGCGGGATCGCAGTCAAGCACTAGTTTATAATTATTAAAAAAAAAGCCTGCATCAAACCGTAATAAGGTGTTTTAAACTAGGTCTTCTTGTTCTTCCAGTGCCCCTTTAATTCTGAAGGTTGGCCGTCAGCTTCTTGTACTTGGTCTTGTCAACCGCGAGTCGGAACAGTTTTTCTACGGAAGGTCCATTTTCTGATGTTTCGCAGCCACGGTTTTCTCTTTCGTACAGCGCATCTCTTCGTTTCTACCTTTCCCATTATAATCAGCACCCTAATGACGTAACACACAATAAATATCGATAAGAATCATTGTGAAGCATATCGCTAATCCATTGCTGCATGTTCGTAAAATGTGTTTACTTAACAAGGCAAATCACGCAATGAATATTGTAGCGCATATCTGTCTTGTCGGAGCACGTGGCTGAGATATTCTATTTTGCGTTTTTTTATGGTGAGCAACAACTTTCGAGGTATTTGAACGCGATAAAGGACGGTGTTATTCCTGACCTTTTGTGTCCAGCCTGCCTATGTGTGCATAAGCTGGACCCAAAAGCACCACATTTCAAATGCCTGTAAGCGTCGGGTAGTGTCCTCTTTCAGAATCCATGCTTCGCAGCCGTACATGACGACAGGCCATACGTAGCATATCAGTAACCTGACTCGGAGCTTTATGTGGAGTTTACCACAAACTACGTCGGCGTCATAATAATGAATGATATTTTCAGTTTTGAATTAATACAAAAAAAAAAAAACTAAAACTCCTTTACCGACGTTGACCAATTTTGTTACATGGAGAAAAGCATTGAAGTCGCGTGAGCGTGTCCGACCCAACACCATTACCGTTTTTTTGTTTTTAGGGTTCCGTAACTACAAGGTAAAACGGGAGGGTTCCGTTAGATTCTAAAGAATCCGATCCGGTTCCGATTAGATACTAAATGTGGTCGAAACTAAACCATAACTTTAACTGGCTTAGATACGAAATGTGGTCAAAATTAAACCATAACTTTAACTGGATTAGATACAAAATGGGGTCGAAACTAAACTATAACTTTAACTGGATTAGATATTAAATGTGGTCGAAACTAAACCATAACTTTAACTGGATTAGATACGAAATGTGATCGAAACTAAACCATAACTTTAACTGGATTAGATACGAAATGTGGTCGAAACTAAACTATAACTTTAACTGGATTAGATACGAAATGTGGTCGAAACTAAACTATAACTTTAACTGGATTAGATACGAAATGTGGTTGAAACTAAACTATAACTTTAACTGGATTAGATACTAAATGTGGTCGAAACTAAACCATAACTTTAACTGGATTAGATACGAAATGTGGTCGAAACTAAACTATAACTTTAACTGGATTAGATACGAAATGTGATCGAAACTAAACTATAACTTTAACTGGATTATATACTAAATGTGGTCGAAACTAAACCATAACTTTAACTGGATTAGATACGAAATGTGGTCGAAACTAAACCATAACTTTAACTGGATTAGATACGAAATGTGATCGAAACTAAACTATAACTTTAACTGGATTAGATACTAAATGTGGTCGAAACTAAACCATAACTTTAACTGGATTAGATACGAAATGTGGTCGAAACTAAACTATAACTTTAACTGGCTTAGATACTAAATGTGGTCGAAACTAAACCATAACTTTAACTAGATTAGATACGAAATGTGGTCGAAACTAAACTATAACTTTAACTGGTTTAGATACGAAATGCGGCCGAAACTAAACCATAACTTTAACTGGATTAGATAGAACAAGAGTTGAACTTCCACTATGTTATTTAGCGCGATTACCCCCCTGCTTGTCTGTTATCATAGACAAGCATGTTCTTCAAAAGAACAACAGTATAAGTAATTATGTCTAATTACTTATCTTTCAGAGAATTACGCACAAAACGACTGTATTTGAATAATTCAAATATGGCAACGCTCAGTAGAATAATAATTAATACTGTATACATCTTGTGGGAGACCTCGTATTCATAATACAGAATCAGAATGTTACCACTGATGGAACCCATCCACAGACGACACAGACATCTTGTTAAGCGTTGCTTCACCTTGAAGATCAGCTCGTCTAGATGCTATTATTTAAGTAAAGTCCCTCAAACGTGTATTAAGCAGTACATCACCTACAAGTGGTCTAACAATTTATTGCCGGTCGCTAGGTGCGCTAACCATCCGTACGTATGACTTAGGACATCTGTCAAAAAATTGATAACATGATAAATGAGGTAATAGCTCTGGTAATTGGTCAGACAAATAATATCTCTGAATTTACACAAGACAGGCCCACTTAAAGCTTTCATTTTGATATAAACAAATTGTATTAACCTTTCAATTAATTTGTTCGTTCAATTTTCAGTAATATATTGTTGTTTTTTTTTTTTAAATTATAAACTCGTGTTTGACCACAATCCTGCCTGATGGTAAGCAGTGATGCAATCGTTGATGGTGGTAAAGGAAGCTAGTTTATTAAGAGCTTATTCACTCTAGCCTTGAAGACACTTAAATTGTAGTCAGACGGAAACACCGCCGTTGGTAAATTGTTTCAGTCCCTCGATGTACGCCGAATAAAAGACTAGGCGTAACGTTTATCATCCAACCAATGATTACTAAACTCCATTGTTATCAAATAATTATAGCGTTGCCTAATTGGAGAGTGCAACTGTGATGTCGCATAACAACCGAAGTTACTGGTACATTTATTTACCTTTAGTTAACTACCTTAACCGATCGAATATAATAATCCTGTTAGACTGGAAGAATACGCCAATATAGTTGGGGAAAGGCTAGGCAAGATTAAATGAATAGTAAGGGAGACGGCAGTTGACCGAGGTGATGAATGTTAAACCCAACAACACGACCAACGATGGTGCGCCAGAGGGAGATGATCTGGAGACCCCCCACGATCAAACTCCCGACACAACAACGTTTGGCGCATCGTTCCAGGCACATAGCAGGCACAACTGCTCAATAATATAATGAGAAATATTCAATAAGTAACAAAAACCCTGTTGTTCCTTCAGCCTACGTTTTAAGAATCGGTATACGGATGTAATAAAACATATCATTTATAAAAATTTGTTCATCAAAATTATAATTAAAATAAATATATAATTATTAATATTTGTAATTTTTAACTAATTTCTTACCTTTCCAATTCTGCATGAAGAAGACATACATAAGTAGAACGTTCCCGGCAATCTCTTTAACTTAAAAAATCAGATATTTTAAACATTTTGTCGAAAATGTCGCTTTTAATAGTTATTTGATGTTGACCCCTCGACTAGACAATAATTACTTTTTTTAATTATAATTTCATTAATGATGTGCTTGTAAGTAAATATATATGTCCCTGAAAGGAACAACAGGGTTTTTGTTACATAGTGTATATAATAAAAATGGAATTGGTATTCTCTTTGTAAGGAGCGAAAACTAAAAACATGTGTATTTGACAGTTCAATGTGATAATACGTAGGTTATGAGAACATTGACCCAATAAACCTAATACAATAGTTTGTTGACCCCAATATTTTGCCAAGGAACGTGCCGAGTTTACAGACGAAGCAATAAAAAATATCTGGGAGAATGAGACGGGAATATGTATATCAGAATAATGTCGGAAAGAGAAAGAGGATATATTTACATATTTATCGACTGCCTTTATGAACTGCACTACCCAGTTATTGGGTAAGATGGCATCTGTTAGTAAAAGTGGTAATCAGAATTTTGGTATCCTGACTACCCGTAACGATTGTCAAATATCTACGAACGACAGCCTGACTTACAGTAGGTACTTTATAAGGCACTAGCGGCCTCCAGCGACTTCGTTCGCGTGGAGTTAGTTGTGCTCCGCTCCTATTGATCGCAACATGATGTTATATAGCCTAAAGCCTTCATGGATTAATAGACTATCCGACGCAAAAATATTTTTTCAAATCGGACCAGTAGTTCCCGAGATTAGCGCGTTCAAACTAACAAACGAAAAAAATTCTTCAGCTTTATACAATACTAGCAGCCGCCAGCGACTTCGTTCGTGTGGAGTTAGTTTTGCTTCACTCCTATTGGTCGCAGCGTGATGTTATATCCAACGCAAAAAGAATTTTTTAAATCGGACCAGCAGTTCCCGAGATTAGCTACTCCCTTCATATGAGGCCCATTGTTAGCGACCACGCTCAATTCCATAAGTCATCACTGGCAACACTCACTGGCCGAAGGCTTTTGTCTTGAGGCACTGCGGTATTTCGGACAATTCACGTGCGAAATTATAAATAAATAAATACGGGCAAGTGAAGGACACGCGTGGGTTTTAGTCAGTAAATGTTTGACACGCCCTTCCGCTCCGCCCAGAGCGCGAGAGGTCATTTTTGATGATTTCCCATCCCACATAAAAACAAAGGGCATAGAGAGGTCTCAAAATGTAATGAATTACCCATCCAGGAACCGAATGAAGTAACCAGGTTTAGATAGTATGAATGAAATAGATGAATAATATGCACTAGACAGTTCAATGTGGCAAAATACATAACGAGTTCTTTGTCCCAGTAAACTTATCAATAGTTTATTGACCCGAATATTTTGAAAAAGAGTGAGTTGAGTATACAGACGACGCGACGCAAAGAAAATATTTTTGAAACGGATATGTACAATGTTAGTTTTTCTTTATACGAAACCTGAATATATTTTGTTCAGAATAAGCAACTGAATCGATTCCAATCATTTTTAACGTCATGTAATTTTGTTTCCGAAATACTTATAAAAATTGTTGCAGTGTGGTTACCGAGCGCACAACACAATTCACGGTTCAGTGGGACCCTATCTCAGTGTGCAGGGGTCCAAAAACTTCTAAGTAAAATGAATAAGTTTTAAGTAAATTATACTACTTTTTATTTTACAACTTATGACTGAATTTAGGAGTGCACTTGACCGTTAAAACAGTCTAAAATCTGCAAGTGTGGTGAAAAATGTTTTTAATAGTTAATTACAAACAGAAATTAATATATTAATAAATATTCTGGAAACGTGTTCGGGTTTCGCATATACAAAAAAACCTTGTATACCTACATTCAAGACTCAGATAGGGTCGAAGGATAACGTCAGAGCATAAACCCCTTATTAGCTTACATTATATTTATTGTGGCAAAATATAAGAAAATGCCGGGAAAATTTAGATTGAGCAAAATTATATTCGTCGTGTTCCGGCATTATGTCTGGTGAAGCCGTACGGAGGACGGGTCTGAGCAGTTGTATGCGATGTGTGCCGGGTACGATGCGCCAAATGTTATTGTGTCGGTAGTTTGATCGTTGAGGGTCTCCAGATTAATGTCCCTGTGACAGCGTTGGTCGTGTTGTTGGGTTTAACATTGCATCACCTCGCTCAACTGCCGTCTTTCTTCCTACTCACTAAGATTTTTAAGTGAACAGGCTTAATAAACTTGTGCGCTTTACCATTAACGATTGCTTCACTGCTTACCATCAGGCGGGATTGTAGTCAAGCACTAGTTTATAATTATTAAAAAAGAATATATTTAAGAAAAATAAATAGACCAGTAATCCAAACATCTACAATTAATTTTTTTTCTAATCAATATTATTGCATCTGAAATATTTGACACCATAATTAAAAAGATGCAATGGTGAAAGGAGTGTATGAGAGGAACCAAAAAAGACAATGGTCACTTGAAAGGGGATGACTAAGAGAAAAATATGGAAGAAACACATAATATATGTTGCGCCTTCTTCTTCTTCAGCCTATAGATGTCCACTGCTGGACAAAGGCCTCCCCAAGGCTTTCCACGATGACCGGTCTTGTGCTGCCCGCATCTATCGGCTTCCCGTGAACTTCACCAGGTTATCGATCCACCTTATTGGAGGCCTCCCTACGCTGCGTCTTCCGGTACGTGGCCGCCACTCCAGAACCTTACTGTCCCATCGGCCATCGGTTCTACGACCAATGTGCCCTGCCCACTGTTACTTAATTATAGCGACTCGAAGAGCTATGTCGGTGACTTTGGTTCTTCTGCGCCTTGGTTATATTGCGCCTACTCCATATGAATTGGGATAAGGGCAGCAGAATGTTGATGATGACAAAAATTCGGAACAGCTTTCCGTTTATAGCTTGTAAATGTAGACTGGGAAATTGCGTTTTTGGGTATTCAAAATGACATGAAGGTATTCAAACTGTAATCTGCCACTGAAGCATGGAGTATAGAGGTGCTTTGGCGATCACTGTTATATAAGGTATTTTCAACCCTATCCATATAAAACGTATTACCGTTTACCCTGGCTAATAAGGGTACTAAATAACCAAACCCTTCAGAACCAAATTTCGGCCACTGGCGATCATTTTTATCGGAGATTAGTCATCGCAGAGACAGGTGGACTCTGTCATTCCTCGCTCTCATAAGCACGGCCATCTAAAGGCTCATTTACACGCTGTTAAGTTGCAAGTGCGCAAGTGTCAAGTGATTAGTAAAATCACCGTGTAAATGGTCGCACTTAACACATAACAGCGCGACCGTTTACACGTTGATTTTACTAATCACTTGATACTTGCACACTTGCTACTTAACAGCGTGTAAGGCCGCTGCCTCAAATCTTGCGGCAGCGGGGCGCCGCGGCGGCGGCAGCGGCGCGGGAGCCGGGCGGGCACCAAAGACTTGTTCTCGAAACTAGCGGGCAGATCGCGCCTCACTATAGCCGCGTAGTGTTGTGTTCACGATTGTGTCGACGAGATATTTTTTTTTTATTCGCGAAAGAAATGTCTGAACAATGGAGGCAACCTCTTTTTAATTCAAATTTATTCCTAACGCTCGATTACCGCTCGCTGCCCGCAAGATTCGAGCGCGAGAAGTACACCGCTCGCTGCCCGTCACCGCCCTGCTGCCGCGCCGCTGTTTTCGAGAACCGGTCCAATTGATTTTACGCATAAGATCCTGCCGCTCACTCGCCGCCGCCGCCGCCGCCCCGCTGGCCGCAAGATTCGAGGCAGCGGCCTTACAGACGTGGCACCAATCGTCCATTGTGCTTTTCAAGGCACAGGGGTCCGACCACCCACTTTCCGGGATTGTTACTGAGAAACAACTCGCACAGCAACTTTATTTCGTCGAAAATAAAGATAACAATATTTTTTAATGTTGTCCTTGTAAACAATCCAACATCATCCTTATCAGTATGAGAATAAAGATCACTTTGATGTGGACAGCGTCTATTTGTAGTCTGCCGTCTACAGATGTCATTTCACACCTTATGAGTGATTTGTCGTGGTGGCCTAGTGGTTAAAACACCAGCCTCTCAAGTATGAGTGTGCGGGTTCGATTCCAGGCCAGGCAAGTACTAATCTAACTTTTCTAAAGTTACATGTACTTTCTAAGTAGGTATATCTTAGACACCAATAACTGATTACAAGGTGAAAGAAAATATCTTGAAGAAACCTGGACTTTAAGTCTGAAATCGCTAACCCGCATTGAGCAAGCGTGGTGATTACGCTCAATCCTTCCCTGTATGAGTGGAGGCCCGTGTCCAGAAGTGGGACGATAAAAAAAAAAATGATGATAAGTGGTTTATGTCATGATAATGAGGCATCTATCAATCGAAAACTAATGGAGTCGTACTTCACGTTTGAATAAGCGAAATCGATAATCCTTCGTCCAAACAGACACGTGAAGATTAATTACTAGGAGGCCGCACTCTATTCCAAACAAAAACCAACTTAAGTTGGTCTTTCATTCTATTAAAACTCCATACTACTTTAGGCCAGTGGGGTAATTACTTAATACACTACAATTTCAATTTTGACAGTTCAACAACATTCATTGCGTTATTTAGGCTGTTTAGCCGACAAATTGTTCGACCATATGAAACAATGGTTTAGCAATAATCTATAAAATTATTCAGATTATAAATGTCAGATACATAGTTAGGGTGCAAGATCAAGGTTGGATTTACATCTGACGAGCGGTCGACTGGACCTGACTATACTGTTGTGTGGTAGTCCGATTTGTACTTGACCGGCTGAAAGGCTTTTGATAATGGATACCGAGTTTTTTTTAGATTTTTCGGCCAAGATCAGTCCAAAGAGTTGGTCGAATGGAAACGAAAAACAAATGACGATTTTATGTACGGTGTACAAGTATGGTTTTGATATGTCCCTGTTCATATAAATTGTGTCATGGGGTAAGCCATGACTTGAAAAGGAAAAGTTTATGTGTTTAAGTGCTAAGTTTTTTTTTAAATATTGATGACGTCAGCGACAGCGGAGCGGTCGGGTCGTCATCATCTTGGTGTGATCGTAAAGGTGGTTCATTACGTAGGTGAAGTTTTGAATTAACAATTTAAATAGGCCAACCACCAGTTTCGCCCCAAAGAAGTGCCCTGGTTCACGCCTCAAAGCGAAGTGACCGTTCGACAATCCCCACTTTCCCAACGATTCTGACCACGTGCCGCCATTACGAAATAACGTCACAGTGTTTGCCCCGCTACTAAAGAAATCAAATGAGCAACTTTAATTCAAATAATATCGTTATCCACGACATATATAATTATAAACAAGTGCTTGATCGCAATCCCGCTTGATGGTAAGGAGTAATGCAATCGTTGATGGTAAAACGCGCTAGTTTACTAAGAGCCTACTCACTCTAACTGTGAAGACACTTAAATCGTAGTCAGACGGAAACACCGCCGCTGGCAAATTGTTCCAGTCCCTCGATGTACGCGGTATAAAAGAGGAGACGAAACGCTTCCGTCGGATCTTAGTGGTGTCAAAAACGTAGGATTTTAAAACATCAGGTATGTGAGCAACAATTACGCCAGTTTTATCCTACTGATATTATTTTATTTGCTTAACGGGTTGTTGGAGCCCTCAAAAGTCCAACAATTGGTCTAACTGCAATGCTTCGACGTCGCCTTCGGGTTGTGGAGGTCAGACGGCAGTCGCTTCACGGAAAATGTCGAAGTTTAGCCATATCAGCAGTTGGACTGGTAAAGCGGACCCCAGACTCCAAAGCTAAAAAGGCTTCGGATGCGACTGGAAGTAACGCTGTGATGATGATGATGATTATTTTATTTGCTTAAAAAACGGTTTTTAAGCGTAAAAATTGTCAGTAGTTAAAAAAAAAATAGTTTAGTCATAAGCCCCTTTCTAACACCACACCGGTACCTACACATTCAATTATGCGTTTAGATCAATCTCCGAAGGTAAATTAACCCAATTTCAGAATTATTCTGAAAGTAATTGCGCTGAAACATCCAAGCATTAAAATACACGAAGTTACCTCGTTAAAAGGCTTTTTGCTGGAGATGCCTTATTTATGGGAAATAACAGAGATTTTTTATGGTTCATATTATTGAGAGCTTTTCAAGATATTTTAGTATTAATCCACCTACATACATACAAGTATTTAATAAGTAATGCATTTGTATTCAGTTTTTATCATGGTGCATGATTTTGCAATGAGGCTCTTGTTATAATTAAAGTATTTTTGTTTTGAATTTTATTTTAATATATGAAAATATATGGTACCTATATATGAATCCTTACGTAATATTATAAATCGGAAAGTTGGTTTGTTTGTTCAACTGATTGCTTTGAAATTTTGCAGACGTAAAGTTAAAAGACCAGATTAAATTATAGGGTACTTTTATCCCGGAAAAATTTGATATACACGAAGGAAATAAAAAAAGCGCGATATAACCGAATTCCACGCGGGCGAAGCCGTGGGCGGAAAGCTAGTATGAAAATATATATATATATATTTTTTATTAGTTATAAACTAGTGCTTGACTGCAATCCCGCCCGATGGCAAGCAGCGATGCAATCGTTGATGGTAAAACGCACTAGCTTATTAAGCCTATTCACTCAAAAAAAACCGAGTGAATAGGAAGGAAGATGGCAGTTGAGCGAGGTGATGCAATGTTTAACCCAACAGCACGACCAACGATGCTGCGCCAGAGGATGATCTGGAGACCCTCCACGACCAAACTCCCGACACAACAACATTAGGCACATCGTACCCGGTACACATCGCAACACAACTGCTCAGACCCGTCCTCCGTACGGCTTCACCAGACATCATGCCGGAACACGGACACGGATTTAGAAATGTTAATTAACATAATTGATTTCAGAAAAAAGTTTAGAAAAAGTCAACGTCGTATCATAAAAAAGAAACATCGCAGGAATACGTTGATCAGACCGTCTGACGCAGTTCTTTTTTTTCAGATTTTTTTCGAGACATGATAAAATCGCTTTCCAGCGTCGATATGGAAATAGGGATTTTATATCGTAAGTAGGGTTGTAACGGAGGCTTGTTAGCGGAGGCGGAGGCGGATGCGGAGGCGACGAGTCTCACCTCCGCGGATACGGAGGTTAACGGAGGCGGAGGTGAAAGTACATATAGAAAAAATTGAAATTTATGGTTAATTAAAACAATTTTGTTATTTTAAAGCGTACATTAATAGTAGTATACTTGGTAAAAAAAAAAGGAGAAACAAATTGTGTTTGCCGCATTCCCACCTCGCACTAGTTGATTCTTGACCATTTCGCGCTCAAACGCGGCCGGACGGTCGTTGAGCGTCGCAGCTTGCGCGTTATTTATTTTATAAATACGTAAAGCCTCCGTTATAACTCCGCAAAAAATTGTGCGGAGGCGGAGGCGGAAGCGAAGATACGATTTCTTGCGGAACTTCCGCAGTAACGGAAGCGGAGGCGAAGCTCCGTTACAACCCTAGTCGTAAATACTTTTTCGTTTTTAGGGCCGGATTTTTCAATAGCCCGTTAACATTTATCTGAAGGATATGTGACAGTGTGACATATCGTTTCCGTACTGTAGCTGACAAACCGCACAATTAATTCTTCAGAGAAAAGTTACTGCTTACGCTCGCACTTATATCCTTTAATTTTAAAAGTAGGCGATGAATTTTTGAAAATTATTCTTTAGTGCCAGTGCAGTGTAGTCGTGGTGGCTTAGTGGTTAAACCCCAGCTCCTCAAGTATGAGTGTGCGGGTTCGATTCTAGGTCAGGCAAGTACTAATGTAACTTTTCTAAGTTATATGTACTTTCTAAGTATATGTTGGACTGCAATGACTGATTATATAGTGAGGAAATCTGGACTTTTAAGTCTTAAACCCGCATTGACAACAAATTCTTACAGTATAGAAGAAAGGTAATGTTCTTTTCATAGAAAAAAAGACGATAATGTTATCAACTTTCAACATATTTTCGCCTTCCTATATTTGCCGTCAATTTATCAGAAAAGCCAATCACATAATTTGGCCAATTTTCAGCCGAAGTCTTGATTCAATCAATACCTTTTCAGGAATTGACGGAATAAAGTCGTACAGAATTGGCTCAATTTGATGTAATGATATAAGAGCTCGCTGTACCAGGAATTTCGTACGATGACATAATTTAGTAAAGAGGTTCTTTCTTGATTTCGTTGGTAGTAAAGGTCAATGTACGGAGCTACTACATTTATCCTTAAGGCGGTATTGGATTGACCTTAATAGGCTCGAAGTAAAAGAAGAAAATGGCGAATTTGACGAAAATAATTACACTTTAATCCATACTAATATTAGAAAAGCGAAAGTATCTCTGTCTGTCTGTCCGGCTTTCACGCCAAAACTACTGAACCGATTGTAATAAAATTTGGTACACAGATAATATAGAGCCTGAGAAAGGACATAGGCTATAAAACATCCCTCTATGACTAATAGGAGCAGAGCAGGAACAAAAATGTTGCGAAGACAGGAGCAAACGCGGACGTACATAACAGGCGCTTATTTTATATAAACTGAGCTCTTTCGGTTCGATTAAGCTTACGCGGGTGAAACCGTGGGGCACAGATAGTAATAGTATAAAAGAAAAATATGTTACATCAGGTTCTCAATGGCGAACACTGAGGTGGTTGTTGTTAGTAAGAGTCTGACAGACTCCTCCACTCGCCCCAGGGCGGCGGACATCCATGAGGAGTTTCCACTCCTGATAAAAAAAGGTTCTTAACTATGATGAAAGCACTGAAAGAACTGAATATCAATTAAACGGAAAAGAATCTATACTAATATACAGTATGTTAACTAACAGAGGGCGTTCCCGTTAACCCGAAATAGTATAGCATCCATACATGCTAAATAAAATATTTCCATTCGAAAACAAAATGTTTTAAAATTTTTTCAATATGAAAAATTCAATAAAAATTTTAAATTGACATGTAAAAGAAACACACTGTACACGCGAACTTGAAGAACGGCAACGTCGCAATTTATTTATGAATGACAAGCCGCGTATGCTTAATGTGTGCCGCCCCGTCACAAATGTCCCCCCCCCCCCGTCGTCCCCCGAATGTCCATCCCTCCCTAATTTTATTCGCTAGTAATCTCTCCGCTCACGCGCTGACCGGATGTGCTAATTTCGTATTGCAACGTCTTGCGTCATTCTTGTAAAAATGCCGCGTTATCAGTTTAGTGCTCAGGAGTATGTGAACATGGTGCTCATTTATGCTGAGTGTAATTTTAATGGTGCACGTGCTCTGAGGATGTATGCTGAGAGGTATCCTAATGCACATCAACCGCAAAATTCTCGTGTTATTGTGAGCGCTCTGGTGCGTATGCGTAACAATGAGCCCGTAGTGCCGCGTCGTTCTGGTGGACCCCGACCCGTGATCCCGTGACGTGATGGTGGCCACCACGGTCACCTGACTTAACACCTCTTGATTTCTTTTTTTGGGGTTGGGTCAAACAACTCGTTTATAAAAAAGAAAGCCACTCGCGGGAGGAGATGCAAATGCGAATTCGCACAGCATTCCGTATTATCAGGAACCGCATACGCGATGACCCGACTTTAATGCGACGAGTGCACCAAAATAACCGTCGGCGACTGCGACAATGTGTGGACAGAGGAGGTCAGCATATCGAGCAGTTTAAAATCTAGGTAAGTTTTAACATTAGGTATTTAAATGTTTCATAACACCTAAAACATATCGAAAACATTAAAATAAAAAAAAATAATACTAAACGACTGTGCCACAAAATAAGTTCAGAAGTCAAATTCCTTCCTAAAACCCGTTCCACAAACGTGTTACTACTGTGACGTTACTCGATTGCTATGAATAAACGCAAGTAGGTACCTACCTACTTAGGTATTACGAAGGTTACCTTCGTACATAAAAAGTTTTTAAATCTCTATTATTGGAGAAAACATTCACTTCCTAATGTGTAATACGTCATTATCATTTTAATCCTAGCCTAAACTGTGTTTTAATAAATTAAAATTTCCTCAAACTTAACCGCAGGCTATTTATTAGCGGTACATTATTTTTAAGATTAAATTAATTTTGGTTTTTCATAACACTGTATGCTTGTCGTACCATATTCCACCCACCGCTCTGAATGGCTAGGTAAAACGAATTCGTGTAGGTACTTGTTCCGTGAGTGGACCTTCTGTACTCGTATCTGTTTATTAAGTGGCCACGAGCGCGCGACGTCGCCGGCGACGTACCTATCCGATCCTCAGAAGCGTAACCACACCACCGCGCCTTGCCTGCGCGCACCTTGGCTGACAATATCTGTTTAAATCTGTGTATTTTAATTGAAATGTTATTGATAGGAAGGCAAGTACCTACATGAATTTGTTTTTTTTTTTATTTACTATGTTTGCGATTGCCAATAGGTAAGTCCTCCACAGTCCAAGGTCAATGACGCGTTCCTTTGTCAGCGTTATTTGAGACGGGTTGTTAAGTGTTATTGTTAAAACTAAACATACCTACATAAATGTTTAATTTTAATGATAACAACACGACGATGTCTCTTTGTAATTCACTAAGCCGCCTTTATAAAAGACGCCGCCGCTCAAAATCACGCGCATTGCAATGCGACGTTGCCAGTTTGGGCAATACAACGTTAGGTAGATACTATTCCGTGCTACTATTTTGATTTAAAACAGGAGGTTTCAAATTTATTTTCAATTATAATTTTTTTTATTCGGATTTTTTTATGCTTATTTTTCTATGCTGATATTTTTATTTTAATCTATTAATGATATATATTAACGAGTTTAAGGGAACGCCCTCTGTTATTTAACATACTGTATAAAGTTGAAGAGTTTGTTTGTTTGTTTTATCGCACTAATCTCAGGAACTGCTGGTCCGACTTGAAAAAATATTTTTCCGTTGGATAGCCAATTAATCCAGGAAGGCTTTAGGTTATATAACATCACGCTGAGACTAATAGGAGCGGAGCATAACTAACTCCATGCGAACGAAGTCGCTGGCGGCTGCTAGTAGTATATAATTGAACATATTGTTATGGACTAAGGGTACTCAAATGTTAAGGGTCACGACGTTTATTGACATCGATGGTACAGTCGATAATAGGTAATGACACGTATAACGTAGCTGATGTCGCACCGAAGTCTACCCTGATGTTCATATACATATTTTAGTATTATGTTTTTATTTAAGTATATTTACATAATCATTTTTGGATTATATGTTTAGGTGTATTTGGTGTGTCTTATACTTATCATCTTGACAGCCTCCGTGGCGTAGCGGTAGCGGACGCGGCCGCTGCGCAAGGTGGCGCGGGTTCGATCCCCGCACAGTGCAAGTATTTGTATGCATGAATATGAATATTTGCACTGGTCTAGTCGTGCCTCGGAAAGCAGGTTAAGCCGTTGGTCCTGGTTGCCATACGAACATCTAGTGGCAGTCGTTACGGGTTGTTGGAGCCCTCAAAAGTCCAACAATTGGTCTAACTGCAATGCTTCGATGTCACCTTCGGGTTGTCGAGGTCAGACGGCAGTCGCTTCACGGAAAATGTCAAAGTTTAGCCATATCAGCAGTTGGACTGGTAAAAGCGGACCCCAGACTCCAAAGCTGAAAAGGCTTCGGATGCAACTGGGATTAACGCTGGGATGATGATGACTCTTATACTGATCATATTCATATTTTATTTCCTCTTTGTTCCTACACACTATAGTCTACATTTCTGTTTTACTTCTCCTTTCGCAGGTGTGCTGGAAGAAATTTCTTGAGAAATAAGCAGCACCTTTGTACTCAGATCTTTATTTTGTCTTATCCTTATGTATTTTATTGTGTATACATCTTTTCCTTACTAATTTTAAAAATCGGAAAGTAAGTTTGTTTGTTTGTTCAGCTTTCACGCCGTAACTACTGAACTGATTCCTTCAAAATTTAGCAGCCGTAAAGTTAGAAGTCCAGATTAAATAATAGGGTAGTTTTTATTCCGGAAAATTTTGATATTCCCGAGGGAAAACAAAAATACTGAATTTCACGCGGGCGAAGCCGCGGGCTAAATGCTAGTAAATAATAAAACAAGTAGGTAAATGAGTTTTATTCCACTTGGGCACTTATGAGACCTCAGAAGCTAGGTGCTCGGTTCAATTGGTGGTTACTAATGGGGATGAGTCACCAAGAAGCTTTTCAGTTTTCAGAAGCACTCGGAATTAATAGTAAAGTAATGTTAACTTCAAACATAATGATGCCAATGCTGGAACAGACGTCGCATTGGTAGGTGTGAGATGTATTCGAATTTTTGGTTCTACGACGTGCTGCAGGTTTTTGCTCAAGACGATTTCTTTCACCGTTTTGAGTGCACTGGTGATAAAATATTTTACACAGTACAGTTATAATATTTACATACAAATATTTTATGATATAAATGACAGCCTCCGTAGCGTAGCGGTAGCGAACGTTGCGCAAGGAGCGAGCGTTCGATCCCCGCACAGTGCAAATATTTGTATGCATGAATATGAATATTTGCACTGGTCTGGTCATGCCTTGGAAAGCACGTTAAGCCATTGCTCCCGGTTACCATACGAACATCTAGTGGCAGTCGTTACGGGTTGGTTGGACCCTCAAAAGTCTAACAATAGGTCTAACTGCAATGCTTAGACATCGCCTTCGGGTTGTCGAGGTCAGACGGCAGTCGCTTCACGGAAAAATATCGAAGTTTAGCCAAAATCAGCAGTTACGACTGGTAAAGCGGACCCCAGACTCCAAAGCTGAAAACCTACGGATGCGACTGGGATTAACGCTGAGATGATGATGGTGATGATGATTTATGATACAAATAAATCACCGGTACGTGGTTTCCAACATCGGAAGGACCCTATGATGTACAAGTCAAACGTTGCGGCATACTACTAAATATGATTCATTATTCAAACATTAACTTTATAGGTAGTTAATATCTTAACTTTTATTTATATAAGTCCTAATGTTATTCATGTCCTATGTCCATTAAATATTCTATGAGGATTGTAAACCTAATGACCGGGATCTCTGCGGAGCTGGATATACTTATACTGACTAAAACCCACCATAGTTGAGTTCCTACGCTGATATATCAGGGAAAGAACAATGAAAGTCATCATCAAACCGAAGCGCACTAACTATAGCAAGAAATTTACTACTTATAGAATACTTACTTTTGGTGGAACGCTTTTAACAGTAACTACCTACCCTAATTCTACAAATCCAGGTCAAGGATCCTAAAACTAAACTCTAAGCATTAGGTAAGTAACTAAAGGCTGAGTAAGGTTTAATGAAACCAACGGACCTTGGTAGTGAAGTTCTTGTTGTTTTATGTAACTAATATACTTCGTTAGTATAGTGTAAAAGTCTGGGATAGGTTCAGAGATTTACGTTGCCTGTAAAATATCGCAGCGATAAGACCTTTTTTTTACTGACTACAATGCACCCGTTTTTCGTTTCATCGGTCCCTCATCACGATATGCTGACATGTCTTTGAGGCGGCCCGGGCTTGTTCCTTACCGCCGCAAGCCCGCGTCTTCGGTGGCCGGGAGTTCGATGTTGCCTCTCGACCAGGGCGTCTCCTGCGGCGGCTAGTGGCTTGAGGGCGCTGGGATTCCCGCTGCCTCACGCGCTCCGCCTCCTCCTTTGCCAGCATCACTGCTTCGCAGAAGTAGATGACGGCCCGTCATGCACTCTCGCTCCGGACCATGGCCTGGACCAGGGTCGGCCGCGAGAGATCGCCGCCAATCGCCGCTACGAGGACACGGCGGTGCTCTACCTAAGCCGGGCAGACTTCCACCGTATGCTCTACCGTGTCCTCAGAGCGATCCATACAATGGTGCCACCCTGGCGTTTCCTCCCGCCTTATATGGAATAGGAACCTCCCAAAACAACCATATCCGGTGAGGACCTGCGTCAGGCGGAAAGTGAGGGCGCCGTGGCGCCTCTCTAGCACTTTTTCAAAGAGGGGACTTCCGCCGCTATTGTGGCGTGCCCAACTAATGTGATATCCTTCGGAACAAAAGTTCAGCCAATCAGGGTGAAAAGGGATTCAGAGGTGATTGGTGTCTTAAAGTTTTGGACCGATTCATCCTATTAGATTGTACATAGAAATTTATATCAGACTATGTAGTTCCAAAATATTGTTAGTATTTTAATTAATGCTTTTGTATACTGTCGAATATTCCCAGTCAATCTTAAGCCTTAAAACTTTAACAATAAAGTTGAAAATCTATTCAAGAAATATGACAGATCTTAGTAGCTTGATGTGCTGTCGTCTGTACCATGTCTGGCAGCAAATATATTCTATACTATTCTATGAAGTTATTATCTACTGGATTTGCTCTAGTAGTCTCTTACAAGAGATAGTTTTAATGGAGAAGAACTGACAAACAAACTACACAGTTATTCTGTTGAAATGATTAATGGTAAAACGTGTGTAATTAGTATCAAGGAGCACAGACTTACGACTCTGTATCTAAGCGTATAATAATATTAATCTTTATTCAAAACGTTATAAGGAACATATTAAAAAAAAAATCACATGAAAGTAATTCTGTCCGATTTGAACATTATTAATCGTACCCTCTTCATGTAAGTACACCGTCTTCAGTCTGTTCAAACTGTCGCCCGTGGTAACATGAATGACAAAGTCAGTTGTTTCTTTTTAGGGTTCCGTACCTTTCTGTCCGTCTGTCCGTCCATCCATCTGTCAACAGGCTGTATCTCATGAACCAAGAAAGTTAAAATTTTCAGAGATTATGTATTTCTGTTGACCCTATAATAGTAATAAATATAGGAAAAATCAAATATTTAATATTTAATTTTACAACAAACGTGATTTTTTGCCGTTTTTAAAGATAATGGTACGGAACCCTTTGTGCGCGAATCCGACTCGCACTTGGCCGATTTTTTAATCATCTTGGGTCGTACACACCTTCGATGTTAGCTTATTTAAGAATACCGCCCGTACCGTACCGTGTTTTATATTTTACTAGCTGCGCCCTACGGTACCATCCGAATAAGTTTCGACTCCGTGACTTGTTATCCTGATAACAAGTATTCTATATGTTAATGTTGGTTATAAACTATGTGAGCTAAATTTCACTCAAATTCGTTTAGTAATTTTTGCGTGATAGAGTAACAAACTCATCCATCCATACATCCTCACAAACTTTCACAATTGGACGTAGTTATGCAAAATGCATCCAAACCACAAAAACAGTTTTTGAGTTACTGTCATAAATGTCTAAAATCTACACATCAAACTTTAGTATATGCAAAAAATATCAAAGCCGCAAAAAATGCTCCTGTACTTTTTTGCGGCTTTTTACAAAATTTTTACAAAACACATTACTTAAAAACTTTTTTACAAAAGAACAACCCACTTCCAAAAACCATTACAAAGTGAAAAATAACTAATTTCGGAAGTCGGTGTCTTTGGTTTTGTATATTCATTTTTGACACCGACTTCTGAAATTAGTTATTTTTCATTTTGTAGTGGTTTTTGGAAGTTGGTTATTTTTTTGAAAAAAAGTTTTTATTTTACACTTTTTAGTTGTTAAAAGTACTATGTATTCAGTTGCATCCGATCAGACTGGAAGCTGACGCAAATATAATTGGGAAACGACGTAATTTTGTTTACTTTAATATTTATCCGTAACTATTCCCTCAACTGCCTATGGTCTTCATCATCAAAGGACATTGCTAAAATTCCATACATTGAATGCCCCAGAATTGACAGCAATAAGAAAATGCTAGTTGTGTTTGGAATGATTCATGTAATCATATCAGGTATTTGTTGATACACGGACAAGCTTAGGAACCGAGTATCAAACTAAAATGTGTTTGATTTTGAGGTTATATAATCGTAAAGAAAACTGAATAGATTTATTATTTCTTTTACGTTTAGTAAGAAAATGAATGTAATCATCAAATGTGTAAATAATACAAGTAATTTATAGTCTAGCCTTTTACCAATTATTTTGGGGTCAGCGTCCAGTCTAACCGGACGCCGCTGAATATCAATGTTTTACATGGAGCGACTGCCATCTGACCTTCACAACTGTTACTCGTGTAATCCAGTAACAAAAGTGAACACTCACTACTCTGCACAAAGGCAAGGAAGCGAGTAACAATTTTTTTTTGTTTCTTTCCGTTCTTCTGAACGGAAAAGGCAAAGGCATAGTACGCCATACAGCCTAGTCTTTAGTAATTTTTTTCTTGAGTAAGTTTCTATCCTAACTTATCCTAGCTTAACTTAACTAATCTATCTCCTTTCTTTTCCTGCGTGAGGCCGACAAGAAAGAATTTGGAGTAAGGACATGATGTGGCCACTGTGCTACATTATGTCACTGTTCTTTATAAATTATTCACTGAATGCACTTTTTACTACATAAATCACACGATTTTATTTAGTAAACAACACTATAAATAATTTTAAAAGTCCTCTCGCTCATCCCGCCAAAAAAAAATAATCGCGAGTAACAAACATAACAAAACAATTGGAGATGTCACTCATTTCCGCATCTGTAGAATCGATACCGCTATTTGAACTAACGATTTGAGAATCGATTTTGTTTAATATCGATAAAAACACTATTATTACGCTATTTTACAGATTGCGTTTAAAGTATTTTGATAACAGATGTTTTATCGACAGCTGTATATACATTAAATAAAACTTCATGTTTTTTAATTCATAAATACAATTATTAAACTATCGATTTCGTAAAAACAAGAAGCAACATCTCTAAAGCTCTTGACATGGCAGCAATTTATATGACAGACAAATTGTTTAGTAGTTACAAGGCTTTTAATTATTCGTTTCAAACCCACGCTTGTCCGTTAACTATGGATATTTGCATATAATATAAAAAAATGAAAGAAAAATTATAATGCAGGACATTTATTTGTCCATGCTGGGGCGAATTTCGGCGATCTCCTTTACTGCAGACCATTATTTTAACCCAATGGGTGCAAAGGTCTCATCAATATAAATGAATTGAGTACAAATACAAGGTAGCTACTGTAAATCGTTTCGGAGTTCCCTGAACTGACCTTTGTCATCATCATCAGCTCCCTAATGACAGTCACAGGGTCAGTCACAATGACATCTAGGTATAAGGTTCTTGTCAATACAAATTATTCAAGCACAAACACAAGGTAGCTGCTGTGAATTGTTGAGGAGTTCCTTCGATTGTCTCCCGGCTTCATCATCAGATCTACTCCAGACCTTTATTAAATTGTAGTGCTTTAAAATACTTAATGAAAATGCTAAGGAATGCACTAGTCGCCCCTGCAATTTTTGAAAGTTCCCCATGTTTTCTCTGGTCTTCCACCATCAAACCATGATATCCTTATCATGGTTTGATTAGGACCACCTTGAGAACGTGTTCTTTCCAACAGAAAAAGAATTATCAGAATCGGTTCATAAACGACGAAGTTACGCGCGAACAAACCGGTCAAATTGAGTAAACTCCTCCTTTTTGAAGTCGGTTTAAAAAGGAAATTTAAATCTACTGTCATGTTATTTTAATATATAAATTTAAATCTACTGTCATGTTATTTTAATATATAAATTTAAATCTACTGTCATGTTATTTTAATATATAAATTTAAATCTACTGTCATGTTATTTTAATATATAAATTTTACTTCAAACTCTATTTTCTCAAAAGCATGTTTGCTGACTGGATCCTTTTTACATAACTACGTCCAATTATAATATTAGTAGGATTAGTAAGAAGGGTAGCAGTTGATTTGTAATCTTTGCCAATTATAATATTCTATACCGTTTTATTTCAAATTAAAAGAAAGAAACAGACAATAAATATTTATTGTAACTCGTGCAGGAAGTTAAGAAAGAAAGAAAAACTGTGTGTGACTCGTACAGGGACATCGAAAACTAAACTATAACTTAGTTTTAAAACTAAACTGAAACTTAGTTTAGTTTTAAGATGTCGTCATCATATTTTTGAGCTTTGGAGTCTGGGTTCCGCTTTGCCAGTCTAACTGCTAATTTTATTTTGGCTAAGCTTCGATATATTCCGTGAAGCGACTGCCGTCTCACCTCCACAAACCGAAGGCGATATCGAAGCATTGCAGTTAGACCAAGTTTAGTTTAGTTTTAAGATGTCCCTGTACACAATTAACAATAAAAACAAGTTATAAAAAAAGTAACATAAATTCTGAAAGTTCCTTACGAGACCAAAAGGCTCGTATCGTAGCATAATGTTTCGAAATTTAAAAAATCATTAAATAGATAATTTGATATGAAATGTTAATATGTTAAGACTATCTACACGGAATGAAATTACCTACTGCACTTTCAACAATGGTTACAGGTATTAAGTTAATTACAATATTAAGTAATGTCAAAATTATTCACACAATATAAGACTATAAGTTGAATAGAAAAAGAAAATCTAATATATCAACTAGAATACCTACGTAACTTTGGCATGTTTCTGAGCGCGATAAATGCATCGCATAAGTTCTCATTACAAAGAGTATTAATTAATGAAAATTTGTGTTGTGTAATCTCCACAGATCGGCTTAACATTGTTACATATAATACATCAATTTTAACCTAGAGTTGTGAACTCGTATATATGGAAAGCCATACGGATTATTCAGCGGCAAAAAGAGTAATAAAATATCGAATTATCACAAGTCGCGTTTTATTCCAGAAGACCTGAATACAGGGCTGCGCTAGTTTAGGCTCCAGTTCACTCCATTTAATTTAATAATGTCTGTAACGTGTTTAGATAAGTGTGGAAAATTTTTACCTTAGTTATTACTTTTTTTTTTTAATAATTATAAACTAGTGCTTGACTGCAATCCCGCCTGATGGTAAGCAGTGACGCAATCGTTGATGGTAAAGCGCACTAGTTTATGAAGCCTATTCACTTAAAAAACTTAGGAATAGGGAGGATGACGGCAGTTGAGCCAGGTGATGCAATGTAAACCCAAGACCAACACGACCAACAACAGAGGGAGATTCATCTGGAGACTCCACGACAAAACTTCCGACTCAACAACATTTGGCGCATCGTACCCGGCACACATCACAACACAATTACTGCTCAGACCCGTCCTCCGTACGGCTTCACCAGACATCATGCCGGAACACGACAAATCGCTTGGCGGCAAGACTTTGTCTGGTGGGTGGTAACTTCTGCCAGCAGCCGATGTTGACCTTTACTTTTTACTTTACTTTTCAGGTACTGTTTAGGAAGGTATCTTTTAGGCAGATACTTGTTTGTTAGGTAGGTACGTTTGCCCGTTTTAATTTCTGTTGGTAAACAGGAAAAAAACCTTCTTCTTATTCTTCAGCCTATAGAGTTCCACTGCTGGACAAAAGCCTCCCCCAAAGCCGTTATCAAAATTACGACAATTGAACTTCCCTCAGAATAATGATGTATAATCTTAACTACAAAAACAATACTCAATCAAAACATGCACCATCAAAGAAAATACATCGTATATTCTGAAGAAAGTTATAATTTATCGCCGTGATTCGTAATTCAGTAGGCTTTCAGAGACTTGGGTAACAATGTTGAATAATAAAAATTTTGTGTATCAACAGCCGTGTATTGCGATAATATTGTAAGTTGTTTCCTGTCCAGATCTGAGAATTTGTAGTTTATTATTGAATGATTTCGGCGTGTTTGTAACATTAATTTATCGTAGTTTGGTATTTTATCTTTAAGCTCGCACCCAATTAATGAAAAGATGAATGACTGAATTTTAAATAGTTTTCTGATCTCTCGAACAATTAATATTTCAATTTAGCTGCTCGCTACAATTCCCTTACATTCCCGATTTCCATCAACCTAAGTTTTCTCATTTTTTTACTTATGTAATTAGGTAACCAACAGCGATAATTGTGTAAAATATTTTATCTACTCTCATATCAAATAATTAAAAATATAAAACTAAAAGGAGTATATATTGACGTACTTTACCAATAGTATATCGAAAGGAAATTAAAAAATTAAATTATAACATTATTTCTGTAACAAAATAATGTTATAATATTTTTTTTTTCATTACCGTACAGATTCCAAAACTATAGACAGCACTATTACATTTTTTATCTGTGGCTGCGCGCGCTTCGGCGCGTGTGTCGCGCGAACCAATAAATAAACTGTACCAATCTCTGTCTTTTATTTCATATATTCAATACAATGTATGAGATTAGATAAAGTAGTGTATGAAACTGTAAATAATTAGGTATTACACACTCGTGTGTTACTATTAAAAAACTCGCTTCGCTCGTTTTTTAATCTCACACTAGTGCACAATATCCCTCATTATGCAACAGTTTTATAAACTACTATTATAAAATATTGGTGTTGTTTTTATGGCTAATTATAACATTTCCTCAGTAACTGGGGTATTTATTTAGGTATTTATTTATTAATAAAAGTACACCAACAGCTTCTATAAATAAATAAACAAATAGAGTAGTTATGAGTAAAAGGATTGATTCACGAACATAAGTGGCAACTTAAACTAAATAAATGTAAGTACTAATATTAAGTGGAAATAAACCATACAAAGATAATAACAAGGTTAGACTTGTACCTAAGTAAAAAAAGGAATCCAAAACTAAAATTAAACCGTCATGAGATTAAAAATTAGACTAAAACTTAAAAAACTTATACTAAGAAACTTACGAAATTAAATACAAAGGATAACTTAAAACATACAAGAAAATCGGTTGCAAATATGTAGGAATAAACAGATACCTACCTACGATCCCCAACCCGCCTGCCAAGCGTGGGCATTATGGCAAACCAGCAATCCTCTAATGGAATAAAAGTCTTGGGGAGGCCTTTGTCCAGGAGTGGACTTCTATAGGTTGTGAAGAAGAAGATATGTTATGTTTATAAGAAAAGTGAATAAAATTTTAATTACGTGTATTTTATTTATCAGGCGGGATTGCGATCAAGCGCTAGTTTATAATTTATATATATAAAAAAAAAACAAAATAATTAAAAATTAAAGTTTGGCATTACACTTATGACACATATACAGAAGTTCGTCTTTACACAACGAGCGTAAACAGGTGCGTGAATAAATAATTTGTACACAATTGCGAAATTTCCATAACAATAGACTGTGAAGTTATTAATTAGTACTTACATATTCATGGCATACCTACATACAAATTTGAAACTAATTAATAGCTACGTCACAAGTAATGGGGGCTTCGTTTGAAGAATTTAAATCATTTTGAGAGTCGAATTGTTTTTATATGAGACTAGCGGCCGCCAGCGACTTCGTTCGCGTGGAATTAGTCATGCCCAGCTCCTATTGGCAATATGTACGGCTGCGTTAGCTCCCGTTTTCGCAACATTTTTTGTTATTGCTCTGCTCCTATTGGTCGTAGCGGGATGTTATGTAGCCTAAAGCCTTCCCGGATTAATAGGCTATCCAACGCAAAAATAATTTTTCAAATCGGACCAGTAGTTCCTGAGATTAGCGCGCACAAACAAACAAACTCTTCAGCTTTTTATATTAGTATAGATTAATTGATCGGGGTCACAACCCAATGAAAAGTTAGCAACATAAAATAAGTTTTATTGATTAAACATTATATGGCATAACATCCAACAATATAATCTTTGTAGGATTAGGCAGGAATGTATTGTAAAATTGCCATGTTGTTTTAAATTCCATGTGACAGGACTATTTCCGCCTGGGGCCTCAAATCGAGCACAAACCCAGATTCTAGCTGCTACTAAGAATGTAACGTCTCTCGGTGGTAGGCCATAACATCGGCTACCGGCAGAAGTTACCACCCACCAGACAAAGTCTTGCCGCCAAGCGATCCGTCGTGTTCCGGCATGATGTCTGGTGAAGCCGTACGGAGGACGGGTCTGAGCAGTTGTGTTGCGATGTGTCAAATGTTGTTGTGTCGGGAGTTTGGTCGTGGAGAGTCTCAAGATCAATCTCCCTCTAGCGCAGCTGCGCTGCGCTGCTGTTAAACCCAAGCCCAACACGACCAAACGAAGCTTCGTTTGGTCGTGTTGGTCTTGTTGGTTTAACATTGCATCACCTCGCTCAACTGCCGTCATCCTTCCTATTCCTTAGTTTTTTAAGTAAATAGGCTTAATAAACTAGTGCGCTTTACCATCAACGAATGCATCACTGCTTACCATCAGGCGGGATTGCAGTCAAGCACTAGTTTATAATTATTAAAACAAAAATAACAATCGCAAAACCCAATACAGTTGGTTCCACAGCGGACGATCAAGTGCGCGCCAATTAGGAGCGGCATGAGCGTGGTCTAAATGCGCAGTAACGCATGAGCCGAGCACACGGAAACGTTCCGAGTGTTGTCGGTTTTTTAACAATGCTCAAAGGCACCTCAGTGATAATGACCAAAGTTCCTATCTAGCTAAAACATGGAGCGCACGGCAGGATCGCTTTTTTCCAAAACCGAGTCATGCGAGAGAATCCCGGATCTGTGCTCCGAAGGAGTGCGATTCAAATTTCGAACATCTATTGTGGACCCAGTTAATTAAGGTCGAAACATACTATCAAAACGCAACGCGATGTGTTGTGCCGACACCCGACGCTCGTCGTGCACATAGGCAACACGCCACGCGATGCTACAACACGTATCGTGTGGTGTAGTCTCTCACGAAAGACTGAAGTGTATTGACGTGTCACGTGGCCATGGATTCGATTCTGCTTGAAGACGAGCTAGATGAAGATTTTGAAGAATATTTATTGCAGATTTTGGGGACATGTTTTGTACAGAAACAGTAAATAAAAAAAGACGTACTCATCTATACTAATATATAAAGCTGAAGAGTTTGTTTGTTTCAACACGCTAATCTCAGGAACTACTGTTCCTATTTGAAAAATTCTTTTTGCGATGGATAGCCTATTAATCCAGGAAGGCTTTAGGCTAGATAACACCACGCTGCGACTAATAGGAGCGGAGCATATAAAAAAAACGTATCAAAACCCACGCGGGTGAAACTGCGGGACCTGAGTACCTTTTCACTAATTCTTCATCCGACATTTTAAACCAATTTTTAAACAAAAAATATCTTTTATTATAACCGTCATACAAACGACGGGTGTTAACTAGAAACACACTGCGCTGATTCGTCGGGTGGCGTGTACCCCCCCTCTCCCGGCTACAAGCTGATCCAAATCGGTTGGATGTTGCAGCGTGTGGTCGCATAGCGTGTTGCCTATGTGTTTCTAATCATATTAAATATATGGAATTGATACGTAGTGACATGCGTCGGGTGGCGTGGCGTCGTGTCACGTTTTGGTAATATGTTTCGACCTTTACACTTTGCAGCCAAAACACTTAGCATACATTACATTGTTTATTATTTTTATTCCGTTTATTTTTCTACATATACATATTCATTTACATTTTTAAATATTTATAAAAAACATAAAAACATTCAAAAACATAAAAAATTGTGTTCCACCGATGGCGATGGCGGGTGGTGACCGATGGGTCTAACGAGAACCTCAATAGATGTTGGTTGAGGCTCTTGGCTATCAAACCATTGACCGATACGACAATCGGTACAATGACTGCCGAGTTCACATTCCACATGGCAACAATCTCGTGCGCCAAGTCGCGATATTTAATTATTATTATTACATTATTTACAAAAACATTTAGCCACGTGCAGTTTTGGAAATTTTCTTCAACAAACGTCTTAGATTTTATTATGTAAAGTGGAATTAAATATTCAGACATAATTAAGTTTAAGAAGATTACCTACAAGATACGCCTCGTAATATTGCAGAAAGTCCTCTTAGAAGGCTTAATGCTGTGGAATAAACGTTCCCTTTCTTAATGATGTCACGTATCGAGGGATTATTATTCTAATTAATAATGTCTTGACTCTTAATCAATTTTGTTAATGCTCGTGAATACTTAACGCTGATTATTTTTGGAATTCTAATAAACAGGTTTTGATGGAACATAGGCTATAATGGAAATATTGACTACGTTCGCGTAAAATTTCTTTTTTCCTCGACCCTCTCCGTCACGTCGCATCACAAGCCCGCTTTATCACTTTGTTCTTGCGTCACGTTCTTTCTGGCTTTTTCCCTTTTGTTTGGCTAATAGGGGCAATAGCGTGATGTTTAGCTGAAAAACTGGCAATCGTTGATTTATAGTAAAAAATCTGACTGTGTAGCGTTTACCCAACTATGTTAACAAGGGCGCACCCACTTCTGGCCTTGCGCAAGTCAGACCTTGGCAAGTGAAGCAGTGATGCTGGCAAAGGAGGAGGCGGAGCACGTGAGGCAACGGGAATCCCAGTGCCCTCACGCCACAAGCCGCCGCGGGAGACGCCTTGGTCGGGAGATGACACTAAACTCCCAGCCACCGTAGCCGCGGGCCTGCGGGTGGTGAGCAGTGAGCAGCTCGCCGCTCGGTAAGGACCTGGCCCGAGTCGACGGCGCGTCGTCGTCACGCGCGCCTCAAAGTGATGTCAGCACATCGTGACGAGGTCCACGAAGACCGATGCTTCCTGGGTCAGGGTTGCGGGTTGGTTAAACAAGAAACCGTGACCCTGGCCGTCGCACAGGCAAGTGAAGAAACACGAGTGGGTTTTAGTCAGTAAAAGTCTGACACGCCCTTCCGCTCCGCCCAGAGCGGGAGAAGGCATTTGATGATTTCCCATCCCAACAAAAAAAAAGGCAGTGGTAAGTCATATTTTTAGGGTCGAATCATGCCCGGTTACATCTTATATACATGCGTATCGACATGAAACATTAGGTATTTTATGCTAAATAGAGATTACAAATGATCCTGTGTAAGGCCCCGTATATACTTCGATTAGTAATTACGAGAGTTCATACATTTTCTGCGAGAATACCTGCTTTACGCCTTATACACTGTTACGCCCATGAATTAGGGTCGGCAATAATTGCTTGACATACGTTCCGTTAACTTGTGTGAAAACGCAGTGAATTTATAAGAGTTCTGTTTTCCTTTTGAGGTAAGAAACCATAAAAAAATACATAAAGATAGACGGTCATAACAACCCCTCAATATATTTAATAGCCTCAACAATAGCTACATTTATTGTGGGGGCTATTAAATATATTGAAAAGACTTTCTTTTCCCATTTGAATTCAGCAACGTAATAAAATTCATAACGAAATTCATATTTCTGCGTGAATGGTTCGCGAAATGAAACAGCTGTGTTCTATTGTAACACCCATTGAACAGCAGTGTAATTCAGTTACAAACTTAAGCAGTGCGATTTTGTAACCAACTCACTATGAAGATTTAGTCGAAATTAAAATTTAGTCGATATGAGCATGGAGTGAGCCGTTGATAACACCATTGGCTACGCCACAATAGCAGTGGTAAGTCTCCTCTTTGAGGAGTAGCTAGAAAAGCGCCACGGCACCCTCACCTTTCGCCTGATGAAGGTCTTCACCGGACACGGTTGTTTTGGGAGATTTCTGTTCCGGATAAGGCGGGAAGGAACGCCAGGGTGTCACCATTGTGTAGATCGCCCCGAGGATACGGTGGAGCATACGGTGTAGGTCTACCCGGCTTGGGTAGATCTCCGTCGTGTCCTTATAGCGGCAATCGGCAGCGATCTCTCGCGTCCGACCCTGATTCAGGTCATGGTCCGGAGCGAGAGTGCATGGCAGGCCATCACCTCCAAAATACTGGACACGTGTTTCGGGTTTCGCATAAACAAAAAATAATACATTTTGCGTTTATACGTTTTTTTTTTTGGGATGGGAAATCATCAAATGACTTCTCCCGCTCTGGGCAGAGCGGAAGGGCGTGTCAGACTTTTTGTTAGACTTTTTTTGTTATTCGAATAACATTGTAGGATTATTTAACATAGCACGTACCTAGTTTTGCTACAAAACTCAGCTGAAGCCTATAAAGTCCGAACAGGCTATAGTTATATCAAAAGTTTTAAGTCCTTCCGAAGATTTCTTATTATCCTTAAGTAAGAAACTTTGGCGATTCTTCAGGGAACAAAAACACTTTGGGAAGATCCTAGAAGGTTCCAAATATCTCCGAGCGAGAACATATAAGTCATGAAAGTGGACAGTTTCAGAGTAAAGGCTTGGACTTTGTTTCGGTATATCTGGGTTGTACCTACGTCGGAAGCCTTAGGCGCAACAAAGAATAAATGTTTTCAAGTTTGCTCGCCTTTCTTGAAGAAATAAGTAGAAGTCCTATAATTTATTCTATTGTTTTGTTTATAATATTTTTAAGTACATGAAGTGTGTATATACACTATAAAAATATTTAAACACTTTTTTTGTATAGAAACAAATATCTGTTTATAGTATACTAGCTTTCCGCCCGCGGCTTCGCCCGCGTGGAGTTCGGTTTTATCGCGCTTTTTAGATTTCTCAGTGTTTCTCTACTATATTATGCATTTATTATACATACAAACCTTCCTTAGGAATCACTCTATCTATTAAAAAAAACCGCGTCAAAATCCGTTGCGTAGTTTTAAAGATCTAAGCATACATACGGACATACAGCGAAAGCGACTTTGTTTTATACTATGTATTGATGTAGTTCTAATGGAAAAAGAAATACACCTTCTGAGAAAATTTCAACTGTCTAGCTGTCACTGTTCATGAAATACAGTCTGGTGACAGGTAGAGAGACAGACAGTCTTAGTAATAGGGTATATTTTTTGTCTTTTGGGGCATCATCATCATCATGTCAGCCACAGGAAGTCCACTGCTGGACATAGGCCCAAGGTTTTCCAAAAAGACCGGTAGTACGCGGCCTGCATCCAGCGCTTCCCTGCGATTTTTCGCTTGCCGACCGTCCCGACCTTTTTGAAATAAGACCCTAAAAGAATTGTGAACTCAAAATATTTTATAATATGGAAGATTTGCAACTGTGTCTGCATGTCATTTTGTAATGTAAATATCTGGAATGAAAAGTAATCTTCGTCCTTCTCCAGGATACCAATCTGTAGAATTTATTATATATCAGTTCAGTAGTTCAGTCTAACAAAGGTGACAGACTGGCTGGAGACTAGGGTTATTTTCGCGTTTAAAATATTAAGTAGCGCTGTGGTATCTGATTGTAATGGCTCTGGTTTACGAGTTGTGGGTGGGTTCCAACCTAGTCAGGCGTTTTACTTTGTGTTTATAATTTCATGACCAATGCTCTCAAAACGTTGAATGAAAACATCGCGAGGAAATCAACATGTCCTAGAACAAAAACGTGGAAGTAAGTGGTGGTAGGCAGGCTATAATATCGGCTGCCGGCAGAAGTTACTACTCACCAGACAAAGTCTTGCCGCCAAGCGATTCGTCGTATTCCGGCATGATGTCTGGTGAAGCCGTACAGAGCACAGGTCTGAGCAAATGTGTTGCGATGTGTGCCGGGTACGACGCACCAAATGCTGTTGTATCGGGAGTTTGGTCGTGGAGAGTCTGCATAGACTAGCGCGTTTTATCATCAACAAGCAAATTAAATTAGCGCGCTTTACCATCAACGATTGCATCACTGATTGCCATCAGGCGGGATTGCGATCAAGCACTAGTTTATAAATATTTCTTTTATTATTATTATCTAATATTTATTTTATTTTTCCTGTCTCGCACCAAGTCTACGTGGCCTTAAATTCCTTGCCAAGACATGGAGGAGTCTTGGTATATATAGGGGTAGTTACCCATCACAGGCAAACCGCGGCAAGTGAATCTTCATTTAATCGATAGACTTGTGCGGCTAATATTACTCAGCCCCTCCACTTGGGTTCAAGGAAACTGTTTTCAATATATTTAATGGCCTCAACAATACATTAAATGGATTACCTACGGTTTGTTATGACCTTCTTTTATGTTTTCTTTTGTAAGTATTTTGTGTAGACACATGAATACATGGAGTGTTGTTAGTAAGGCCTTTGTCCAGCAAAGGATTTTTTTTTTATAAGTTATAAACAAGCGCTTGACCGCAATCCCGCCTGATGGTAAGCAGTGATGCGATCATTGATGGTAAAGCGCGCTAGTTTATTAAGAACCTATTCACTCTAGCCTTGAAGACACTCAAATTGTAATGTGACGGAAATGTTATGTTATGTGTTATGTTTTTTTTTAATGTAATTTACATACTTACACTTATTTATCTCTCGGTCATCATCATCATCTCAGCGTTCATCCCAGCCACATCCGAAACTTTTCATCTTTGGAGTCTGGGGCCCGCTTTACCAGTCTAACTGCTGGTTTGGCTAAACTTCGATGTTTTCCGTGAAGCGACTGCCGTTTGACCTCCACAACCCGAAAGCGATATCGAAGCATTGCAGTTAGACCAATTGTTAGACTTTTGAGGGCTACAACAACCCGTAACGACTGCCACTGGATGTTCGTATGACAACCGGGAGCAACGTCTTAACGTGCTTGCCGAGGCACAACTAGACCAATGCAAATATTCACATTCATGCACACAAATTTTTGCAGTGCACGGGCATCGAACCCGCGCCTCTTTGCGCAGCGGCCGCGTTCGCTACCGCTACGCCACGGAAGCTGTCCTGACTTATTTATCTCTCGGTGGTAGGCCATAATCGGCTGCCGGCAGAGGTTACCACCAGTGACGGATTAAGACTACTTGATGCCCTAAGCAATCCACGCCTGTGGGCCCCCCATATCCGTATGTCAACTAGAATCGGTGTTTAAACTTTTACCGCCTAAAAACATTACATTTTTGTAAAATAAGATGATGAGATGTAACGTACCTTAGAAATGGAGTAAGTGCGACAACAATAAAAACCAAAGCAAATTATTTATTTACTGAAATGCGCCTTGCGGCTTTTTCGGGCATTGAATTCAAGCAAGATACAGTTTTTAACATATCGGACTCTCTCTTAAAACGCGCCAGTTTTCAAAATAGTCCTAAATACTTTTTTTGGTGTGGTTTTTGGTGACTTAAGAGTGAGACTTGATTCGCGATGCCCTAAGGACGGACATTTTTTTTGCTTCTTCTGGTGCCCCCCCAGACGTGATGCCCTAAGCAATTGCTTAATTTGATTAAGGGTTAATCCATCACTGGTTACCACCCACCAAAGTCTTGCCGCCATTCGATTCGATTGGCACGACCAATCGAATCGAATGGCGGCGAAATTCCGGCTTGATATCTGGTGAAGCCGTACGGAGGACGGGTCTGAACGATGTGTGCCGGGTACTATAGGCAAAATGTAGTTGTGTTGGGAGTTTGGTCGTAGAGGATCTTCATAAACTAGCGCGCTTTACCATCAATGATTACATCACTGCTTATCATCAGGCGGGATTGCGGTCAAGCACTAGTTTATAAATATATGTATATACATATAAAAAATATTGCAGTCACTTCTGCAGGTCAGATAAAATGCGCCAGGGAAAATGCATAATTTCGAAAGACTTTGGATCTCAACTTTAACGCAAATTTCCCGACGCTGAGATGGAACTAAGTCGTCGAAAGTTAGCGTGAAAGTTGAGAGCTGATTGTAGATGAGTGCTGGTGTCATGGGAGATAATCAGAACAGCGTCTAATAGTAATGGAATGCTTATTCTGACCTGCAGGAATGACTGTACTCGTAAATAAGTGTGAATTATTTCATTATTACATTACATTATAATGATGATGACATAAATAAACATTATGATCAATGTTCGATAGGATTAACATTAAAAGTAGAGGAGGTTTAATGTGACTATTCTATAATATATCTATACTAATATATAAAGCTGAAGAGTTTGTTTGTTTGTTTGTGCGCGCTAATCTCGGGCACTACTGGACCAATTTCAAAAAATCTTTTTGCGTTGAATAGCCCATTAATTCAGAAAGGCTTTATAACATCATGCTGTGACCAATAGGAGCGGAGCATGACATGTTTAAATTACTAACTCCACGCGAACGAAGTCGCTGGCGACCGCTAGTCTTCTAATATAATATCATAGCGTTTGTCCTCGACCTCTTCCAAAACGGCTGAACCGATTTTAATGAACATTCGTATTCAACATTCGAACATACATAAAATAAAAAAAATCAAAATTGTTTATTTCAAATTAACCATCCGTTGGAGCTTTTGAATAGTCAATGTCGGTCAGTCCAAGAAAAGTGAAGCTAAGTTGCACGTTCCAAACCGTAGATCTCTATGGAGAAGAACGTGCAGTAAACTCCATGGACACTCTTTTAAAATTATAATATGGGTTACATTTCTTTGTTACATATTTCTGTTGCTTCTATCATGTGAGCACAATGCATATACATTCGTTAGGCCTGACAATAGTTCTTTATGTATTTTTTATATGACTACTACTTAAACGGATGAAAACGCGAGGCGCAGCTAGTCTATACTAATATATAAAGCTGAAGAGTTTGTTTGTTTGTATGTTTGTTTGTTTGTTTGTTCGCGCTAATCTCGGGAACTACTGGTCCGATTTGAAAAATTCTTTTTGCGTTGGATAGCCCATTAATCCGGGAAGGCTTTAGGCTATATAACATCACGCTGCGACCAATAGGAGCGGAGCATAACTAACTTTACGCGAACGAAGTCGCTGGCGGCCGCTAGTAATATTATAAAGTTGAAGAGTTTATTTGTTTGAACGCGTTAATTTCAGGAATTTCTGGTTCAAATTAAAAAAAAATCTTTTTGTGTTGGATAGTTCTTTTATAGAGGAAGACTTTCGGCTACATAACATCACGCTGCTACCGATAGGAGCGAAGAAACAGTGGAAAATGTGAAAAAAATTGGGAAACCTATTCATCATTGAGTTACCCAAAAAATATTACATAAAAAACGAGCGGACGAAGGCATGGGCAGCTTGTAAATAATAAAAACAAGTAAGGAGCAGCCACATTTGGGCTGGTGCTGCCAAGTGTCACCTGGCCACTTTGGATTCAGTGGAGAGACGTGCAAAGAGGCTGATTGGTGACCCTGATCTAACTCGAGTTGGTCTCCAAAGCCTAGAGCACAGGCGTAGAGTAGCCAGTCTTTCGGTGTTCTATAGGATGCATTTCGGGGAGTGTGCGAGGGAATTGCATGATTTAATTCCCCCATCCCCGTCCGTACGGCTGGTTTCCACCCTTACGTTGTTAACACCACTACGATCCGAACGAAGCATTTCGCCTCCTCCTTTATACCGCGTACTTCGAGGGACTGGAACAATTTGCCAGTGGCGGTGTTTCCGTCGGACTACAATTTGAGTGTCTTCAAGGCTAGAGTGAATAGGCTCTTTATAAACTAGTGCGCTTTACCATCAACGATTGCGTCACTGCCTACCATCAGGCAGGATTGCGGTCAAGCGCTGGTTTATAATATGTAAAAAAAAAAAATGTACGAATTACAAGTAGTTGTTACGGATCTGGCTGTTTGTGTATATGAGTTTATATGTTTCTAAACGCACCTACGATACAGGAGAAATACTTAGAGTGGGGCAAAGAAAAAAAAAATCGCAGACATGTGATATCTATCAATCCGCATTGTGCCTGCTTGGTGGATTACGGCCCAATGCCTCCTCTCTGTGTGTCCCAGTTGGTCTGATTGAAATGAATATCGAGTAAGCGTTTTCATGAGAAAAGCGGCCAAAATATACGTAATCACGAAATAAATGATGTAATAAATAATAATAATAGCCTTTTCCCTAATCCTAATTTATTTAGGGTCGGTTTGTGAATAAATAAAACTCATATCGTATATTTATATTATTATTTACTTGTGTCATTTATTCACTAATATAAGATATATTTATTATTAAAATTGTATGTCAAGCCGAATCTGGAAGCGCAACTTATTTGCCACCAATGTAATCAAATAAAATAAATTTAGGAAAAAAATAACTTTACGCCATACGACGGATTGTCTTATGGCGCGTATCCGTTGTTGACACCACTACGATCCGGACGAAGCGTTTCGCCCCGTCATTTATACCGCTCGTGTGTGGAGTACTGTAGCCACGTTTGGGCTGGTGCTGCGAAATGTCACCTGGCTACTTTGGATTCTGTGGAGAGGCGTGCGAAGAGGCTGATTGGCGGCCTAGATTTAACTCGAAACGGTCTCCAAGGCCTGGAGCACAGGCGTAGAGTAGCCAGCCTTTCAGTCTTCTATAGGATGCATTCTGGCGAGTGTGCAAGGGAATTGCATGATTTAATTCCTCCATTTCCGTTCCACCATCGGACGACCCGTCGTACGGCGAGTATCCACCCTGACGTTGTTGACACCACTATGATCCGGACGAAGCATTTCGCCCCGTCTTTAATACCGCGTACATCGAGGGACTGAAACAATTTGACAGCGGCGGTGTTTCTGTCTGACTACAATTTGTATTGTATCACTGCTTAGTGCTTACGATCGGACGGGATTACGGTCAAACACGGGCTTATAATTATAAAAAAATAGCAAGTTCTAAGACCATAGACATAGACATCCTTGATTGTAGAAATATTTTGATTTAAAAGGGTGTCCGTGGCTTATTTATTCTTCTCTATTGGAAAATACCATACTTTGTCACATCACACACCAGTTCCATATTTGACAGCCTCCGTGGCGTAGCGGTAGCGGACGCGGCCGCTGCGCAAGGTGGCGCGGGTTCGATCCCCGCACAGTGCAAGTATTTGTATGCATGATGAATACTTGCACTGGTCTGGTCGTGCCTCGGAAAGCACGTTAAGCCGTTGGTCCCGGTTGCCATACAAACATATAGTGGCAGTCGCTACGGTTTGTTGGAGCCCTCAGAAGTCCAAAAATTGGTCTAACTGCAATGCTTCGATGTCGCCTTCGGGTTGTGGATGTCAGACGGCAGTCGCTTCACGGAAAATGTCGAAGTTTAGCCATTTCAGCGGTTGGACTGGTAAAGCGAACCCCAGACTCCAAAGATGAAAAGGCTTCGGATGCGACTGGGATTAACGCTGTGATGATGATGATGATGATGATGACACCAGTTCCATATTTGTGATTCAAAAGTGCCTGTAATTTCTATAAAGTAAGTGCATTAATTTTGTCTCATAAACGAGTTATAAAAGAATTTTTTGCAAATAAATGTTATTTTTTACGGAATCGCCGTAGAAAAACAACCCAATTGCAAATATTTCGTTTTCATTAAACAGTTTTCCTCGTATTGGTAACTGGAAGCGTATAAGCAAAGGCTTCGCTTGCTAAGCTCGACAGATACGGGAATTCGCAATATATGTATCTCTTGTGTCTCGAGCTACCTGCTTACGTAAACAACTTGTCTGAGAGAAAAATTTGAAGAGGCTGACGTATTTCGGTAGAAAAGGTACGCTGTTAAGATGTCGAAGAGATAAAAGAAATATTTCTTTTATCTACAGATGGATGATTGCGTAATTTATTTATTTATTTAAGCTTTATGCACAAACATTGCACAATGACGGATTTAATACCTTAGGCATTTTCTACCAGTCTACCTTGAGGTGATGCAGAGACAAAACATGGTAGGTAAATAACAATAAAAAAAAACAGTAAATATTTTTAACAAATTTAACAATAAATTAAAGTTAAAAGAGAGAGAAAAATATATATATTATAATAAATACATAAATACAAAATATAAACAGTAGAGAGTGAGATAAAAAATTCAAGATAGGGGAAAAAAAAATATGTGGGATGAATGTGCCAAATTCAAACGTTTTCAATTTCTTACGTAGATATTCCCGAGCTTAACTGTTATTTACATTGTTGGGCAACTTTTCCGAACATGTGAAGGAAGGATTAGCAGAATTAATTCAAATCGTTATCGATACTGTGTTACGCACTATGAGGGAGAAAAAGAGTAACAAAATATTCAATCGACTTCTGTATAGAATTTTTATTTTATAAAATACTAGCAGCCGCCAGCGACTTCGTTCGCGTGGAATTAATTATGCTCCACTCCTATTGGTCGCAGCGTGATGTTATATAGCCTAAAGCCTTCCTGGATTCATGGGCTATCCAAAACAAAATATATTCAAATAATTTTTCAAATCGGACCAGTAATTTCTGAGATTAGCGCGCACAAACAAACAAACAAACTCTTCAGCTTTATATATTAGTATAGATAAACTAGCGCTTGTACCGCAATCCCACCTGATGGTAAATAGTGACGCAATCGATGATGATAAAGCGCACTAGTTTATTAAGAGCCTATTCACTCTAGCCTTGAAGACACTGAAATTGTAGTCCGACGGAAACACCGGAAACAGAAATTTTATAATCGTTCGAATTTACGTTCAGTTCACTACACGAGTTCGTACTAGGCCGACGGACCGCACAGGTAGGGTCACGGTAGATATAGGACGAGTTCATTCGCAAAGTGCTTTAAAGTGCTCTAGTACTAATAAAACCCTCCAACGTGACCACTACAATGTGCGGTCAAAGGGAATATAATTGTTAGCGAAAGGCGTGTTGCTTTGTTAAAAGCAAACACGAAAAAGTTTTTCCTTATTCTCGTCACGTAATCTCTTAAATTTTCTTTGTCGTCGCCCGCGGGTTGGGAAAATGACTTTTGTTAAATGGTGAAGCCGGGGAAGTCGCTTTCTGTTTTGCCGATTCATTTAAGGACTTAAAAGATATTGTGATAATGTATGTGTGTGTATGTCGTGTGTATTTATGTATCTTTATATGTGGGTGTATCTTCTTCTTCTTCCTCAGCCTATAGAGGTCCACTGCTGGACAAAAGCCTCTCTCAAGGCTTTCTACAATGACCGGTTTTGTTCTGCCCGCATCCATCGGCTTCCCACGACCTTCGCCAAGTCATCGGTCCACCTTGTTGGGGGCCTCCCTACGATGCGTCTTCTGGTACGTGGTCACCACTCCAGAACCTCACTGCCACATCAGCCATTGGTTTTACGAGAAATGTGCCCACTGCCATATAAGTTTAGTGACTCGAAGAGCTGTGTCGGTGACTTTGGTTCTTCTGCGGATGTACATGTAGTAATTGTCTACCTGACTACTACCAGAGTGAGGCGTTTCATCATCATCATCATGTCAGCCACAGGAATTCCACTGCTGGACATAAGCCTCCAATTACGATTTCGAAAAAGACCGGTTGGACGTGGCCTGCACCCAGCGCTGCCCTGAGGCGACGTTTAAAAAATAAAAATTATAATAAAGTTTTGTTGGACACCTCCACTCTTAATTGGCATGTTTTCTAACAGTACGAAGCTTATTAGGCGGATAGCAGGTCAATAGCAGATCGATAAATTCTCGCAAAACTCTCAGATTGAAAAGTTGGGTTAGCCGAGTGAGCCGCTGCGAAAGCAATGTTCGTTCTCGCAACCCCCGATGTAGGTCTGAGATGGAACACCGGGGTTGTTTTTAGTCAGCAACAGTCTGACAGACCCCGCCGCCCTCCCTATAGCGGCGGACATCTACGAGCATTTACCAAGCCGAAAAAATAAACAATAAAAAAATACGAAAAAAAAGCTTAGAGTGAGCTGTCAATCCCTGAGCATTAGTTGGAATGACAGCTCACTCCACGCTCACTTCACTTAAGTTTCCACGATGAGATGGTTACCGACTCGCTCTCCAGACCCATTCAGCAATAAAAATAAGTTGTAATACACCAGATATATGAAAGAAGTGGTGTGATGTCTGGTGAAACCGTACGGAGGACGGGTTCACCAGACATCAAGCCAAATGTTGTTGTGTCGGGAGTTTGCTTGTAGAGGCTCTCCAGAGCATCGTTAGTCGTGTTGTTGGGTTTAACATTGCATCACCTCGCTCGACTGCCGTCTGCCTATTCACTCAGTTTTTTTGAGTGAATAGGCTAAACTAGCGCGGTTCCATCAACGATTCCATCGCTGCTAACCATCACCTTTTTTATAATTATAAAAAAGGGTTTATTTGTTACTGACACACGAGAATACAAAAATATAATTAACTCGAATCATCATTTCAGCCGAGAATTATCCAATGCTAGGCTTTCATGCCACCTCCATTTCGACAATCCTGTTCTGTGTGGCTACCGTGAGTTTTCATAACGAAGACTCGATCATCGATATCGACCGCGTTTGACTCAACGATTGGCCCGCTTCAAGGTTGTAAGATCTTCAACCAATGAAAGCTCCAAACGCGGTCGATGCGTATGTAATGAAAACTCATGTTAACCATACTGTACTACCCGCATCAACGTATTCCTGTACAAGGTCATCAGACCTTTTGGGATTAACTCGAATAATGGAAAAAGTAAAAATATATTAGGCCCATGATTATGAGTACAACAGAAATACTTGACAGCTGTACATTATGACTGTGACAAGAAGGATAGGGAGCGAGCTTATTTGGGCAGCCGGGTACAATTCCAGTCCTATCAATAATAATAAATTAATTTATTTAATGACAACAAAGGTCCAATGGTTAGTAACATGTCTACTAACGGTTAATAACACTTATAAACTAATCAAGACTGCTGCACAAGCAATGCTAACCAGTGCTTAAGCAGCGGCTCATCGAACTTGTCGGCCATGGTTTGTAGGATGCTGTTAGGGCTGATCCTAATTCTACCTAGAAACGAGGCCGCCTTCTTCCTCATGATGGCATGAAAGTCATCAACTCGCGGCAAAGCGAACATGCCCGACGCACTGCAGTACCTGCGTTGGTAACCCCAACAGCACCCGAAAACCATTATTATACTGCACCCCCAAGGCGTCTACAACCTTCCGCGTACAGTTAACCCACAGACCGCCCGTGTATAACGACTGACAAAAAGCTTTGAACAAAGTGATTTGGCTCCTTTACTACAACGAGCAAATCTGTGAGTCAACATTTTGCATCTAACTTTGAAATTTTTTTTTTCCGACCCTGGGAATCCCAGAAACTCATGCTTAACAGTAGCACTTGGACCGTTAGACGGACGATTCAGTTAGTTACAAGTGCGAATAAAATGACGAACTTGACTGACGAGAAAAGGTGGAAGGTAGTTAACTATTGAAATTTGTGACGACGAAAGCGCGTTAATCATACAAAACCTCTATAACGGACCGTCTTCAAAGCCGTCAGTTTGTTTAGATAATTTGTGTCGGTTATAGGGTCCCATGCTTAATTTTTGTGTTGGTTGGAAATAACATTTCTAGCAAAGAACATAGAGGCATCTTTGTATTCTGCAATCTTTTTTTTTTTTTTGCATTTCCTTTATCTAATAAAGCAAGGATGCTATACAAAATGGTTGAGGTTTGAGGTTGGCTTGCGCCATCGGGCGGAGGCTCGGTGACGAAAGTGTATTTGATGTTTTTTGTATTTTGTAATTTATACTTAGCATGTAGCTGTATTACAGAGCGACATTGTCATGTCTGACAAAGCTCTCTAAATAAAGATATAAAAAATCTTTCTTTCAAATCTTCGCATTGATCTCGGTGAATAACAATCAATCTGGACTTTGATTGGCGGGACGACAGGTTTGAAAGACGGATGTCAATTTTAAAAGACGTCGATTGGTTGGAAGCCGTTTTTGAATATCTACTTCCACAAATGACCGTAATGTTCTTTAATAAAACTTGCTAAATACAAAGTTGGGGATGTCAAATTAGACTTGATGTAGAGAATTGGGTCAACTTTAAAAGTCTGTGCGGAGTAAAAAAGCTCTGGTCTTTTTTTGGTTTTAGTTGGAGAGAATCAACAGTGTACTCACTGTCCGCAAGAAAGTTCGGGGACTAGTTTGTGAAAAATGTTTTTAATTTTCTTGGGCGAATAAGAGCGGCATTACTGAAGTGTTGAAAAAGCATTTATAGATTCTCAAGTTTATTTTGATTGTCAACACTTCCAGACTACAACCTAAACTAAAATACAGTATGTTAAATAACAGAGGGCGTTCCCTTAAACTCGTTAATATATATCATTAATAGATTAAAATAAAAATATCAGCATAGAAAAATAAGCATAAAAAATCCGAATAAAAAAAAATTATAATTGAAAATAAATTTGAAACCTCCTGTTTTAAATCAAAATAGTAGTCGTCATGTATAAATAAATTGCGACGTTGCCGTCTTTCAAGTTCGCGTGCACAGTGTGTTTCTTTTACATGTCAATTTAAATTTTTTATTGAATATTTTCATATTGGAAAAAAATTTAAAACATTTTGTTTTCGAATGGAAATATTTTTTTTAGCATGTATGTATGCTATACTATTTCGGGTTAACGGGAACGCCCTCTGTTAGTTAACATACTGTATATAATGTGCAGGAAAATAGAAAACTAGTAAAGGTTAAACATAGATTTTTGGAACTATAAAGCGAATATATTAAGGTAATATTATAAATTAAATAATAACTGTAAAGGCTGAACTGAAGGAAAATGCGTAGACTATGACTCAAAACTATGGATAATTTTCATCTCGATATCGCCGAGGGATTCAGAAATATAGGTGAAACACGTGCGATAACGCTGAACGCAGCTACTTTATGAATTTAAGCTAGACAGTAACATTACAACTAGGTGACAGCCTCCGTGGCGTAGCGGTAGCGGACGCGGCCGCTGCGCAAGGTGGCGCAGTTTCGATCCCCGCACAGTGCAAGTATTTGTATGCATGAATATGAATATTTGCACTGGTCTGGTCGTGCCTCAGAAAGCACGTTAAGCCGTTGATCCCGGTTGCCATACGAACATCTAGTGACAGTCGTTACGGGTTGTTGGAGCCCTCAAAAGTCCAACAATTGGTCTGACTGCAATGCTTCGATGTCGCCTTCGGGTTGTGGAGGTCAGACGGCAGTCGCTTCACTGAAAATGTCGAAGCTTAGCCATATCAGCAGTTGGACTGGTAAAGCGGACCCCAGACTACAAAACTGAAAAGGCTTCGGATACGACTGGGATTAACGCTGGGATGAGTAACATTACAACTAGGTACGTACTATATGACGTAAAATATCTATATATAACATACCCCTCTCCAGAATTACTTCTGGCGCTGATGATAATTATTCGCTACAATAATATAAAATTATAATTTGTTCCTCAATTATTTTTGGGATTTGGTACCTATATATGCTATATATGTATATTTGATGTTCTAACAATTATAATATTATGATATGTATCTTTTTGTTTGTTTAATCCCTCTACTAACCTCATAAGATATAAAAAGGTCCAATGTAGCATCGTAACTTTTTTTTTTTTTTTTTTTAATATACACTCTTGCTTCTCCAATACACTTTTGACATTGCCAAAATAGTAGACATCGACTTCACTTGCCATAAATAAAAATAGAATAAAATAGACATAAACCCCCTTATTCATAAAAGTTGCTTAAAGTTAACTAGTCATTAGCGATTAACCATACATTTTTGACCTTTTAACGTCATTTAACCTTAATCATCGTTTATGAATAAACACCACAGTGTTTAAGGGGTTTATTCATAAAAAATGATTAAAGTAAAGTGATGTGCAAACATCTAAAATGTAGTGTTAAATAATTGCTAATCACTAGTTAACTTTAAACAAAGTTTTTTTTAAATAATAATAATAATAAATCTTTATTTGCATTAAACATGGTATATAAAGGTGTTGAATAAGAATACAGTAGGTACAAGCATGTTTAGCTGAGATGAACATAGCACGCAAAAATTTTAAAGTAAACTTAACTATGGCATTAACATTTATGATGCATAAATTGTTTTAAACTATAAAAATTACATTCATTTCCTCTATTCTAATGTGTAAAGCTGAAGAGTTTGTTTGTTTCTATGTTTGTTTGGTTGTTTGAACGCGCTAATCTCGGGAACTACAGGTCCGATTTGAAAAATTATTTTTGCGTTGGATAGCCCATTAATCCAGGAAGGCTTGAGGCTATACAACATCACGCTGGAAGGAACCAGTGGTCCGATTTGAAACATTCTTTTTGCGTTTGATAACTATTTAATCCAGGAAGGCTTTAGGATATATAATATCACGCTGCGACCATTAGGAGCCGAGCATAATAACTAACTACACGCGAACGAAGTCGCGGACGGCCGCTAGTCGTTTATATAATGCAGTCTTCAAGGTTTCTACAGTCTTCTACGTTTATGAATAAGTTATCAGTCTTCTACGTGTTGAATAAGGGGGAAAAGTCATGATAGCATCATACACACAACAGCACAAAGAAGACAAAACGCATAGAAAAAGAAGCAAAGTTCGTTGGAACACAAGTGTACAATTCAGCTCTTATACAATTCCCTCAAGTGAAACACTCACGATAAGAAAAACAAATGCAAAACGCTTAGTACTCAGTCTAAACGGCTACATTTGTACTTTCTTGTTCCCAGAAGACGTAGATAATAAAAATATGTTACCCTTTCTATTCTCTTACGCCGTATGCTGTTTTAAGTCGCAGTTCCATTGTTGCCCGCGGCTACGCTAAGAATATATTATACTAGCGGCCGCTCGCGATTTCGTTCGCTTGGAGTAAGTTATTTGGGCGTTTTATTTTAACCCCAAAAGAGTCGATTTCTATAGATACATTATTACACTATCATAATATACAGCTTGCATTTTAAATTTTTGATATGCTCCTCTCTTATTGGTCGCAGCGTGATGTTATATAGCTTAAAGTCTTCCTGGAGTAATGGGTTATCCAACGCTAAAATAATTATTCAAATCAGATCCGTAGTTACTGAGATTAGCGCGTTCAAACAAAGAAACAAACTCTTCAGCTTTATATATTAATAGCTGCGCCTCGCGGGGTCACCCGCGTAGGTTTCGATAAGTTTTTTATTTATATGCACCGCTCCTATAGGTCGCAGCGTGATGTTATATGGCCTAAAACCTTCCTGGATTGCTGAGCTATCCAACGCAAAAAGATTTTTTCACACCGAACCAGTATCTTCTGAGATAAGCGCATTCAAACAAACAAAGTCTTCAGCTTTATATATTAGTATAGATTAGTATTAGTATAGTATATTTTTTTTATATAAATTACAAACTAGCGCTCGACTGCCATCCCGCCTGATGGTAAGCAGTGATACAATCGATGATGGTAAAGCGCGCTAGTTTATTAAGCCTACTCACTCAAAAGAACTGAGTAAATAGGAAGGAAGACAGCAGTTGAGCGCGGTGATGCAATGTTAAACCCAACAACACGACCAACGATGCTGCGCCAGAGGGATATTGATCTGGAGGCCCTCCACAACCAAACTCCCGACACAACAACATTTCGCGCATCGTACCCGGCACGTACATCGCAACACAACTGCTCAGACCCGTCCTCCGTACGGCTTCACCAGACATCATGCCGGAACACGATGAATCACTTGGCGGCATGACTTTGTATGGTGGGTGGTAACATACGCCGGCGGCTGATGTTGTGGCCTACCACCGAGAAAAATATATATAGTATATACAGTATGTTAACTAACAGAGGGCGTTCCCGTTAACCCGAAATAGTATAGCATACATACATGCTAAAAAAATATTTCCATTCGAAAACAAAATGTTTTAAAAATTTTTCCAATAACAAAATATTCAATAAAAATTTTAAATTGACATGTAAAAGAAACACACTGTACACGCGAACATGAAAGACGGCAACGTCGCAATTTATTTATACATGACGACTACTATTTTGATTTAAAACAGGAGGTTTCAAATTTATTTCCAATTAGAATTTTTTTATATTCGGATTTTTTTATGCTTATTTGTCTATGCTGATATTTTTATTTTAATCTATTAATGATATATATTAACGAGTTTAAGGGAACGCCCTCTGTTATTTAACATACTGTATATTATATATAGTATATAGTATAGTTATATAGTATATATAGTATAGTATATATAAGCATAGATAAGATAGTTGGAAAATATAAATCGAATTCTTTTACACAAATAGCTAGAATACAAGTAGTAACAACTTTTCATTATGATCGAATATTATTACAGTAATTTTGTTCGTAGATAATTTATTCAGTAATGGTCGCAATTGTTGGGTAAAAGGAGCAATCAATATTGTATTGTTGGTATTTACGGCCCACTCAATCGCTCAGTTGTAGTCATATTGAAGGGATAATTTCTATTCAATTGTTGTTAATAGAACCTTACAATGGAGGTTATATTAAGTGCCTGCACCCGGTGCGATGCGGTCAGACCAACAGCCAATTTTTCTGGCCATTTATATTACTTTGACTTTCGACCTTGTGCATGAACAATCATTTTTGTACAACGCATAAATGGAGGTGAAGGAAAACATCTTAAGGAAACCTGGACTTTAAGTCTGAAATCGCTAACCCGCATTGAGCAAGCGTGGTGATTACGCTCAATCCTTCTCTGTATGAGAGGAGACCTGTGCCCAGCAGTGGGACGATAAAAAGGTTGATAATGATGATGATGATGATAAATGGAGGTGACGTAAATTATAAAGTAACAACAGTTACTCGTATGTGGCGTAGCACTGCTACACCAACTGCTGCGTAGCAAATTCCGTAGCACGGGAAAAAGCCGTAGCACTATCGTAGTATACATAGTCGTTGTAGGGATGGAATACGGAACTGCGTTGTAGCAATTAGCGTAGCTTTTGAATACGTAGTCGTTCCAAAGGCATGAAATACATAGCTGTTTCGCACACACTGGCGTAGTTCTGGACTACGTAACCGTTACGTAGGGATTGAATACGCAGAAGTTGCGTAGTAAAGGAATACGTAGGGGGTTTGTATCAACTAGCGTAGCTCTGGAAACGTAGCCGTTGCGTAGGGTTTGAATACAAAGCCGTTGCGTAGGGATGGATTAAGTAGCTTTTTTGTAGTAACAGGCATAGCTCTAGAATACGGAGCCGTTGCATAGGATTGTTATACGTTGCTATTTTGTAGCTATTGGCGTAGATCTGGAATACATATTCTCATCGGCATGGAATACGCAGTAGTTTGGTAGCTGTTACGTAGGGATGAAAAACGTATCTGTTTTGTGTGCCATTACGTATATAATTTTAATACAAAAAATGCCATAGAAATATTATAAACCTTATAAAAACAATTCTTTTTACATCACAAGAAATCGCCAAAAGAGCAACAATAAATTGCTCATCCATCCTTCTGGTCACAGTTCGTAATTAATTAATTAGCGGTCAGAAGAAAGCCTATTTCTACTCATTCCAAAAATAACACTGTCTCATATAACATCCATTTTGATTGATCACCATAGATATCGACATCCGTGGATACCGCACACAGCTAACAATAACAAAGTTTGAGCCAATATTGGCCAAGTTTGACAGTCTGTGCCGTCCGCACTTAACGCTTCAGCGAAAATCAGTGGTGCGTTGTGTTTACTTTGCCGACAAACTGAGAACTGATTTATAACCAATGTTGTGAATCTTGACAATAGCATAGCGTACATATTTCAGAGATTTTTTTTTTTTGGAATTATAATCTAGTGCTTGACCGCAATCCCGCCTGATGGTAAGCAGTGATGCAATCGTTGATGGTAAAGCACGTTTCTTAAGAGCCTATATACTCAAAAAAACTGAGTGGTTAGGAAGGAAGACGGCAGAAGAGCGAGGTGATGCAATGTTAAACACAACAATACGACCACCGATGCTGCGCCAGAGGGAGATTGAGGGAGATGACCCTCCACGAACAAACTCCCGATACAACAACGTTTGGCGCATTGTACCCGGCACACATCGCAACACAACTGCTCAGACCCGTCCTCCGTACGGCTTCACCAGACATCATGCGGGAACACGACGAATCGCTTGGCGGTAAGATTTGTCTGTCGGGTGGTAACTTCTGCCGGCAGCTGATAGGTATTATGGCCTACCACCGAGACTAAGACCCAGAGATTCCATGAACAAAACACTTCAAAATTAATTCAAAGCTGTGTGTGTTCATTTGTTAAGATAGCTTCACGTCTAAACAATTTTCATCTAAATTAGTTGATGATTTGATTTCTCAACTAATGTTTAACAAAATTAAAAGTAATTTATTCAAATTAGGCTGAGAATCAGCACTTTTTGAACGTTAATATTACATAAGACAGTCCCTCAAAATGCTCACCCATCGACACTTCCTAGTGCCTTAGCTGGGAAGAAGAAGTGGCGGAACAAACTCCTCAGCAGCGCAGCTGGCTGTTCATTTAAAAAAAACACATGACTTTATACAATACAATACGTAGGTATACGTAGCTAGGTAATGAACACAAGATAACACAACAACGATGAAATTAATTACCATATGCCAGCTAGTTACGCCAATATACTAGCAAAGCAAAAACAAAAATTAATATATTGTTAAAATGGAAATGTAAATAAGTAAAAACTTATTGCCTAAATAAAAGCCCCAGGAATAAAGGGCGTAACAGCTCACATATTTATGCAACTCACTTGTAATAGGGCGAGGGCTTTGTTATCAACTGGGCACAAAGCCAGACTCTGGGATGCTACTGAGAAATGCCAGATGGAAAAACCTCAATCGGAAAAGTCGTTATTATTAACCACTACGATCCGGACGAAGCGTTTCGCCTCGTCTTTAATACCGCTTACATCGACTGGTACAATTTGCCAGCGGCGGTGTTTTCGTCTGACTACAATTTAACCGTCTTCAAGGCTACAGTGAATAGGCTCTTAATAAACTAGCTCGTTTTACCATCTACGATTGCATCACTACCTACCATTTTTTTTTGTTTTGGATGGGAAATCAATAAATGACCTCACCCGCTCTGGGCAGAGCGCTGCCTTTTACTGACTTAACTGTTGGAGGTTGGTTCCTGTAGAACGGTACTGGCCGTTAGGCGTATAATCTGTCACATAGTCACTTGATTGTCATATTCAAAATATGATGTATATAGTTCGTAATAAAAGTCTGAGACGAATAGATGTATTTTTGTGATATAAAATAACTAATATAGATACCGGCATTAGGAACTGCGTGTGAACTCTGCACAAAGCATTTTCCATAATTAACCCACCCGTGTTCCTATAAATATATTCAAAGACATTAATTGTAATTTCCTATTGTTGTCGATGATTATCAGACAGCTTGCTTCCTACTGGCGAAGCGGGACGGGGGGAGTAACGAACGAACGCGCAAGCAATAGCCACCCGCGGGCGCGAAGGCAGGCGGTTGGTCAAGGAAAGGGGTATCGCGGCACAGCGAGCGGCAGTCGTGCGCCATACGCCACTTGCCTTTGTGACGGCTAGGTCCACGGATTCATTTTTAACCCACCCGTAACTCTGGCCCAATTACCTACCAAAAGGCGGGATTACAGTCAAGCACTATTTTATAATTCTATAAAAAAAATATACACGTGATGTTATGTTAAACTACATAACATCACGCGTATATTTTTTTTTAGTTTTGTAGGCAAGTAGATTGTTGGCAATCGTTGCCGAAAATCGAATTGAACGGCGTGACATAGGAGAGGACCAGTAGTCCAGTAGTGGACTGTTATAGTCGGTTGATGATGATGATTATGAAGATTCTTGTACGTAACATCCTACGAATGTAATAAGCGTGAAAGTGTGTGAGGATACATGGCTAAACGATTACTAACCTTTACCGGAACCTTTTACCCGAAAAAATCCCTATTTCAAAAACTACTGAACCGATTTGATGAAACTTATAGTATTCCCTAAGTTGAAAAATACATAGTACAACTAAAAAGAATGACTTAAATCGGCCTTGTGCTTCCGGAAATATGCGCGCACAAGCATAAAAACATACATATATACACTTGAAATTGGGCTTGATTACATACGGGTCGAATTGATAACCTCCTTTTTTTGAAGTCAGTTAAAAAAGAAACTCAAAACGCCTCCTTTTAGCTGCTTCCATTGTACCCTGTTCCGGGACACTTTCCTCCATTTGTACCCCGCGGTGAGCTTCACCACATGCTTCCATTTTTTTAGTTGTATCCTTCTATTTCTTTTTGTATTTCTGCAAGATACAAGATGTTACTGTTCATCGTTCAATGTGTTTCAGACATAAATACCAGTCCCACTTTTATCTCACGAGTTTGGACAGAAAATAAAACAATGAAGAGCTGTATAATGTCATGTTCTTTATGTTAATTACACTGACAGAGAGACTTGCAAATGTTCTAACGAAGTTAATTATGAGAACAAGCTCAAAAGCTTTGGCATGTTTCTTTTTTAAAACAAAACCCCTTTGCTCCCTTCAGTCCCATTTACACCCGCCAATAGGATTATTATTATTTATTTTCTGGATCTGGTTGTTTCTGTATGTGACAAGTAGTTGTTCTGACAACTACTTGTAGATCATGCAAACATTTGTTCCGTGCGGGAACCGAACTCAAGAGTGCAGCAGTTAATCGCTTAACCACTGCGTCAATTGGGCTGTCAATTACTATTACTAAGGATTCCTTTTCCGTTCGTCTGCCTATCACAAGGCTGTATCTTTGAAATCGTAATAAGAAGACACCAAGAATGTGTGTAGTACTATATTATTCGCTACAACAAAAATTAGTAGAGGGTTTATTTTCTACCAAAAAACGTTAAGTTTCAACAAAACTGCTTCTTTTTATCAAAATTGACGGTATCCTAGCATAGAAGGTCTGGAAGGAAAGAAAATTGGGAAAGCCGAAGCAATATATTTTACGTAATTAATTATTTTATGTTTCGTTTTCCTTGCTGACTGAGCTAATACATATAATGATCGTCATTTAAGGCCCCTTATTATTTTTTATGAACCTTTTCGACTAGGTATGATAATTGTAGCAGGACGTATAAAGGAAGAGGATTTAACAATAGAATAATTTTTATTATGTCATTATCTGCAGCTATTTATTCTTCTCCCAATTATGTTGAGGTGATGAGCCAAATATTGTTGTGTCATGAGTTTGGTCGTGGGGGTCTCCAGGCCAATCTCCCTATCTCCCTCTGGCGCAGCATCGTTGGTCGTGTTGTTGGGTTTAATATTGCATCACCTCGCTCAACTGTCATCTTCCTTCCTATCCACTCAGATTTTTTTACCTATTATTAGAATCAATTGTAACAGCACATACCTACTTAGGACCCATTAACTTAAATAAATTTTATTCCGTGGTGCTTGGCAATCTGGGCTTCTCCCAGTTGCAATAATGTCCCTTTGTGCCGATTGGCCTGTTTGTTATGGAAGGACGTGGAAAAAATATCTTTTTTCTTACTCCTCCGCTATTATTTTCTGATTAATTTTGTTCTGCTTCATTGCTCGGCGTTTTTCTTGCGGCCTCCACTGTTGATTCTGACTTTCAGGAGTTGCAGTGGGTTGGGAAAAGTGTGACGGGTTTTGTCATCTTCCTTCGTATTCACTATTTTTTTTTAAGTGAGTAGGTTTAATAAACTAGCGCGCTTTACTATGAACGATTGCATCACTGCTTACTATAAGACGGGATTGCGGTCAAGCACTATTTAATAATTTAAAAAAAGGCCGGCTTCTTGGCTTATAATCGTTTTTGAACTATCAAGATGAAATCAGTCGCTACTGATAGTGTGCTACACAATTACCCCGCACATTCGATCGACCTGTACGCCTAATATTACATACACAGAAGCCCCTCAGGTAAAATAATTTAAGAATAAGAATACAAGAGTAAAATGTACATATTAATGCCTGTAATTTATTTATGGTACAGACATAAATATAGAAATTTCACAAAGGGAGACAGAATGAGTGGTCTATCGCTAAGAGCGATCTTTTAAAGATAACCTTTGTACGAATTAAAAAGGGGATGAGAGGCAAATAATAGGTATTGTGGATAGAGTCAGAAATAAGATACAGTTCTAAGTTAATGCAATGAATGCAGGACTGGAACAATTTGCCAGCGTCGGTGTTTCTGTAGGACTACAATTTAAGTTTGTTTAAGGCTAGAGTGAATAGGCTTTTCATAAACTAGCACGCTTTACCATCAATGATGGCATCACTGCTTACTAACAGGTGGGATTGCGACCAAGCAGTAGTTTATAATTTATAAAAAAAGGACGACAGTTTTAGGGGACTGTCTAATGCAAAATTGATGTTCAAAAAGTGCAGATTCTCAGCCTAATTTGAATAAATAACTTTTGATTTTGAATGACGTAGGTAGCGGAGTACTCGATATAATTTGAGAATTGATGTTTAGAGTCCCTAGGGCGGGTTTGTTTTACGTTAACGGGATCGACGCGTTTATGCTGTTTAGCGCTCTGATTGAGCCGCTCCAAGCGGTGATTGAATCAGAGTGCCAACTTCATAAACGTATTGATCGCGTTAAGGTATGTAAAACAAACTGGCAAGAGGCACTCAGATGTATGAACGTATATGAAGCAAAATTAGTGTCTTAAGAGCAGTAGCATTTTATAGTTTCTACTTACCCTTTTGAGGAGAAGGTGTGAGTAATAAAAAAATGTGATGTTAAGTATGTAGGTTATCGAAGATCACAACTACAACGGCCATGCGACGGAGCGCGGGAGACGGAGTCAAAGCCGCACAGATCAGAGTTTTTGTTGAAATTGTATGTAAAAAATTACGCGTGGGAGTGTGCAATTTGTGCTCCATGATGGCGTGTTATAGATTGTGATCCGCTTTATGATAAATTGTTGGATTAAACTCAGAGGTCAAAGTCTAAGAAGTTTTTATTCTGTTCAAGATTAGTACATCGCAGCCCCTGACAGAGGGTTCCTGTTATAAGAACTTAATACAACTATATTTATAATAAAGCAGCGGTGGCCTATTGATATCAGGCGCTTTACTTTCTCAAACGCAAATTATTTTATCACCACTGTGATGAAATAATTGGCGTTTTTAGAGCAGTGGCTCCAAAAACGGTGAAGGCAATCATCGGGAGGAAACCGGCAAGTCCTAGAAACAAAACTTTAAAGGCATGTGATATCTGCCTGCGCTGGGCCCGCTGGTATGATAAATAGTATATGGAGTTTTAAAAAACGTTACACTTTTTAGAGCGACGTGTATGCAACTTATACACGATCATGTAAAGCGAGAAAGAGAAAGACACACACACACACACACACACACACACACACACACACACACACACACGGGACAAGATGCACAGATTGCGCTTGGACTAAGGCTAAGGCCGCCCTACGGTTAAACCGCTGCGGTTTTTTCCCGCGACTGATCGTTTCGCTACAAAATGCTCGCGGAAAAAACCGCAGGTGCGGCCGCTTGCATTAGTCTTCTAGGGATACAAATTCACGCGATTAAAAACCGCCGCGGTTTAACCGTAGTGCGGCCTCAGCCTTAATGCCGTAAAATAAGCTACGAATTCGAATGTAAAAGTTGTTCTTAAAGTTCATATTCGAGTGAAACGTGTGCGTGCATGCGTTTAAACAATCATCATCAACCTTTTATAATCCCACTGCTGGGCACAGGTCTCCTCTCATAGAGAAGGATTGAGCGTAATCACCACGCTTGCTCAATGCGGGTTGGCGAATTCAGACTTATAAAGTCCAGCTTTCCTCAAGATGTTTTCCTTCACCTTCAGTCACTGGTGTCCAAGATATATGTACTTAGAAAGTACATATAGCTTTAGAAAAGTTACATTGCTACTTGCCTGACCAGGAATCGAACCCGCACACTCATACTTGAGAGGCTGGTGTTTTAACCACTAGGCCACCACGACTTACGACGTTTAAACAATGGTAATAACAAAATTTGTACTAACATTCACAGAAGTCGAATATGTAAAATATTACATACATATTTGAATATTTAATATTCGAATTCTGTGAATTTTCCCTTCGGTATGTGTGTTTCTCTCATTGTATAATTATGTTTATGTATGTATGTATTTCTTTGTAAATTCATTTCGTTTCATAGATAAAAAACACACACACATACACCACACCAATATATAATTTACAGGTAGGCTCTGTCATGAGTATTAGTAATGGGGCTATAAAATTAAAAAAAGAATTTTATAAGCTCACGTGTTTAACGCACATACATTCTGTCACTGTTTTTCGAAACAGAATACCTAGAACAATATTTTGTAAGCTCATTCTAAATTCGTTTGAATGTTCGAATACGATCAGAGTGACTTTTTGCCCAGCCTGCGGAACATAAGGCCGATTTTGTAGATAATCAATAGGTTAAGTACTCGTACGAACTGCTATGGCTTGCTTAATGTTAGAGAAATTTAGATACATGAGAAACTGGGTGTGAAGTTAACTCATCCTCCATAGATTAGGGAGGATCCATCTACCAGACGGCTGTTAGTCTTTTTTTATAAATTATAAAAACTAGTGCTTGACAGCAATCCCACCTGATGGTAAGTAGTGATGCTCTGGATGGGAAATCATCAAATGACCTCTCCTGATCTGGGCAGAGCGGAAGGGCGTGTCAGACTTTTAGTGACTAAAACCCACACGTGTTTCTTCACTTGCTTGTGCGCGAGGGCTACGGTTTCTTTTTTAACCAATTCACAACCCTGGCCCAGGAGGCATCGGTGTTCGTGGTCCCAGTCAAATTGTGCTGACATCTCTTTGGTGTGCGTAAAACATAGCGCGGCGTCGACCCAGGCCTGGTTCTTAACGGGCTCACTACCCGCAAACCGGCGCCTACGGTGGCCGGGAGTTTGATATTGTCTCCCGACCAGGGCGTCTCCTGCGGCGGAAAGAGGCGTGAGGGCGCTGGGATTCCCGCTCCCTCACGCGCTCCTCGTCCTTTTTCCTTGCCACGGGTGTTATGCCTGGCGGGCACTTTCCCAATGGTTGATATTGGGACGTTGTATACAGGATAAAATTTTATCCAGTGCGCAAACTTTGTCAACTTATAGCTAAATAAGTTATATAGATAAAAATATTATTACTTTGATATGTTACTTTGCTAATGTTTTAGTACAAAAAAAAAAATAGTTATTGATAACGAAAGATGTTTATTATGAAATCGATGTTATGGTCACCGCACGCGGTCCCATTCATGTTCGGCGGAGTGAGGACGGCGGGAATTTCCTGATTTTAGGGCGGACAAAAACAGTATTTTTTTTTATTTTAAACTAACAATGCAGATTTGTTCTGTTATTGATTCTGAGCCACCCATTTTTTTTTGCGCACTCGAAAAAAAATTTCCCTGTATATGTTAGTTGCACGGTAAACTTTGCTTACGAGATGTAGGATCTCTGTCATGTCAATGTAAGGCGTTGTTCGCATGCTGCGTTTGTAGATATCGCTGCAAAAGTGAACCGAAAGTTCTAGAATTTACGCTCACTGCATATTTGGCACCTTCCGTAGTCATCTAGCGTGTACGGCGATTACGGAAGTCTAGTGACTACGGAGTACTACGGAGTCTAGTCACTTAACATCCTGCGATACATGGCAGGATGTTAAGTCACTAGACTCCAGACGTCAACCAAGCCACGGTTCTAAGCGCTAAGAAATTCAAAGTCAAAGTATTTTATTTGTGAAACATAGGTAATATGGTACATGGTATAAAAAAAAATTGTATGTATCACTATGTTTAGCCTTGCAAGGCGTACAAATTATTTAAGAACAATGGTCATTTAAATTAACAATAGAACATTTATTTATTTTAAACTCTTATCATCTAAAAATTCATTGATAGAATAGTAAGCTTTGTCAAGCAATAATTTCTTTAGTTGTAATTTAAAACGATTTAAGTTAGTCATACTTTTTAAAGTTTTTGGTAGTTTATTAAAAATTTTTGGACCCATGCCGAGGCAACTCTTTGAAAAAAGTGCAGTGCTGTGTTTTTTTTCTCTTTAGTGTGCTTTGGTGACGTCTAGTATTAAGTGTTTCAAACTTAGATACATTCTTCTTAACAAAAATTGCAGTTTCATAAATATAGAGGGATGGAAGCGTAAGTATTTTTAAACAAACAAAATGTGGTTTGCAGCTGTCGGTGGTTTTCAACATGCATATGGCTCGAATACATTGTTTTTGGGCTTTAAATGCCATTTCTCTGTTGGTAGAGTTGCCCCAAAACATAATGCCGTAACGAAGAACTGTGGAGACATATGCGTGATAAGCAATAAGAACAGTATTACGATTTGCAACCTTGTTTAAATTGTGTAAAACATAACAGAATTGATGAATCTTTTTTATCATCATCTCCATGTGCGTTTTCCCTGTCATGTGTTCATCTAGCCAAATTCCTAGAAATTTGGTTCGTACCGTTTTTATAATTTTTCTTTGGTCATAATGATTAGTTCTTTGTTTAAATGTCATTATTTGAGTTTTGTCAAAATTAATCTGTACCTAAATTATTATTCTTTAACCATTGAATTATTAGATTTAAGCTGCTGTTTATGTCATTTTCATATGAGTCACTATTTTTACCAGAAAACACTACCGTACAGTCATCAGCAAACAGGGTCATGGGATGTGGTATGGTATTCGGAAGATCATTTATATAGCATAAGAATAATAAAGGGCCAAGCACACTTCCCTGAGGCACGGCGTAATAAATTGGTCTCTCTCTTGATTGGTAATTAATTTCCGATTTCGTTTGGAAATCAACTGCTGTAATACTAGTTACCTGTTTTCTGCCAGTGAGGTAAGACTTTATTAAATTTAATTATTTGCCTCTAATGCCATATTTATACAGCTTTCTTAAAAGGATTTCATGGTAAACAAAATCAAAAGCCTCACTCATGTCCATAAATAAACCTGTTACAGGTATTTTTTGGTCCATATTTGTAACTATTTCATCAATTAGTTCATAAATGGCCATATTTATGTTTTTGCACTTTCTGAAGCCATACTGTTCCTTAGTTAAAATGCCATCTTTTTCTAGAAAAAAGTAAATACTGTTATAAATAACTTTTTCAATTATTTTGGAAAATACTGAAAGAAGAGCAATGGGTCTATAGTTTTGTATATTTTGAGGATCATCCTTTTTATGTAGAGGTTTTATTACGGACAGCTTCAAGTCCTCGGGAAAAACGCCATGATTTATACATATGTTAACAATAAAGCTAAAAACCGGTGAAATTTCAACAGCTACGCTTTTTATTATCTTAGTCTCGATGTTATCAAAGCCAGAGCTATTTGTATTGTTCAGAGTCATAATTATTTTATAAATGTCAGGTGGTCCTATGGGTGATAAGAATAATGAATTTACGTTTGAATTTGTTAATATTATATTATGGTCAGAATTGGTTGTTGGTTGTATTTGGTCAATAAAATGATTATTAAATAGTTCTACTATGTCAGTCGGATTTGTAACGTGTTTATTGTTAATAAGGAGTTTATAAGGAGTGTTCCTCGGAAAGTTATTTTTTGATGAATTTATAACCCTCCAGGTTGCTTTAATTTTATTTTCAGCGTTATTGATAAAGCAGCTATGAGAAAAGACTAGGTTTACTCATCAACTAACTGCAATTGAAGTGCCAGACAATGTTCTACATATACGAAGAGAATATTTCACTGTAAAAACTGAACCAAACTGTGAACATCATTTATCAATGTCAGTTTTTGTTGAGCTTTTTCATCCTCTCCGAGGAGTTAAGGCCGAATGAGCTATAAAAAGGGGATTATGTATTTATATTGTTAAGGTGGGTGAGGAAAATGGTTTACAATAAAATACTCGTATAAATATTTAGGGATTGGACACAAATGGATTTATAACGTCAGAAAATGACGTCTGCGTGATATGTTAGATTGCTTTTTACCCGACTTAAAAAAAAGGAGGTTATCAATTCGACTCGTACGTATGTAAGCCAAATTCCAAGTATGTATATATTTATGTTTTTTTTGTTTGTGCGCGCATATTTCCGGAACTACAAGTCCGATTAGGCATTTCATTATCACCATCATCATTTCAGCCGAAAGATGTACACTTCTGGGCATAAGCTCTCCACGGCAAAGATCTCCAAGGCAAGGATCTCCAGGATGACCTTGCGCTTCCCATATCCAGTGGTTTCCTGCGACCTTCACCAGGTCGTCGGAATACCCACGGAATTTACAAAAAATAAGAATTGTGTTTAGCTATCCCATCCAAAAGATAATTTCGTATGGTAAATATATGATAAGCCTTATGTAAAATGTAGTAAGCCTATAGCATTGAGTGGTACAACTTCTCTCAACAACAGCCCAGCAGTTGTTCGAAAAATTACTTTAGAAGCGACCTTTACGTAATCCTTTTGGTTCAGTTAAGGTAAATAATACCAAAACTCTCCATACATTAATAAATTGTCATTGTACAATGGCCCAAATTCTTAATACCAAGGCGTATGAAGATATGGAGTGCTTACTTACACTAAAGATTTGCAACCTGGGCAGTCCACCACCACGTTGCTGACTGGTTAATACATTATGTAAGTTAAGGTAACTGTCGTTGCTGTGTGTTTCAGGAACAGCTGATAGCTTTCGTGTCTGTTCCTAAAATGTTTTATTTAGTCGAATCTCTATTTATTTCTATTTTGTATTACCATAAAAAGTAAAAAAACTAAAACCCAACTACGACATAAAACGACGCTGAAAAAGTATAAAACAAGATTTTCAGAATACTGAACTGAACAAAGTTGCTAATGTAGTTGCAAGTAAATGGACACAGTAGACTCTACCAAGATGCCTTCATTGAAAATTGACAATAATGTCATACAATACTATTCTGAAGTATGCAATATTCACCATGTAGGGATAAATTTTCATGTTGGGAAAGGCGTAGTCACACGTTGTCAAGGTGCTACGGTAGGTATGTATATGTAACCTGTATTCTGATAAGTAGTAAAGAAGCTATGAACGAAAAGATGTGAATTATATGCAATCAGCCCATGAATACAAGTAAAGTCACAAGCAAATGCTAGCAATATATATATATATATATATATTCAAAATGAACAAGTAAAGCGCTTTCAAATGATACCAAACACGGCATATTTATCTTAACTTTATTTTTTTACTCTGTAAGTTTTGTCCGCTAGAGGGCGCCACATTAGATTTTGTGAAACTCTATATAGCCTATAACCAGCGGACAATTAAGACGCTTCTAATGATATGTCATTTGTTCAATTCTGATAGGTAGTTTAGAAGTTACGAGGGAACAGATGAACATACACACATACATACATACATAGCCTGTCAAAATCATAACCCTCCTTTTGCTTTGCCGTAGTCGGGTAAAAACTAGACTCTAATTATACCTTCAAAACTAGTATCTAATTACACCTCTAAACCCTGATTGCATCTCCCTTCCCCATGCATTCTCCCTTGTGAATTCTTACTAATATTATAAATGGGAAAGTGAGTTTGTTTGTTCCGCTGTACATCGTAACTACTGAACCGATTGCTTTGAAATTTTGCAAACGTAAAGGTAGAATTACGGATTAAATAATACGGTACTATAGATCCCGAAAAAAAAAATGATGTTCCCGAGGCAAATCAAAAGAGCGCGATATAACCGAACTCCATGCGGGCGAAGCCGCGGGCGAAAAGCTAGTTTCGAATAATTCTTATTTGGGGTTCCAAGTAATTCAAGACAAAAGCGACCAACTTGAACATATATAGCCGTGGCACTGTTCGCTACGTTTGCTCGTTTTGCTCACGTTTGGTTTCTGTTGTAATCCAAAACTCATTTGGTTGGGGAACCCTAGTTTAGTTACAAAGTAGAGCTTGTAGTACACATGTGTACTAATTCATACCTGAGAGGTAGCACTCCATTTCTTTATATTCTACGCTCCACAACCAACTTACAGCAACATTTACTGACAACAGACAGCCAGAAACATAGTATAAAAAACTAAAACCCAACTACGACAAAAAACGACGCTGAAAAAGTATAAAACAAGATTTTCAGAATACTGAACTGAACAAAGTTACTAATGTAGTTGCAAGTAAATGGACACAGTAGTAATGTCATACAATACTATTCTGATGTATGCAACATTCACTATGTAGAGATAAATTTTCATGTTTGGAGAGGCGTAGTCACACGTTACATATACCTACCTACCGTAGCACCTTGACAACGTGTTACTACGCCTTTCCAAACATGAAAATTTATCTCTACATAGTGAATGTTGCATACTTCAGAATAGTATTGTATGACATTACTACTGTGTCCATTTACTTGCAACTACATTAGCAACTTTGTTCAGTTCAGTATTCTGAAAATCTTGTTTTTTTTATTTGTACTATTTTGGTGTTAAAGTGTATTTGTGGCGCATATTATTAACAAAAGTTAAACTGATGAACTAAAAACTATGTACTTGACATATTACATCTACACGCACATATAACAACATAAGCCCGAAGGCATATAGCGCAGAGGCCTTTTTATGGGAGATTTAGCCAGTTATAAAACTGTTTCCGCCTTCACCGCGTGGAGTTACTCCCAGCTTATGTCGTTTTTATTAGTGCATTACATATTCTAATAATGTTCACACTGCTCTACATTGCATAAAGCGATTCACAGTTCCCGTGATCCGCGCTTTACTCTTATCGCTCATATTTAACATCATTAAAACATTCTTGTAATTATGTACAAGCATAAAGCACTCGTGAAGCTCTTTCACGTGATACCAAACACGGTATATTTATTTTAATTTTATATTAACATAGAACTTTTTGTCCGCTAGAGGGTGCAATACTAAATTTGGTGACAAGCTTTATAGCTCATAACTAACAGAATATCAAGGCCCTTCTAATGGTAATGCAGTGGTCTTATTCTGATAAGTAGTAAGGAAGCTATGAACGAAAAGATGTGAATTATATGCAACCAGCCCATGAATACAGGTAAAGTCACACGCAAATGCTAGCAATATATATATATTCAAAATGTACAAGTAAAAGGCTTTCAAATGATACCAAACACGGCATATTTATCTTAACTTTAGTTTTTTACTCTGTATGTTTTGTCCGCTAGAGGGCGCTACAGTAAATTTTGTGAAACCCCATATAGCCTATAACCAGCAGACAATTAAGACGCTTCTAATGATATATCATTTGTCGAATTCTGATAAGTAGTTTAGAAGTTACGAGGGAACAGATGAACATACATACATGCATACATACATACATACATACATACATACATACATACATACATACATACATACATACATACATACATACATACATACATACATAGCCTGTCAAAATCATAACCCTCCTTTTGCTTTGCCGTAGTCGGGTAAAAAGGTAGGGATGTTTAATTGTTTTACCTTTATTCGCACCGGCGGCCGGCAACTTTAATTTTAATTAAATTTAACAATGGTTGACAGACGGATGGTCAATTATGGGAAGGCAGTCGTATGCATGTTGAATATTTGCTTAGAGATAGGCACTGGCTTTGCACGCGATGGCCGCTTACATATAAAAATAAAATACATATAAGAAGTTTTAGCCTTTTAGCATTGTGAAGAGCGTTGTGGCTATTTTTTTAATCTGGTTAAGTTACGCATGCAGTGGTCAGTCTAGGGATGGATGCCACTATCTCTACATACCAAGATCCGTCTGTGAATCGGAAAGTACGATAAAATTCTTATCTGATTCATGGATATTTGATAGGCATTACGGTTACTGAAGCCGGAAATTCTGAAAACCAATTTTACCATTAAATATCGTGTTATCAATCGTTCCATGAAATATATTGGTATTCAGCTGTAACCGGTTAGGCAGACTGACGGATTTCTTTTAGTGCTGTCTTAAGAATTCTTTGTGTGGGTGTGACCTATGAGGTAATGACTTACCTCATCACGTGAGGGATAATCACAACATAGTATTGTTCACGGATGACACTTCTCTTATTTTTAAAGTCAAGCGTCAGCTAACAAATTTTGACGAAGTTAACAATGCACTCTCTAAAGTTGTCCATTGGTTTAATGTAAATAACCTTCTTTTAAATGAAAAAAAAAAAAACAAATGTCATTAAATTTTCTACGCCAAATGTCAGGCAGCTAAGTACCAATGTTCAACTGAATGGAGTAGAGTTGATCCCTGTCGAGTCGACAGTTTTTCTTGGATTAACTATTGACGCCAAGTTACAATGGGGTCCTCACATTGAGAAGCTGTCGGGTAGACTCAGTTCTGCCACCTTTGCTGTTAAGAAAATTAGACAGATAACTGATGTGGATACAGCCAGAATTGTTTATTTTAGTTATTTTCATAGTCTTATGACTTATGGGATTCTTCTCCGGGGAACTTGTGCGGACATCAATACCATCTTTGTTTTACAGGAGAGGGCTGTTCGAGCCATTTACAACCTTGGTCCTAGAGATTCTCTTAGAGAAAAGTTCAAAGAGGTGAACATTCTGACTGTAGCTTCACAATATATATTTGAAAATCTTATGTATGTTCATTAAAATATCTCGAATTTTAAGAAAATAAGCGATATTCATAATATAAATACCAGGAACAAACACAATCTTGCTGTACATCACACTCATCTCCACAGAGTAGGAAACTCGTTCATGGGTCAATGTATACACTTTTACAACAAGCTTCCCATGGACTTTCGAAACTTACCCATTAAACGATCTAAGAAAAAAAAAGGGGGGCAAAAAGGGGTATTATAAAATCACAGATTATTTAGAAGACAAAAAGCTTGGGACTGAGCTGGTCGCTCTGTTAAGCATTGTTATTAAGCAATTTGAGTAATTATAAGGTAAATTATTGTAAACATTTAATTTTTAATGTCTGGACTTGAAAAAAGACGATGATCCCTGAGTTTGTTTCGGCTATTCTCTGAGATCTTCTCAGAGGTAGTCAGTTAGGAAATGCCGGTTTCATCTAGTTAAAAAAATAAAACAAAAAATAAATATGACGTATAAAAGTGATCAGTGATCCTCCTTGCTTAATAAACGATTTCATTTCATTATTCGGTCACACACCTAGCTCGTTCATACATTCATGGTGTTAAATACTTACGGAAGTTCTGGTGAGGTGCTCAGTGCTGAAATGTTGACCTTATGTGTAGACTAATAGGGTTGAAGGTCTAAATAAAACAACCAAATTGTAAAGCTGGTTATATATTTGCTAACCTTCAAACGAACCCAACCAAATCGTTGTCATACAACGCTTGCGACTTCTAATTTGACGTCAACGCTATCTAGTTGCATTTTGAGTAAACTTTTGAAATACATATATATTATTTATTTTTTTGGACTGATGAGCAGTCTTTGATCAAGCATGATCACACATGGGTAATTTCAACTTATATTCATTACGTACTTTTTATTTGTTAAAATACCGGGGTTTAAATCACGGACGTTTATTAACACCTGAATTTAACGTACAAACGTTAAAATAACCCTTTGTTGACAGAGTTTAAATTTCATTGTATGATTCAGACAATAGTGTTTTGTTTCAAAACTCGTTGAAACGTAACTGTTCATTTCGGAGAGGACAGTTCATCAATTCAGTTTTTATGACGTATTTTCCTCCTTCATTTTTATGTGAGCCTAGTAACTACTTGTTCTTTGGGGGTCATAGATTTTGCACTTTATACGACGAAAACTAAACTATGAAAACAATAAATAATATTTTTGTTCATGCTATGAATAAAGTATATTTGGTTTATTGCGCGAAAATAAACACAGATCATGTTTTACACGAGTATTATTGTGTGTTTTTTGTGAGAATTTTTACACCCTTGAATCATCCTAACGGCCGGATCCTTACGGATATTCTAGATTTCGCAATTATTATTCTAGGCATTTGTTGTTGTTGATTAAATCAAACCAGTCTTTAAAAAAGTCGTACCATATCAAACCATTTACTTTGATTATCAAAATAAATGGGTTGAAAGCATTGATATAATATTAAACAGACATGATATGCTCTAACAAATTAACCAAAATAAATGTGCCGATCGGAGCAGCAGCACACACATGCAATTTTTTTATTCTGCGTACATTTCACACGTTGGCACAGTGTGAGTGAGATGAGGCGCAATATAAAGCATAGAGAAGAAAAAGATGGCTAGTGTTTGTCGTTTGCGCTTAAATAGAATCGACGAAAACTAAAGCGACTTGCTGGACTTACCTCCTTTTGTACGCTTCATTTTCAGTGCGCTAGTGACGTATCTACCTTAGTTTAATATTATATCAATGGTTGAAAGTTAAAGTATGAAAATAATTTAAAGTAAATATTTATGTAGCGGTATCTATGAACACCACATGCAAACTACTATGATGCGTTGTTCTTAAGCAGAGTTTATCTTGAAAGTAGCATCCATACTAATATTATAAATGCGAAAGTAACTCTGTCTGTCTGTCTATCTGTTACGCTTTCCCGCTTAAACCTCTCAACCGATTTTGATGAAATTTGGCACAGACAATCTTTAGTCCCTGAGAAAGAACATAGGCTACCTACCTTTTATCCTTGAAAAATGTGATATTCCCGAGGGAAATCTAAAAAGCGCGATATAACCGAACTCCACGTGGGCGAAGCCGCGGGCGGAAAGCTAGTTATATGTATAAAACTGCTCAATATCAACCGTATGTGTCGTTATCCTTCCTTTTCTATGGAGGACGATTGAATTTTTAACCTCATAATTCTAAATTAACTTTCTGAATATTTATTCTTCTTCATTTAATTTGGTGTCTTTCTCTTTACTACACTACACATTGACTTATATTAATTCCTTTTGTGCTAATATAAAATGTTAGTAGAAGAAGCTTCTATTTTCCTTTATCAAATTCTTTAGTTTCTTTGGCATAGTACTATTTATTCAGTTAGACGGTATCTCAGTAAGTTATTTAATCAACTTACACACTGCAGACAGAACTAAGAAAAGACTGTTTAATCAAAAGTTATCCTATTACTGTTTTTGAGTGAATGGAAACATCGCGAGGGAACCGGCATGTCCTAGAATTATTCTATTCTGGGCTCACGTGGTAGAGTATGAACCATTCCCGCCCTCAGAGACGAGACTTGTCTAACAGAAAAGCGACTTTAAGATGATTCAGTTATTTAAAAAACAACAGACATTTTATTTATTAAGACAAACTTAGATACAATAAGAGAGGGCTGTGCTTGGAGTTTCACTGGGTGATCAAATCAGAAATAAGGAGAGAAGAACGAGAGTAACCGACATAGCCCGAAAAATTGGAACACATAAGTGGCAGTGGGCCGGGCATATTGCCCGTAGGACCGATGCCCGATAGGGCCGACGGGTTCTCGAGTGGCGACCAAGCACCGGAAGACGCAGAGTGGGTAGGCCCCAGACAAGGTAGACCGACGACCTGGTGAAGGTCACGGAAAACCACTCAAAGCGCGAGGCGCTGTACCGGTCGTCGTGGAGATCCTTGGGGAAGGCCTATGTCTAGCAGTGGACGTATTTCGGCTGAAATGATGATGATGATAAGATGCAATAAGAATTAAAAAAGAACTCCTGGTTTAGGGTGACATCTGAGTACAAACTCAAACTTAATGCTGCTGGCTGTAGTGAGGGCGATGCTGGAGAGACAAAGAATTTAGCCTGTTTCTGTGAGACCGTGATGGTCAAGAGGGCCGCTCACAGCCGCAGAGCATGACATAGAGAAAGCTGACCTTGCTCGGAGAAGAAAGCGTCGAGAACGCAACCTCCTTGGCACCCAATAAGCAAAAATCTGATTTTCAATCAAGGTAGGCCTTTTAAGGTCGCGGGAGCATATAGTGGGGATGTTGTGCATCCGTCAAGAGAAAGTGCCGATTATCTGATAATTTTAATTTATAACATCTTATTTCGATTTCCGAAGCGCTTAAAAAATTCTAGCAAATATACTGTAACTAATCTTGGCAGTAAATTTATCATGGTAGTAACGCCTTAACAGGCTTCGACCCCATGTCAGTCGGAGCAAAGACAATCTCGACAGATAGATGTTCAGTTCTAAAGTGCGTAAGTGAGTCAGATGTCTGTCACTTCTGCACTTTATGACCTTATACAGTTATGAATTTTGGGCCAAAGATGTTTGAACATCGATATACTAAGACAAACTTTTTCTACCTACTTTAAACTGTTGTACTTATTACCTACTTTTTAAAAACACATAAAACTCCCATGTTATGTGCCACCAAGTTGTCAGTTTGAAAGTTTTGCTAGTGATAAAGATGTCGTGATAAAGTAAAGGTCAGTCATAGTAATGGCCACCAGTTGCTGGTTTTCTATTGACACTGTTAACGAGCCATCCCACTCCACTGACGTTTTGAAAAGATTCTATTTTAGGACCATCTTTTTTTTATTCAACGAATGGTAACTTATGCTATGTGAAGGTGATAACTTTTTAACGAACTATGTTATTATATTAGGCGTATGTAAGTATATCTTGGACACCAATGACTGATTACAAGGTGAAGGAAAACATCTTGAGTAAACCTGGACTTTAAGTCTGACATCGCCAACCCGCATTGAGCAAGCGTGGTCATCACCATCATCATCAACCTCTTTGTCGTCCCACTGTTGGCCACAGGCTTCCTTTTAAACAGAGAAGGATTGAGCGTAATCCTTCTATGCTATTCTTGCTATCGTAATACATGCACCACGCTTGCTAGTGCAAGCGTGGTGCTTGTATTACGATAGCAAAAGGTTGATGACGATGCTGTTATTAGGCTATACATAATATACACATAGTCATCACATCTCCTCTAAATCTGAAAAATTTAGTTAGGTAGACTGGCGATAAGCGACCATTTAAGCCTATTTTCTGGCTAAATTTCAGCCCTTTAAGTTACAATGCAGCTGACATATGATAACCGGTTTACAAAAACAGACCAGAATAAACATCTCAAAGCTCAAGCTTCAAAACAATGCCTGTACACGCAGCTGGCAGGGATTCCATTCATAGATAAGCAGCCGGGAGGCAAGAAGTGATATTATCTGTTATGATTTGTATAAAGTTATGAGGAAAACCGTCGCTGAGCTCAATGGTTTTCTGCGTAAGGCTTTTGTTTTTAACATATTTTTTCCGGGACGTTTTGTCTAGGGAGTGGATAAAGGATTTGTTGGTTATGTTTTTAGATGAGTACAGTCAATCGATTCTGTAAAATCTCACTGTGAATTTGGCTTGGAGTGAGCTGTCATAAGTAAATGACAACTAACTTTATGCTCATTTTACGTAAGCTTTCACGGTAAGATTGTTATTTACACAAATATGACAATTTTTAAACGATGCGCGTAGCAAGCTTTAGTACAAACACACGCTCACACTTGCGCAAGTGGCCTGCGCTGCTCAAATAAAACAGCATGACCAGACATTCATTTTCTCCGCACGGTAGAACGAGAGGGATATTAATTCTTCCCATATGCTGCTCAGCATCGGCGGTCTTTGTCTCTGTCTTACCTCGCTCAGGTCAGGTTTCCCGACGCGAGTTTAATTTCCGCTAAAGAAACTTTAAAATAATTATACGAATAAGCACAAACAAAATAAAAATAATACCCAACATATAAAACAAACAGCAGTGATTTTACTAAATAAATTTAATACATATCAAACATTTGAATCAGATAGAAATTTTCCAGCGGCGGTGTTTCCGTCTGAATACAATTTAAGTGTCTTCAAAACTAGCGTGCCTTACCATCAACGATTAGATCACTGCTTACCACTAGGCTGCTCACCATTTCATCATCAACCTTTTTACTGTCCCACTGCTGGGCACAGGTCTCCTCTAATACAGAGAAGGATTGAGCGTAATCACCATGCTCAATGCGGGTTGGCGATGTCAGACTTCCTCAAGATGTTTTCCTTCACCTTTTATACAGTCATTGGTGTCCAAGATATACTTAGAAAGTACATATAACTTTAGAAAAGTTACAATTGGTACTTGCCTGACCTGGAATCGACCCGCACACTCCTCCACGACTTTCTCGACCTCGACGCTCACCGTTACTAGTTTAAAATAATAATAATAAAATTAAAACAAATTACACACTTGCAATGGCATATAGAGATCTGTAGGTAGAACGTGGACTTTGATCACTAGCCCCGATTCCCTTCCCAGAAGAGAAATTAAAAAGTTCAGTAATTCCTTATATTTTTATTTCATTAAGAAAAGAACAGAAGATAAAATGTCAGTTTAGATCTGTCTATGCTGGGCAATGGATAGAGCTGTTCTCGAAGTTTCTTTGCGTGATCGAATCAGAAATGAGGAGATCCGCAGAAGAACCAAAGTCACCGACATAGCTCTTCGAGTCGCTAAACTTAGGTGGCAGTGGGCAGGGCACATTGCTCGTTGAACCGATGGCTGATGGGGCAGTAAGGTTCTGAAGTGGCGGCCACGTACTGGAAGACGCAGCGTAGGGAGGCCCCCAACAAGGTGGACCGATGACCTGGTGAAGGTCGCGGGAAGCCGATGGATGCGCGCAGCACAAGACCGGTCATCATGGAAAGCCTTGGGGTTGGGGGAGGCCTTTGTCCAGTAGTGGACATCTATAGGCTGAAGAAGAAGAAGATCTGTCAATTTAGTCCGCTTCTGACGTAAATAGGCGTATTTTTTTTCGCCATGTTTATAATCGCGTCTAAACTGTCTATCGAATATTTTAATTTGACAGGATTAAACTAAAATGTTATCTTCTATCCTTTTCCTAATGAAATAGGAAGAAAGAGATGCACAGAACTTAAAATTAGTTTAGTTTATGAACAAGAGAATCGGCGCCAGTGTTTCAATGTTTGCAAGTTTGGAACAATTGATACATTAAGACTAATTTCTTCTTCTTCTTCAGCCTATAGATGTCCACTGCTGGACAAAGGCCTCCCCTAAGGCTTTCCACGCTGAATGGTCTTGTGCTGCCCGCTTCCATCAGCTTCCCGCGACCTTCACCAGGTCATCGGTTCACCTTGTTGGGGGCCTCCCTACGCTGCGTCTTCCAGTACATGGTCGCCACTCCAAAACCTTACTGCCTCATCGGCCATCGGTTCTACGACGGACTGATTTACACGGTGCAATTTAATTGCATATGGCTTCAATTAAGTTGAAGCAACAATAAAAGTTGCATTGTCTAAACACTATTTAAAAGATGCAATTCATTTGTTGCATAAATTTTATTGTTTACACACAATTAAATTGCACCGTGTAAATCAATCAGTCTTTATTCTAGTCATGAATGAATGAAGTGACAGAGCAAAGATGTGAGCATCTTATCTTAATTAATTAATAACAAGATTGCGCGAGACATGGACCCGACCGTATTCTCTTCGTATTTTCTTTGGAAGAAATTGGTTTTGCGATCGTAATTTGTTTTTTCTCACCGCTAATGGTGAACATCAACCGGCTGCTACAAGTCGGCGATAAGATATATTTCTGTTGTTGGTTTGGTCAAACTCTACTGTAATTATGTACAGTAAGGGTCAAAAATGGTAATGCACATTTGAACTTTAGTACAATAAAAATAAGTGTTAAAATTGGTACTACACTTTTGACCCTAACTGTAAATAGGGTTATTTTGGATTGGCTAGCTAAACTCCGTACACGCGATGAGCGTACAAGAAAACACATGCTTGATTTAAAAAAAATGTGGATTGTCGACTGCGGTTATTTAAGCCTCGTGTAATATCTGTTTAGGAAAATAATTATAGTCTTATTTAATACGGCACAGATGTTACTAGTATGGATATCCCAACAGGATGTAATCTAAGAAAAAGGTTTTTCACAAATCATGCATCAAGTAAGAAACATTTATTTAGCACATACTAAAAGTCAAACTAAGAAAAGTTTGTTAGCAACAAAGAAAAAAATCGAATAGTAAATATTTTTGTTTTTGAATAAAAAAAATAATCATCATCAACCTTTTTATCGTCCCACTGCTGGGCACAGGTCTCCTCTCATACAGAGGAGTGTTGAGCGTAATCAGAAAAAAAATAAATAACAAAGGTAACCAGCAATCGTTGACTTCTGAAAGAAAAACTGTAAAAAATAGTAATGAACATATTTATCCCTGTAAGTAATATCGTGGTAGAATGCAGATGGCACGTACTTCATATAAAATATTGAAATTTAGCCACATCTGGTTGAACTCCAGCCAATCTCAAAGTGATTGCGAAAATGCTTGGATGAAAATGTGTATCTTATCAACAGTACCTCTAATTAAGCTATAGTAAAAATAAAATATATAACTACACAAAATGTGTATTTGTGTTGCTTTGTTTACGTTACGGTTTCAACTCTGCGTATGTAAAAAGGAACGAAATTGCAGATGCACTATTTTAGTTTTTCATTACAGTTTCTCTGAAAATTTTCAAAATAAAATACCCCTTATCAATGAAATTCAGGCGCCAGAAGATCAATTTTTTTTCTTTGTAAACTTGATTTTTTTAAACTTAGATATTAATTACACAGGTATAATGTTTAATTTTATAAAGTTTTTCAATAAAGCTTCTCTGACAATTATTAATTTTTTTTAATCCTTTCCCCCACACTAGGAATTTCTCCTGTATCGTGAGTGCGTTAACAAACATATAAACTCACATACACAAACAGCCAGACCCGAAACAACTACTTGTAGGTCATAAAAATGTTTGTTCCGTGCGGGATACGAACCCGCGACACGCAGCGTAGAACTCAATAGCTTAACCACTGCGCTAACCGTGCAGTAAAATTACACAAATGTAATGTTTTATTTTAAACTTAAAACGCAAACACAAAAGAATTAAACGTTAGATTGATATCTACGATTTCATAATGGACTTGAGCACTCTTCTTGTCTTTTCTTCTTCCATCTTTCTTTAAAATGACAATTCTAATTATTGTCGTTTCATTACAAAATGAAATCTTTACTAGTGACGTGATAAGAATTAATGCGTTTTATAAATCTGCTGAATATCTCCTCTGATTTTTGTGTTTAACGGCTGAAAAAATGCTGCCGAAAACTTAAAGTAAACAGAACGCGACCATAGTGGACTGCCTTCTTCCCCCGATCACCGAACGGCGTCGCGAACGCACTTTTTTCAAACTGACAAGCTAGCGAGTCATGGCCACGATCTTATAGCAGTCACTAAATTTAAGTATTCAAAGTAACCCCCCGGGGAAATTTAGGCAGGAGTTACCACCCACCAGACAAAGTCTTGCCGCCAAGTGATTCGTCGTGTTCCGGCATGATGTCTGGTGAAGCCGTACGGAGGACGGGTCTGAGCAGTTGTGTTGCGATGCCGGGTATGATGCGCCAAATGTTTTTGTGTCGGGAGTTTGGTCGTGGAGGATCTCCAGATCAATCTCCCTGTGGCGCAGCATCGTTGGTCGTTTTGTTGAGTTTAATATTGCATCACCTCACTCAACTGCCGTCTTCCTTCCAATTCATTAATTTTTTTCAGTGAATAGGCTAAATAAATTAGCGCACTTTACCATCAACGATTGCATCACTGCTTACCATCAGGCGGGATTGCGGTCAAGCACTAGTTTATAATTATTAAAAAAAAGGAGTCTGCCAGTGAATTGTGTCGACGTGCGTCTTCTCGTGATCTGGTTTGGTGGTTGACGAACTCCGTATCTGATGGTTGGTGGTAAGAGGTTTGCCGATTTACCACCTTAATCAGAGAGATATACTCCGAAGGCATCATTCTATTGCATATTTACTTATAGTTTCTAATATATTGCTGTCCTAAATACAGCCTACTTGAATCTTGTTTAAAATCTTTTGTGGTAGGCACGTTGCCGCCACAAAATCCAGTCAAATTAATGAAGTGTTATTTTATTAAGTCATAAATGATGCTTAATTTAAAAATAATGAATATCGTAAGCTGTTTAATTCAATATTCATTGATTAATTTCGATTATTTTTAAAACGTTTTAACTAGGCGGCAAATAGTTATTGAGGGGGCTGTTCCGATTAGGTACGCAGGCGCCTACTACTATATATACCATACCACTGATCTGCCGTGAACTGTGTTGTGCGCTTGGTAACCACATTGCAACAATTCCTAAATTTGGGAAAAATATAACATGGTATAAAAATGATTCGAATCTATTCATTTGCTTATTCTGAACAAACTGTATTCAGGTGTCGTGTAAAGAAAAAATAACATTGTATAACCATATGACACATGTCAGTTTTATCTCTAGGATGAGCTTTCAATAGTGGCAACAAATAAATAATTAAATATATACGGACAAATCACACAGATTGAGCTAGCCCCAAAGTAAGTTCGAGACTTGTGTTATGGGATACTAACTCAACGATACTACGTTATATAGATAAACATCCAAGACCCAGGCCAATCAGGAAAAGATCGTTTTCAATCATGACCTGGCCGGGGATCGAAACCGGGGCCTCCACGTCGGAGGCAGGCGTGTTGACCGGAGGCCGACAATCAGTACTTTGCATTAGTGTAGTGTAACTTTGAAAACTATTGTATTTCTCAGGGCGAATTCATTCAGTCATTCGCAATCCAAATGTATTAAATTGAAACACGGTAGCTTTGTAAATTCCAGGTATGACTACCAACAATGTTCAACATTCTGGTCCAATCAGAAATTATTACACACAGATTGCTTTCGCGTTGAACACAAAACGGTGCTATCAATAAAATATTTTCATAAAAGCAAATGTGTCGACAGAAATGTTGAAAAAATTTACACCATTTTTTAAAAATCGTTTTAATTAGACGACAAATATGTAGGTATTACGGATTAATCCTTTGAAAAAATGGAGGTATGAGTAAAATTTCATGAGAAAAGTATTGGGAATGAATTTCGATGGCTATAGAGGAAAGGATGACCCATAAAATCACTGTTTACTGACTGTTTTTTTTTAAATCACGTAAATTGATTGTTATGTACAAAGCAAATACATATTGTTATTGTAAATATTTTCATTTTTAATGTCTGGACTTGAAAAAAGACGGTGATACATGAGTTTGTTTTGGCTTTTTTTCTCAGAGTCAGGAAATACCGGCTCCAGCTAGTTTAAAAAAATATAATCACATTACGGAAAGGACAAGATAATATGATAATTTAGACCTGTCAAGCTAGTGCGCGCCTGAAGTAAATTGATGTATTTTTGGTCACCCTGTTTATAATCGCGTCTAAATTGTCTATATTATTTTTTCAACGAAATAGGAAGAAAAAGACGCATTTAACTTAAAATTAATTTAGTTTGTGAACAAGAGGATCGGCGCCATTGATAGCCACATGTTCGTCAAAATATAAACAACTATGAGTTCATGAAAAATAAACTTTAATTCCCATACAATAAAGTTCAGTTTAGGAAAAACGGAAGAAAGCACATCTACACTTAACAAAACGAAAAATGTTCACACATACCCACACCTACGCATCCACACGCACATGCACATATACAGACACACTCATACCGTTTTTTGCATTTATATTTATATCTGTAATTTATATGGCACATATAATAAAGAGTATTCTATTAGCCGATTCACATATCTCGTTTTGTGTTCTTTCATAGTTGGTAGCTTGATAAGTTTCTCCTATTTGGCCACAATTTCCAGAATTGGTTACAATTTCCTGGTACAAAGAAGCAATTATGTCAGTTACAAACGGAACTCATTACTTTTGTTTGCCGAATCCGCAATTAAGTAGGCTGATAATGAAGGAGGTGTTAATCACTTCGATTTATTCAACTGGAGATATTTTCGCTTGAGAGATTTTCGCTTGGCGCCTCACAAAATTAGGTAGTAAGGTGCAATTAAGACGAGCATCGATGTGTTCTTCACACCAAGTATTTGTTTCAGTCCTTGATTAAATGATCTTACAATGAGTGTGTGGGTGAGTATGTTTGTGATGGGGTCCACGAAGACCGATGCTTGCTAGGGTTGCGGGTTCTTGGAAAGAGAGACCGTGCGCCTGGCGCATAAGCAAGTGAAGGAACACGGATGGGTTTAAGTCAGTAAAAGGCTGACACGCCCTTACTCTTCGCCTCAGAGCGGAATAGGTCATTTCATGACTTTTCATCCGCAAAAAAAACAGGTTGTGTATGTGTCAAGGTTTCAGAAGTGTTATGATCTCATTGTAGGTAAGCGTTTGTATCAATTTCATTATACAATATGTAAAGAAAACCATGTCCGATCCGTGAAGGTCTTGTTAGGTATCGATAACTGATTCTAATAATGCCTACAAAGCCGGGTTAAACTTAAAAAAATCCCCCTAAAAAATAAATATTATTTCGAAAAAGCGAGGTAACTTAATGCATGTGCGGTAGGTATCACGTTAGGCATGCATGCGCGGGTGAAGGGAGGCAGGGCACGCGGCACGTGGTCGCATCGCTATTTGTTCCGTCACAAATGATGTTGTCACTTTTTTTTTTAATTTTGGGGAAGTTAGAATTAATTCACGATAAAAAAAAGATTATTTCAAAATTCATTAGTATTGTCACTATGACGATTACGTAATATTTCATATTTTATTTGGTCATGTTGTGTATACCTAACATTTATTATCCTTTTGGGTCGGACGGGGTTTTCTTTCCATATTGTATATACAAATATTTTTAATTATTGTATATACGTTATTTATTGTATATGCGAAATCCGAAGTACATGTCCAATATTTTTATGTAAAGAATTTATGTACAAAATTTCAAAAAGGTATCATGAAAAATCACAAAGTTATGACCTTGTTATGTTACCTGGTTGTCCCTCAAAATGCGGTCAACGCACCGCTGGCACGTCCGCATCTGCAGCGGCGCGGCATAGTCTTGTGTTTATTGATATATATATAATAATTTCTATTTATTGTAATTAACGAGTGATAACATTTTCCATCACGCTTACAGATGTTAGACTGCCGTCGTATCAGTCAAAAAAATCAGCCGTAAGTTATAAAAAAAGGTTTGTATAATTTACTAAAAACATGTTAATTTTACTTGATAATGATTGGAATCGATTCAGTTGCTGATTCAAAGCAAACTATATTCAGGTTTCGCATAAAGAAAAAACAACGTCGTATATGTATACTTGTATAGTATACTTAGGGTTAAAACGGTAGCGATACAGTAAGGATCAAAAGTGGAGTACCACTTTTGACACTTATTGTTATTGTAATAAAGTTCAAAAGTGGAATTGCACTTTTGACCCTTACCTGTAAATCATGAGGAAACCGATGACCAAAAATTCGAAGATATGTGACATCTATCAACCTGCACGGGCAGTCTCCTAGAAGTAGAAATATTAGTTATGTAAGATTTTTACAGAATCAATCGGATAGATTTTTCAGTGCCCAAAATGTTTATAAGCCCATCTTGCTAGCTAATCTTGACTAAATGAACTGAAAAATCGAACACTCATAGGGCAAGGTTGATGATACGGGTTAATGTCGAATGCCAAAAGCAGTGTTCAATTAATCGTTATTTCTCATTAAACGGTCTTTACCCTGTAGGCCTAGTACGATCGTCGATATCGAGCGCGTTTGACTCATCGATTGCCCCGCTTTAAGGTTGTAAGAACTCTCAACCAATGAGAGTGCCAAACTCGCTCGTTATCGACGATCGAGTCTAAAAATGAAAACTCATACGAAAAAAAAAGAATCATATAAAAAAAAAGAAATATCGATAAAAATCCGGTTATACTATTTGCATCATTGAGTTGCACTATCAATGGTCATCATCATCATCAGCCTTTACTCGTCCACTGCTGGACATAGGCCTCTTTCATGGCACGCCAACAAGCTCGATCCTGAGCAGTTCTCCGCCAGCCACTACCAGCACCTTTTTGATGTCGTCGCTCCATCTCGCCCAAGGGCGTCCCACGCTACGTTTGCCGAGGCGCGGTCTCCACTCACGGACTCGTTTACCCCAACGGTTGTCGGTCCTGCGGCATATGTGACCAGCCCATTGCCACTTCAACTTGCTAATCCTCTCAGCAATCTATCAATGGTGCGGAGTAAAAATAATGTGTGCTGTCTTTGACCCTGCAGAGTAGTTGAGTAACATGCGATCAGTGGCAATGGCTTTCATTTTGACATTTAAACAGCATTCATTGCGTTATTTACATTGTTGAGCTGATTTATTTTTTGAACATATTATGGAGAAATGGATTAGTAATATGCTTCAAAATGATTCCAAGTGCTAGTAATAGTGTTTTACGCAATTAGGGTGTTGGCTTTCACATAATGCCAATATTGCTTATAAGTTTTTGTGGCTGAGTATAAGTATTTTGACTATATTATATTTTATGTCATTTTTTAAATTATAATTTACTTATAATGTGCGTTATGTTTGTTTGCAATAAACAATTTTACTTGTTTCTTCTTCAGAGGAGTCCACTTAGTTACATTTGCAATATTTTTTTGCAAATAAAATTGCATTCATAGTGCATCTGCTCCATTAATGGTACAGGTTAATGGTGCAAGTGGATAAAATAATTGATTAAACCCACGAACAATGGTTTATTTGTTTAATAAAATTTTTAAGAGAGAACCGTTCCATATTTTCAAATTCAAATTCAAAATTTTATTTCGGATTAAAAAACATCCATATAGTGTTAGTACAAATAAAGCTTAGCCTAATGTTAGTAATGAATTAACTAAAGTGGGTCTGGACTCCTATCCACCTACGTAAGAGGGGCGAGTCCCACCGATCGGAAAACACATTCAGTATGCCATTGGAGGAGGTGCGCAAGCGCGCCATCATGGAAGCACTATTATAAAATGATATGGGGGGTAATCGTGCTAAATAAAACAGTAGAAACTCAACTCTTGTTCGTATCTCCAGTTAAAGTTATGGGTTACTTTCGATCACATTTCGTATCGCGCTAAAGTTTTAACTTCGGTTGAAGTAAAATCAATATAGGTATGAGTGATACATTTCATCAGATATAATAATTAAAACTAAGTAAATCTAATTGTTTAGACGTAAGTTTGACATGTCATAGCCAGTTATGGTTAAACCATCTGTCAAAAGGTTTGCGCGATATAACAAAAGTTATGGTTTGGTTGCGATCCAATTCTGTTTTGGTTGAATTTATTTAGCGCGATTGCCCCCCTGAAACTTTGTGTCTACAAGTCATCTATAGACACAGATCTACAGATGACTTGTAGACACAGAGTTTCAAAGACAATTTATCTTTCTTTGTTCTTGTTTAAATTATTTCTTTGATTTATTGCGCAGTCACTTTGTTTATCTTGGACTTTGTAGCTTTAGGTCGTTTCATAATCGGCCTGCTTCCTTTCGTACATTCTGCAGCTATTGAAGATTGTACGAATAAAATTAGAAAAAAAAAAAAATGTTTATTCTGCACAAACAACACGCAGATTATAAAAAAAAGATGGACAAAATATAAATGCTAATTGTTTTCACTAATTCAAAGGATCCAAAAGCTTCTTTTCAAAGCCACAAAGGTTTATTTAATTATTTAAACATTTCGTACAAAAGGCATACTGGAAAATTAATATTATCATGTTTTTGGTTATATTTAATACGAACTTTAGCATATGATGTTAATGAAATTCAATATTTGGAGGGTTTGTATTGAGAAGCGATACATTGTGCTGTATACAATATGTAAAGAAAACCTTGTCCGATCCGTGAAGGTATTGTTAGGAATCGATAACTGATTCTACCAATGGCTACAAATCCGGGCTAAACTCCCAAAAAAAAAAATCCCCCCAAAAAATGTTATTTCGCAACAAGAGGCAACTTAATACATGCGGTAGGCAATACATGCGCGGGCGAAGGGGGGCAGGGCATGCGGCACGCGGTCCCATCGCTCATAATATTACCGTCAAAAATGGTGTCGAACTTGTGTGTGCCAACTTAACATTTTTCTTCACATACGATTCTCACATCACATATGATTCTCTTTCTAGAATCCTGTTGATTCCATATTTATGTTGAATAATAAATACGGCCTGATTTTAAATTGGATAGCTAAATTTCGCCAATTCAAGGACCGATTTATATTTAAACATGATAAAATAAATATTTGATGATTTTATGTTTTATGAACTCATTATTTCTAGTCACAAAATGTGAGTTCTTCTTACTGTAATAGGTATATGGAATTATGACTAATTTTAAAATTCCCCATGAATTGAAATTAACCCTGTTTTTAAATTTACCTTTGTTAACAAACTAAACTAATTTTAAACTCAGTGTATTTTCTTCTCTCTATTCCATTAAATTATAATATTCCATAGACAGTTTAGCCGTGTTTGAAAACATGACGTCTGAGGTACGTCAATTTACGGCAGGAGCTAACTAATTTCATAAGATTAAAATAATATTTATTTTCGGTCCTTTTCATAATTAAATATAAATAACAATCCCGAGGGGTGGGTTACTTTTTAGCCAATGAATCAACATCGCCTTACAACGTGGCAATACTGCCAGCCTTTTGGGCACGTTTTCTGTTGACAGCGATGCGAATGAACTTTTTTGTTGCCCTCTAATTATTTCCATTCCTACTCTATAGACTTGTACATAATATTATTTTTAAACGTTTTTAAATTATATAAATATTATTAATATTCGTTTATGAAATTTCAAAAACAGTATAACAAAAAAAAAAAAAAATGAAATGCACTGAAATTAAATTTACTATAGTTTGGAGTTTTGGCGGAAAAGTCAAGCTGAGTGTGACGCTCATTTGTAATTGGACTTTTAAAAGTATTTATAGTGTTGTTTACTAAATAAAAGTACATGATTTATGTAGTAAAAAGTGCATTCAGTAAATAATACATAAAGAACAGTGAAATATCGCAGTATAGTGGCCACGTCATGACTTTGCCTCAAACCTCCCTCGTAAGACGGTTCACGCGGCCGTCTTTTTCGACATGAATAATCCATTACGTGACATTGGCTAAATGCACAAACCGCGCGAAACCAAAAAAGAAAGAAAGAAGAAATTTTGAAGATTTTTATTTTCCTTGAACTTTGTGAGTCATAACTAGTGCCAAACTAAAAAAAAAATTGTTTGTGTGCAAGGGAATCGGCATGATTATCTAAGTGACATAACTTTCTAAATATAATAAAAATATAATTTGGAACCTTTATTTCATAGTCATTATTTCAGGGCCTGAGGGTTAGGCCGTAACTACCAAAATAACCCATCCGAATTTCCGATTATCTGATCCTCGAAATTATTCAGGAGTCGCCTGGTCAAATATACGGGTAATTGGATTTCTACGGTGAGTTACGAGCCCAAAGGACTTTGAAGGTCCGTGGCATATACGTCATCCGCCATTTTGTTATTTTTCAAAATGGCCACATCGCTTAGAATCCAATAAAATGTCACGTTTCCGAGACCTGAACGTACAAAGTTGATCACGTCAATCTAATCAAATTTATGAATTACGTGATCAAGTTTGAACGTTTATGTCTCGGCAATCTGACACTTTATAGGGTTCGCATTAATGTCAGCTAATAATTTATAAAAGAGAAATCTTTGATATATTACTTGTGTTACATTCGGTTCAATAAATATTTAGGATGGTTGTTATTGAACATGATCAGCTGGAAGGTCCAACATCGTAGGATAGGAGTTTTGGAGATACTTGGTCTGATTAAAGCTTCGTATATAAAAATCGTTTTACTTACTTAATCTTCAATGCAATTAGCATTATGTTAGCATTAGCATAGAGAGTGTTATTATAGACAGGAAAAAACGTTACTTCCGATTTTAGCCACGTATCTAAATATTTTGTAAATGTATCATCATCGACCTTCTTATCGTCGCACTGCTGGGCACAAGTCTTCTCTCAAACAGAGAAGGATTGAGCGTAATCACCACGTTTGCTCAATACGGGTTGGCGATTTCAGACTTAAAGTCCAGGTTTCCGCAAGATGTTTTGCTACACGTTAAAATCAGTCATTGGTGTCCAAGATATACTTAGGAAGTACATATAACTTAGAAAAGTTACATTGGTGCTTGCCTGACCTGGAATCGAACCCGCACACTCATGCTTGAGAGGCTGGTGTTTTAACCACTAGGCCACGACAATATACGTACACTTATACAGGGTGGCCCATCGATTGCTGCCATAAAAAAAAATTAGGTCCGGCGTTTCGTGGGGTATCCGGAACACCCCCTACATAGGGGTGTTTCGGATACAATAGGGATGTATCCAAGGTATGAAAATAAAAAAAAAATAATTAGTCCGTCGTTATTTTGTCAAAATTGCCAAAAACTATTGAGATATAGCGTATTGAAGTTACGGAGTGGGGACTAATTACGTCACGCCGTGGTATAATTTGTGGTACGGCGTGACGTCATGCGACATTTCAAATCAATATATCTTCCTAAGTATTTGAATGAAAGAAAAAATAAAAAATACGTGTTCAATATTTTTTGTAAATCTATCTGATGGACAGTAAATTTTTTTTTTTAGGATACAACCCAATTGTAATCAGATAGGTAATTTTATAAATTTTGCCACCTTGGTGTTTTGAAGACCGGTTTTAGCTAAACTTGCTTTAAAGTACTACTTCTGTCTTCTGATTATGAAAGCTGAGAGTCGGGCGCATTTTTGAGAGTAAATGAGAAGTGAAAACAACACTTGATTAGATTTTTAATGTCAAATTGAAAATCAAAGTCTTAATTCTCGGAACGTATTTTTTTGAATTCTGACCAACATTTTCGTAACTTTCATCAAAGTTACGAAGCTAGTTATTTTATGTGTTAAAGTGCAGCACATGAGGATACTGTTGTAAAAAAAAAATGTTAAGAAGTCTTAATTAAAAAAAAAAACAATTTTCTACACTTGTCCGGTTGAAATTCCTCGAAAAGTAAAAAAAAATCATAACTCGAAAACTATGAAAAATCGCGGAACATACATGGGGGTGGTTCGGATACCCCACGAAATGCCGGACCTATTTTTTTTTTTATGACGTCAATCGATGGGCCTCCCTGTATAACCCAAGATTTTTAGTACCGCAAAGTTGAAGAAAGTTTCTAATTACAAAACCTCACTCAAGACTAGAGCATTAATTAAAACTAGTTTTAACCAATCAAATGGCTGAGTTTTGAACGAAGTTCTGTAATACAATCCAGATATCTTACAATTTAATGTTTGTTCACAGTGTTCAGTGTGAGTCGTTGAACAAGCGGAGCCCTAAACGCTGAGCAGCTGGCGGCGCAAGCGCCATCTGTGGCGCGTCCACACATACTCAATGATTGCGTGCGTGCGCTGCGACAGCTGACATGAGCTGAATGACGTCATGTCCACCAAGAAACACTCGCCGCAACCCAGTGAGTATTTATTCACTATTATTATCATAAATTAAAGAAAGAAAACGGATGGAAATAAAGAAATAAAGCAGGAAAAGAAAAGTGAAATGCTGTCAACAGTACTGTCTTTCTGCCACACCTGAAAAGTTAATTCGAAGCGTAATTAGCCTATAATATTCCCTCTGGTGGAACATGAGCCTCTCTCTGCGAGAGGGCCTGGACTATAAATCAATCACGAATGCTGGTTGGTGGATGTCACAAATGTACACAACGTTTGGAGTTCTCCTTCTTCTTTCTTCTCCAGCTTATAGAGGTTCACTCCTGGACAAAGGCCTCCCCCAAGGCTTTCCATTGCATTAGGGGGTTTGGCCATAATCCCCACGCTTGGCAGGCGGGTTAGGGATCGTAGTAATTTGATATCCCACAGGAGAAGCGCTGATTATTATTGTTTTGTTTGTCCGTGATTATGCATAAAAACTTTTTGAAGGTGAAGCTATGGAAAATCCATAGATAAATGGAACAACTATTGTAATAATTAAAACAATGGTGTCACTTCATAATAAATTATGTATTAAGAAGCCATCTGTCAGTCTCGCGGATACATTACGGATTCATTTGTATTTTCACTGTCTAAAGTCAACTGATGTGTGTTATCTTTGATCCCTGACCTGCACCCTAATTGTGTAACACATTATTACTACCAATATGAATAATTTCGATGCATATTGCTAATCTATTGCTCCATATCTTCGAAAAATGTGTGTCTCAAAAACGTGAATAACGCAATGAATGTTGTTGTACTTGTTGAGGTTGAATTTGATTATTGTCTCTGGCAGCTAACTTTTATAAGCTAAAATATTTTAAGTTTGGAAGATTACGGAGACAGGAGAAAAAGATTCGTTGTTTTATGTGATCATTGTTTGTTTCGGCAGCATGAACAGTAGCAAGACTGCAGTCAATCGATAATGTTTGTTAAATAATATTGTAATGTTTCTTATATAGAGTGTTTGAAAGTTGTGCTTAATATATTAAAAATTATGAAGTGCTTATAATAGTGTATTAATTGATTTTGGAGTTATTTAAAATGTAAAGGATCCCAGAAGGTACTGTCTGCACTCAAATTACTATTTATTCATAACTACAACAGTACTGTCAAAATGAACCCCATTGCTACTGATATTGTGTTACGCAATTACCCTGCTGACATCAAACAATGGACGAAGTGGACTACATTTTGTATGTTTGAATACGAGGCATTTGACTACGTTGTATAAAACACAACGCTTCCTGGTTGGTAAAGTGCGTTTTGTTTCTGCAGGATAAAAACAAAAGTTCTTTCTTTGTTTGAATGACTTATTTTTTTTATGACATGCCTTCCGTATCGTCATCATTATATTCGCCGAAATTTAATTTCGTGCTAAATATAGGATTTTCCAAGCAACGTGCTTGGGAATTCCTTTTCCACCAGTTTCGTGCTTCTTGTATCCTACGGGTCCCCGGGGCCTCAATAAGATCCTCGGTCTACCTTGTGGGAAACATTCTACCATATCACATACATAGATACTAATAGTATATCCAGTTAGTTTAACCAGTCTCCCTTAATCCATCATCTCTGCCAAAGTCTGTATACAAATGAATGATATTAAGCCAAGACAGTTTTTCATTCCGAACACCTAATTGTTTTTAATTTCTCATATAAAAAAGGTTTATATCATTTAAAGCTGGCTTATAAGAAATTCCGTACCTAATCTCCATGGCACATTGACAGTTTGACAGTTAAACTAGATATATAAAGTAAATAAATTATTTTGAGTAAATATTCAATCAATTTGCAACAATGATAAAGTGCAAAACACAAGGCGGGAAAGGCAATGAAGGTATGTTTATTGAGAGAGATCCAAATGGCATAGTTGCTGCGGGCTTAACTTCAGCGCAACCCAACTTACACGTTGCTGAACATTTCAAACATTACTTACTTCAGGAAGAAGTAGATGCATTAATTCATGATGCTGTCATATCAGTACCAAAAACGCAAACAACTGGATTCATAGAAAAACCTAGCATTAATGCCGGTGAACTCATCAATCCACCAATGAAATCAAAATTTCAAAACCTTGTTAATGAAATGAAAGAAACCATTTATGATTCCTATTGGAAGAAACCGGTAGGAAAAACACGTGATCAAGCACCATTATTACCCGCTGGTCTTGACTGTCATAAAGTAACTTTTGGGAGAAAAAACACTTTTTCGGAAACTGCTTCGAGTCTAATAAATCCAAAGGACACCCCTATAGCTACAACCCCGCGGTCGCTAGAACCTGGATACCAACTTGATCGCAAGTATTGCAGACCTCCGTATGAGCCTAACCAAATTTTTGGCATCACTTATAAACCTGACAGAACTGGTATATATGCCAGATGCTGCTTATCTGACGATAAATTGAAATTAGGAACTGCTTTTTACAGTCCCAGACATTCTATGGAAGCTGACATCAAAGCCGAGACAGGTGGGCAATTAGGTCAGCCAGCTACACCGAACGACAATATAAAACGAGTTCCGATTGGCCATGCATTTGGGAAACTGGAACCTTCATTTGAAAATGTTCCCAACTCTCTTACAACATGCGGAATTAATACTGGAAGAGAATTCTTTCTAAAATGTCTCGGTCACTTAAATACATTGCGAAAATGTGTGTCTAAACTCCATAATGACGAGTTCTTCCAACAGTTTTACTTACGCATGAAATACTTAGATAAAGTGAACACAGGATGGCTACCCAAAGATGTCGTTTACAATTTCTGTTCAGCCAAAAATGTCAGACTGAATCCGACTTTGATCGAACCTCTTTTGGAAATGTGGAATGGCTTTGACGGGACTCAAATACAGTACAGAATATTCGTTGATACGATTAATTTTAGGAAACCTTCTCCTAGTATACCCAAAATATCAGATATGGCCGTTGAATGCGTTGAGTTTTCTACAACTTATAATGATATGGTGAGACCTGGCCAGAGAGTAGATAAGAGACATATGGCAGGTCTTCCTTCAGGAAGGTATTTTGATAAAAACGAACCAACAACACCCGCTGGTTTATGCAAAGCTGATCGCATCAATCTACCTGATGAGTCCGATGTGAGATCCTGTGTGAGTCCATCAAATTTTACACGTTTTGGCGTTACCCATCGGGATATGTATGCTAGGCGTTCCCCAGATGTAGTGAGGAGAGTATTTAAGGCATCTGGAGAAAACTTTAGTGACAAAAAGTTCAATGAACTTTGGGAAAAGGCAAAGAAGTATCATTCTGAAGGATGGGTTTCTTTTGCAACTTTTAGAAAAGCAATAGACCAATAAACTAGGAGATGTGGTAGAAGTAAGGCCATCTAGGATATAACTATTATTTTTAAGTTTTATTTTAGTGTTTAATTTTAATTTTAATGATGTTAAGATTAAGTTGTTTGGGCCGTCAGTCTACAAAGTAGGGGTGATCTTCTAGGTCGATGCATCGCTTGTTCCATCATAAAATCTGGTCCATCGCTTTCCATCAGTCGTGATCGTGATGAGGAGTGGGGCTATTCTATTCTATAATCTCAATTAATGCTATTTAAAAACGTAATAAATAATTTTAGAATGATTTAGGTACGTTTTAAATTTTATTTTATTCGCGTTGACACCTAGAACAAAACTTTTGATTTTTGTAAGTTTCAGTTTTATAAAATACTAGCTGCGCCACACGGTTTCACTCGCGTTTTTTTATATGCCCTGGTCCTATTTGTCGTAGCGTGATGTTATATAGCCTAAAGCCTTCCTGGATTAATGGGCTATCCAACGCAAGAAGAATTTTTCAAATCGGATCAGTAGTTTCTGAGATTAGCGCGTTCAAACAAACAAACTCTTCAGCTTTATATATTAGTATAGATTTTTTTTCAGTGTTTGGAATGTACGTGTGTGTGTGTAGAATAATGAAATATACAAATACATATATGGCGAGCAGTCCAGACAAGGTTAAAACTATATTTTATGAAATTCCTAGTTTTTTAAGGAATTCTCGTGTATTTGTTGTTCTGAGTCGTATCTAAAAATAAAATTTGCTAAGTTTAACTTTCTTTGTTTCATTTCTTGTTTGACTATTTCTACTACATAAAATTACTATTTTGATTTCTGCTGCATTACGCAACCGTCCTGTAGAACACTGCGGGATGATTGCGTAACGCAGTTGAAATGGGTTTCATTTTGACAGTTCAACAACATTCATTGCTTTATATATTTATAACGTAATATAAAATAATAAAGTGAATAACGCGACGGAGTTTTTGACGGGAAGGCTAGGATGATTGTCATGCTCATTTTTCATTGGACTTTTAAATGATTTATAGTGTCGTTTACTAAATAAAGGCGCGTGATTTATGTAGTAAAAAGTGCATTCAGTGAATAATTCATAAATAACATTGAAATATCGCAGCATAGTGACCACATCATGGCTTTACATGAAATCTCCTAGCAGTCGGCTCACGCGGCCGTTTTTTCAACTGTCATTGTCGATATCCGCCATTATTGTGAAATACATTTTTTAAAGATTTTCTATAATTTGTTACACTTGTTATTGGCAAAATTGTGGTATCTTACCACAGAGGCCATTGAAGAGTTGAAGTTACTTATTTACACTTTATTTTTTATTTTTTTATTTTATTTATTTATTTACACTCTAAAGAAAAGAAAGAATAACGTGACAATAGCGTGCTATATATATATTATCGCTGTTCCACCTCCGTCGAAAAAATCATAATTAAATAGAGTTACTTCACGAAACGCTCCAGTGGGTTGTCAATTAAACCGAGTGTTTTCTAGGACTATTTAAATTCTAGTTCCAACCATGATATTAATATAATGAAATTAATTAGGGTAATTAAAAGTATTCTTCGTTCCTTCCTCAGCCTATAGAGGTCCACTGCTGTACAAAAGCCTCCCTCAAGGCTTTCATTGCTTTGGGGGGGTTTCCCGAAATTCCAACGCTTGGCAGGCGGGTTGGGAATCGCAGTAATTTAATATTCCACAGAAGAAGCGCTGCTGCCCGCTTCCCTGGTGAGAGTTTCCTTAGTCGCCTCTTACGACACCCACGGGAGGATATGGATTGATGCTATTCTACGCCCGGTACCACATGCACACATAAGTATACTACTACATACTGTTATTAATATCTTAAGATTATTATAAAACGTAGTGGTCACAGTTGTGACCTTACAATTGGCTATTTTCCGTTGAGAACTCTGACCCTAGCGTATGAGAATTATGTCCGATGCTTAGACACACTACCACACCACATGTCTGTGCGCATAGGCGGTGACAAGGTCGAGTGCACAGACCAGTTTAAATACTTGGGGTCTGTACTCCACGCGTCCGGCGACATTGATTGCGACGTCAGGGCACGTATTTCCGCAGCTTGGGCAAAATGGCGTGAGGTGACGGGTGTCATTTGTGACCCCAAAATGCCGGTTAAGCTTAAGGGGCAGGTCTATAAGACCATCATTAGACCTGTTCTCCTCTATGGCAGTGAGGCGTGGCCTGTGCTTGAGCGACACAAGCAGGAGCTGCGTGTCACGGATATGAATATGCTGCGGTGGATGTATGGAGTTACGCGGAAGGACCGCATCAGGAACTCCCGCATCCGTGGCAGTCTTCATGTCCGTGACATAGCGGACAAACTGCAGGAGGGTCACCTACGTTGGTACGGTCACGTCTTACGAAAACTGGTATGTTATGGTCACAAATGTCTTGCCATGGCGCCTCCGCCGGGCCGGAGCAAGCGGGGTAGACCAAAGAAGTGCTGGCTTGACGTTGTAAGAGATGACATGCGTGCCAACAATCTCACACCACAGGATGCTAAAGATCGCGCGAAATGGAGAAAATTAAGTAAGAAAGCGAACCCCGGGCTCCAACGCGAAAGCCGCGGATGCAACCGGGATAAACGCTGAGATGATGATGATGCTTAGACACACTAAAAGTGGATTTGCCTATGCAATGCTAACTTTACAGCTGTTTCTACTAATATGTAAATGAATGGGTACCTAAATGTTAATCAGCTGTTAGATTTTCAACTCTCGGCTTAGTGCCGAAACTAGACATACCTACCTGCACCCTAATTGAGTCACATACTGTTACTATGCATGAATATGAATATTTGCACTGGTCTGGTCGTGCCTCGGAAAGCACGTTAAGCCGTTGGTCCCGGTTGCCATACGAATATCTACTGGCAGTCGTTACGGGTTGTTGGAGCCCTCAAAAGTCCAACAATTGGTCTAGCTGCAATGCTTCGATGTCGCCTTCGGGTTGTGGAGGTTAGACGGCAGTCGCTTCACGGAAAATGTCGAAGTTTAGCTATATCAGCAATTGGACTGGTAAAGCGGACCCCAGACTCCAAAACTGAAAAGGCTTCGGATGCGACTGGGATTGACGCTGGGATGATGATGACTGTTACTGTCAATTGAAATCATTTCGAATATTATATATTATTGCTAATCCATAGCTCCATAGGCCATACAAATATTTGTAACATGCGGGAATCTAACCTGCCATACGCAGCGACTGAAAAATCGACTCAGCAGTCGATCGTTCAGGCGGTAACCTTGCCGTGTCGTGTTTACTGCCTCACCTTTACCATTTCGCGGAAAAAATGCTCATGAACAAAAAATACGAGGTTTTAACAACACTAAGCCGGATTACCCTCATTTGAATGTTCGCAGAAACAGCGGTGAGCAGAAAATAAAGTAATTACTTAATGAATATTGCATGAATTATGTTGCGAGTAATTTTCTTAATGTAAAGTCTGGTTTTACGCTTATTTTATTAGGCGCTCCTGTGAATGACTCCTCGTGAAACTTTGCCCCGACTGCGATCCATTCCATCGTCCGCCTGCGGTATTACTTGCTTAAATTTCCTTCTTACTTTTCCTTTTTGTCGGCTTCTTAGTCTTATAAGGTAATGTTAAAATAAACTACATCCTTCCCCAAGAATTGCGGTATCATCTTCTAACATATCAAATTCTTGTCCTGTCACAGTGTTTGTCCTCGAACTCCTACAAAACGGCTGAACCGATTTTAATGAAATTTCGTATATGCATTTGTTAGGCATGAGAGTAGGTTTTTATCTATTTTTTATATTACTACTACTTACGCGGGTGAAACAGCGAGGCGTAGCCTGCCAGTTTATTGCCTTTATTTTGTTTTTACAGAAATTACTCATCAAAATCTAAATTTAATTTGTATCATAAGAACAAATCAGATACTATCTTTGTTGGGTTTTTGCTTCAGGTCAGGCTTTCAGCGGATTCCTGATATGAAATTTACACAAAAACGTACAAATGGCTTTGTAAATTTAGGTCAGTCTGACAATTCAGTCAGATTATGCCAATCAATGTCTCCATAAGACACTTTCAAATGGCCAATTATTTTGTCACGTAGCAGCGCTACGCTGTTTCATCAGAGAACACAAATGACGTAGACAAATGCTACGGATTCGTAGCAGTGCCGTAACTTCGTAGACCAGATGAGTTTCGTAAGAAGTTTAGAAGATTTATATCAAGGACAAATTGCTTTTGCCCGTGTTTTGAAAACTTTTTTCCCGTGTTATCCGTTGCCTCTTGCAAGTCATATCTGCCTCAAGATGCCTTTTAGTATTCCCATTAAAAACTTTTCATAGGTTTGTCTAAAAAGGCTAATTTATACAGTGCGATTAAATACTGATGGCATGCCATAATTTTATTTAAGCTACAATGACCGTTTGACTATGCAAGTTGTTTGTTGCATCAATTTTATGATATGCTAAAGGCAAGAAACATGTTTAGTATGGAACTGCTGGGTCTTAAACCGACGTAGCACGGCCTTAAGAGGGGACTCTAGTGCCGACGATTTTGGAAAATAGGTATTTAAAAAAACTATTGCCGTCGCGCTGCTTCCAACCTCTCCCGGAAAAGTGCGAAAAGGACAGTTGCAGCTCAGGCTTATTTTACCTACAAAAACGTTGACCAAAATACGTTTCGTATTCCGCTGTTTTCTTTTTCCAAACAAGACATATCTCAATTATTTTTACATCAAAATTTAGAGGAAAGGTATACCTATGCTTCTATTATTTTCTTTTTTTGTGAAAAACTTATCACGTTAGTCATCTGAACATCACGGTAAAAATTGGTTATTTTTCGCGATTTTGAGATATCGTATTTCTTTTATTAATTAAGTTTCGTAAAAAATCAAATTATGGGGGCACATATAATCACGGTGTAAAATTGTAGAAAAAAAAATGTTCTGAAAGCATTATCCACGAAGAAAACAGCGGAATACATTTGTATAAAGAAAGCTCCACTAGAGTTCCTTCTTAAAAAAGATTCTGCGGGACTTTTAGCGCACTGAATTTTCAACTTTCAGTGTTGAGCTAAGGATTGAAAATTCAACAAAGTGCATCCCGGGGCGTTAAAAACCACACGGGTGGATTTTCGACTCTCGGTGCTAAACAGTATGTTAAAAATTCAGTACGCGAAAAAGCCCCGCTGCGACTGTTTTACGACTACGAAAACGCGAGCTAATTCCACCAACATGGACATTTGCACCTCAAAACAAAACACAGCAGCCAGCTAGTAGCGTGTGGTGTAGCCACACGCTACTAGCTGTGAGCTGCAATTTCCAAGGCGAACATCTAGATAAAGAAATTGCTTACATAGTTCAAAAATAACATTCGTAGTATGGGTATTAAGCACACTACACTCAAAAGCGGCTACTGCAATACACACCGGCGGGCTAAAAATTTGCCGGCCGAATGTCGGCGGCTCGACATCAGAAACTTACCTATTTGGAAATTAATGATTGCCATGCGTCTAGAGAGTTTTATAATTTTTGTGCCATTCTCAAGGATAAGCCGTAGAAGCCGTACGGAGGACGGGACTGAGCAGTTGTGTTGCGATGTGTGCCGGGCACGATGCGCCAAATGTTGTTGTGTCAGGAGTTTGGTCGTGGAGGGTCTCCAGATCAATCTCCCTCTGGCGCAACATCGCTGGTCGTGTTGTTGGGTGTAACATTGCATCACCTCGCTCATCTGCCGTCTTCTTTCCTATTAACACAGTTTTTTTTTGAGTAAATATGCTCTTAATAAACCAGTGCGCTTAACATTGACTGAACAGTCGAAATGAAAGCCATTGCCGCTGTTAGTGTTTTATGACATGTTTAATCGGAGTTTTGGCGGGAACGCTAAGATGAGTGTCACGCTCATTTTTCATTGCAATTTTGAATTATTTTAGTGTATTCAGTAAATAATTCATAAAGAACATTGAAATATCGCAGCATCGTAGACGGTTCAAACGGCCGTCTTTTTCAACTGTCATTGGCGATACCCGCCATTACTTACCGCAATTAACATATCTATACTAATATATACAGTTGAAGAGTTTGTTTGTTTGAACGCGTTAATCTCAGGAACTACTGGTCCAATTTGAAAAATTCTTTTTGCGTTGGATAGTCCATTAATCCAGAAAGGCTTTAGACTATATAACATCACGCTGCGACCAATAGGAGTGGAGCATAACTAAGTCCATGCGAACGAAGTCGCTGGAGATAGCTAGTTGTGAAAAAAAAATCAAAGAATTTCTATACTTTATTACAGGTGTTATTGGCAAAATTGTAGTATCTATTCCACAGGGGCCATTGATCAAAAGTTGAAGTTGAAGGTGACATGTTTAATCTTTACATAATATATACATATTTATGTTGTCGCTATAACATTACAAAAAAAGTTAAATATTTGAGGTCTTTATACAAGAAACTTTCTTTTCTGACTTTTTTGCCTTGTGATCCGGTACTTTGTATGTATTAGAATCCGACTCACACTTGGCCAACCTTAGTTGTCGTTAAAAGTGGATGGTAAATAGATATTATTTTCTCTGTTGACTCACTGGGTTTTTAGGTCCTAAATAAATAGGCAGCATTTACTTAAACATTGTTTAATAATAAATGCAGACGCTTTCGTGATGTCAACCCCTAGAGGATAAATATTAAAACAGTTTTGGACTAAACATTATGCTATTAGTTAAACTCCAGGGACGAGCTTGGCATTCACGCAAGTCTAGCATAACTTAAAGGTCATTAAGGTGTGTTTTTTTTATAATATATTTTTTCATAAAACTGGCTACAATAGGGATAAACATCTGCCTTTTTTTGGAATCATCAAATGAAGAGGTCATTTCACCCGCTCTGTGCGGAGCAGAATTGCAAGTCAGACTTTTACTGACTATAACCCACTTCTGTTCCTTCACTTGCCAGTGCGCCAGCTACCGTGGCCGCTTTATTTATTTTTTTACTAATTATAAACTAGTGCTTGATTGTACCGATCGTCCGTACGGCTTCACCAGACATCATGCCGGAACACGACGAATCGCTTGGCGGCAAGACTTTGCCTGGTGGGTGGTAACTTCTGCCGGCAGCTGTTGTTATGGCCTACCACCGAGTATTTCTCACCAAAAACACACGGCTCTGGCAGATGAACATCTACCTAAAGTTCATCCTAACTACACATACCAAGACTTGATCTATAAAAATTCACTCATAAATTAAATAATAAGCTGTCGAAAAGAAATAGAATTGAGCTACATGAGCAACAAACTGAAAGATAAAGTCAGAAGTTCTTTGTTAAAAAGAAAACAAAGGTGAAGATGAGTTGATAAGCGCCGGCTGACTGAAAACCAGCGCTCTGTGACATTCGTTTTGCGTGCATTAGGCGCATAGTTCTTTCAACCATTTCTTCTTATTATTATTTTCGAGTTTTTCGTGTTTACCGCAAAGAAACCTTTTTTTCTTATCTTTTCTTCTGGATACGATCAAATAGGTCCTGACACTGAAGTGGAGAAGATCCTCCTCATTTCAAATTAAGATATTGCAAAGACAGTTTCATCATCATCATCATCATCATCATCATCATTTAAGCCGAAAGACGACCACTGTTGGACATTGGTATTCCCTAAGGATCTCTATGACGACTGGTCCTGTGCTTCCTGCAACCAGCGGTTTCGCGCGACCATCACCAGGTCGTCCGTCAGTTTAACTTGTAGAGGGCTTACCCACGCTTCTTTAATCTTAACAAAATAGGAATTTTAATTATAATACAACTTGCTTTCCGCCCGCGTGGATTTCGGTTGTATCGCGCTTTTTAGATTTCCCTCGGGAATATCAAATTTTTTCGCGATAAAAAGTAGCCTATTATTTAATCCGGACTTCTAACTTTACGTCTGCAAAATTTCAAAGCAATCGGTTCAGTGGTTACGGCGTGAAAGCGAAACAAACAAACAAACTCACTTTCCCATTTATGATATTACCTAGTAAGAAGTCTGAATCAAAGACATTTTTTTATTTATTTATTGTATTACTTATGTACATACATTTAAATGGATATAGATACAATTACGAATGTTATGGAGCAGCGGTGGTCAAGTGGTATCGGCCGCTACCTACAAGTTGTAGTTCGTAGGTTCGAACCTCATCAGGCGCTTCTTCTTCAGCCTATAGAAGTCCACCTCTAGACAAAGGCCACCCCAAGGGTTTCCATGATGGCCGGTCTTATGCTGCCCCCATCCATCGACGTCTGGCGCTTTACTTTGTGTAAATTATTTCATCACCACTGCTCTGAAAACGGTGAAGGAAAACATCACGAGCGAACTGGAATGTCCTAGAGGCAAAACTTCTAAAACATGTGACATCTACCAACCCGCATTGGGCCCGCGTGGTAGATTACGGCCCACTCCCTCTCATCGAGAAGAGGCCGGTGTCCCGGGACTGAGAATATAATGGGCTGATTATTCACGACATATTGTTATTCTTTTTTATAGTTAATACTAGCTTTCCGCCCGCGGCTTCGCAAGCGTGGAGTTCGGTTATATCGCGCTTTTTAGATTTCCCTCGGGAATATCAAATTTTTCCGGGATAAAAGGTAGCCTAAGTTCTTTCTCAGGGTCTAAAGATTGTCTGTGCCAAATTTCATCAAAATCGGTTGAGAGGTTTAAGCGGGAAAACGTAACAGACAGACAGACAGACAGACAGACAGACAGACAGACAGACCGACAGACAGAGTTACTTTCGCATTTATAATATTAGTATGGATAATGTGTGATTAAAAAAAACGTTCCATAAGAGTGGACTCTAGTGCCGAGGAATTTGAGAAATAGATATTTGAATAAACTATTGCCATCGCGCTGCTTTTAACGTTTCCCCGTAAAGTGCGAAAGGGACAGTTGCAACTCAGGCTGATGTTATCTACAAAAATGTTGACCAAAAGATGTTTCGTATTCCGCTGTTTTCTTTTTAAACAGGGCGGATCTCAATTATTGTTATATCAAAATTTAGAATATGAGTATGCCTCTAGTATTATTTTTTTGTCAAAAACTCGTCGTCTGAACATCGCGGTAAAAATGTGTTATTTTTCGGGATTTTGAAACATCATATTTCTTTTATTAATTAAGTTTTCGAATTAATCAAATATAGGCGTATAATCAAGGTGTGAAATTGTAGAAAAAAATCATTGCTCTAAAAGCGTTAACCACGAAGAAAACAGCGGAGTACATAAGTATGGAGAAAACGCCACTAGTTCCCTCTTAAGTATTGCAATAATATTTTAATCATAAATATTATATCAATATCTAGTACATTTAATAACACGCCGCATTTACCAAATTCTTGCCATATACCCTTGATTATTATTACGTTTGAACTAAATATAGATCTGTTAGACAAAATAACCGATCATATTTTCATTTGACCTTCTATGATCAAATAAGGTCAAATGAAAATACGACTTGTTTAGTAAAAATACTCGAAATATTAATAATCAACTTCTCGAATTCTGTGGATAAGTTGGCTCACAATAGCTTAAAATTATCATCATAGATAACAACAGACCTTTGACATTCAGAATATTTTAGTCCCTCCGCAGTTTATACTTCAAATACAAACTTTAATACAAACGACAATTTGATTCTATTTGTCTGAGGCTCTAGCAATTCGAAATTGTCAACAACTTATTGAAAATTTACGCAGGTAAACTTAAACTTTAAGGCTTATAGACAGGGAAACAATTAGCATGGATTAAACTGATTTCGTGATGTCGTGGTGGTCTAGTGGTTAAAACACCAGCCTCTCAAGTATGAGTGCGCGGGTTCGATTCCAGGTCAGGCAAGTACCAATCTAACTTTTCTAAAGTTATATGTACTTTCTAAGTATATCTTGGACACCAATGACTGAAGGTGAAGGAAAACATCTTGAGGAAACCTGGACTTTAGGTCTGAAATCACCAACCGGCATTGAGCAACGTGGTGATTACGCTCAATCCTTCTCTGTATGAGAGGAGACCTGTGCCCAGCAGTGGGACGATAAAAAGGTTGATGAAACTGATTTCCAGAAGCACGTATTTCGCAAACTTTGCATACCTTGTTTCTATGCATCTATTTTTTATATTTATAAAATAGTGCTTGACCGCAATCCCGCCGCAGTGATACAATCGTTGATGGTAAAATACGCTAGTTTATTAAGAGCCTATTTACCAAAAAAAAACTAAGTGAATGAGCGAGGTGATGCAATGTTAAACCCAACAACACGACCAACGATGTTGCGCCAGAGGGAGATTGATCTGGATACCCTAAATGACCAAACTTACACAAACATTTGGCACAACTTACCCGGTACACATCGCAACACCACTGCTCAGACCTGTCCTCCGTATATGGCTTCACCAGATATCATGCTGGAACATGACGATCCGTTACACCATGATCCGTTCCTTTTGTGCTATTCTCTAACCATCGCAACGTAAAACTTAGGTGAAATGACCGTGGAGGTGGCTGTCATTCCAACACATGCTGATTGAACTTAGTGTTAGATCACTCTAAGCTTACTTTACTTTACTTTACACTGTGAGATTTTTCCTGAATCGCACTGCAGATTATGATATGATCTTAGCATAATATAATGTCCAGCACCATGGGCGTAGCTACATTGGGGCAAGCTGGGGCGCTTGCCCCACCCTGCCTCTAATTTATAAAAAACCTAATTAAACAAAAAAATAAAAACGGGGGCATAGGTTGACTGCTGCCCCACCCTGAACCCAAGGCTGGCTACCCCCATGTCCAGCACACAGTGACTGGGTCCACACGTCCACACCGCTGGCTAAGGCCAGTATAAAACAAAAATTCTAGCATTATCACATGCCAGATGTTTTACGGTATCCTCAAGGAAGGCTGTAGATGATGTAGGTTGTTGAAAGTGATAATGTTGGGAACGCCAAAATAGCGGCAATAAGTCCCTTCTTTGAGGAGTAGCTAGAGAGTCGCCACGGCTCCCTCACCTTCTACCTGACACAGGTCCTCACCGGACACGGCTGTTTTGGGACGTTCCTGTTCCGGATAAGGCGGGAGGAAACACTAGGGTGTTACTATTGGTGATGGCGCCCGCTAGGGATGGTGGGCTCATACCAGACGGGGGTGCGGCGAATGCAGTAGTATATCCCGGGCCCTCGTCCCATGGTACTCGAAGGGATAGTGGGGTTTTAGTCGGTAGGAGTCCGACATAACCTTCCGTTATTATTCCCAGGCGGAGCGTATCCATGAGGATTTCCCCACTATAAAAAAAAAAAAAAATGAAAAAAAAAGGGCGTTACTATTGTGGGGATCGCCCTGAGGACACGGTGGAGGTCTGCGACAGGCGAGATAACGCAGACATCACATGTTTAAACTCAAGCTGATGTGAACAGTTAAGGCGGTGTCCTTATTTGCATTGCAATTTACATTTCATTAATATAGCTAATCCAATAGCACGTATGTTCAAAAATGTTGTCTACTCAATTACGTAAAACGCAGTGGACATAGTTGAACTGTCAAAACGAAAGCCGTTGCTACTGTTAGTGCGTCACTTTTTTTTAATAATTGTAAACTAGTGCTTGCCTGCAATCCCGCCTGATGGTAAGCAGTGATGCAGTCCTTGATGGTAAAGTGCGCAAGTTTATTTAGCCTATTCATTTCAAAATCTTAGTGAGTAGGAAGGAAGACGGCAGTTGAGCAAGGTGATGCAATGTTAAACCCAACAACACGACCAACGATGCTGCGGCAGAGGGAGATTATTCTGGAGACCCTCCACGATCAAACTCCCGACAGAATAACATTTGGCGCATCGTACCCGGCACACATTGCAACACAACTGCTCAGACCCGTCCTCCGTACGGCTTCACCAGATATTACCAGGCAAGGTTGTCTTTATCCGATGTATTATGTATTTTAGTCTGTGCTAAATAATGTGTATTTTCTTTCATTCTCTCTTCCTTTTTCTTTCCATCTTTCTTTCATTTTTATTTATTCCATCCTTCCTTTTTTTCTTTCAAGGTTCTCGCTACCCCCGTTTGGCTACTAAACAACAAAATATTGTTCATCACAGGCAAGGTCGTACCTAGCCGAATAGTTCATGGCTTTTTGATGTAGTTGAGAACTTTCGTTTATATTACCTGCCCAGTACTCGTAGCCCGTACGTGCTTATAGCATATAATTGTTATTTACGGCCCACCACATTCGTGTGGAGAAATGCTTTGATGTTAGTGGTTTTACTTTTGGTTGAATGAACTCGACACATTTGGTATATGTGAAGTACCAGTTATTTTATTATAGAAGTCTTTTAAATGTTTGAGTGGCCTCTGTTTAAAATTAAACCGAATTACGATATAAATAAGGACCTATTTTCAAACCTAAAGCGCGATCGATTGACCGTTAAAACATTGGCGACATTTCAATTCGCTCATAAAATAACATAATCAGCCTACATTGTTCCCACTCTTGGGACACAGGGCTCCTCTCGATGAGAGGGAGTGGGCCATAAACAACCACGCGGGCCCAGTGCGGGTTGGTAGATGTCATAACTCTTCGATGTTTTGCTTCTATAACATGCCGGTTGTGATTTTTTCCTTCACCGTTCTGAAAGCAGTGGTTATGAAATAATTTACACAAAGTAAATCGCCTGGAGGGGTTCGGACCTACAACCTACAACTGGTAAATCGCGGCCGATAGGATTAGGCCACAACTGCCATTAGGTTACCACTGCCATTAGGCTACCACTGCCATTGCACTGCAATTGGCTCATGAGTCTGGCTTACTCACTATTTAGTGGATATACATCACTGTTTTTATACATTTTTTTTTTCCATACACAAGTCACGTTGATGTATAGAACTGTTTTACATCCATCACCTCACACATCACATCAGGTTTAGTTGAAAACCAGCGTCAGACACTAGTTGTCCGGCATTTTTGCTGAACTGGGCCTTTTTGGCGGAGCAGGGAGGCACACATTCCTCCTAGTTTTCTACATTTTTTCACATTTTACTTTATTTTATTATTACTATATTTCATTGATATAATATTAAACTAAGGTAGATACGTCACTAGCGCACTGAAAATGAAGCGTACAAAAGGAGGTAAGTCCATCAAGTCGCTTTAGTTTTCGTCGATTCTATTTAAGCGCAAACGACAAACACTAGCCATCTTTTTCTTCTCTATGCTTTAGATTGCGCCCCATCTCACTCATACTGTGCCAACGTGTGAAATGTACGCAGAATAAAAAAAATGCATGTGTGTGCTGCTGCTCCGATCGGCACATTTATTTTGGTTAATTTGTTAGAGCATATTATCATATCTGTTTAATATTATATCAATGCTATATTTTAATGATTATCTTTATCTGGTGTATTGTGTGTCGTTTAGTCTGCGCTAAATAAATGTATTTTCATTCTTTCTTTCTTTCTTATTGATCGTTTCTGTAAGGATCTCACCTTGAACAGTTAAGCGAAGTCAAAGATCATAAAGTATAACTTCTTTGGGCGAAGTGTATTTAGAGTAAGCTGCTGTCAATAGTGTCAGTCCATCAGCATTAGTAGAAATGACGACTCATTCTACGCTCATTTCAACGGTGAAATGCTAACAGAATCGCACTGCTGGTTTTGCATGCGTCTCTGGAGATCTTAAAGAAATTGGAAACAGTTGTAAACTTGAGACGTTACGGAATAATATCTACTAAGTTATGGAAATACATGCGTATAACTTAACGCCTTTAATCCCTCAAGGGTAAGACAAAGCCGTGACTATTGTATACCCATATTTCATCAGTTTTCATAAAAGCACATTTTTGACGTAACAGTGTCTTATAATTCGATGGATTCCGGCTACATGCACGAAAAAAGATTACTCATGCGGTGTTACCTGCGTTCCATTTGAGGCTTGAAGTGCAAGCGAGAGGACGGAACGAGCGTCAAAGAGGCACAGTCGGCCTCCGCGTTCCGCAGCGTTCGACATCTGTCTATCTCCTACTTGAGTGAGCGATGCGCCCGGGGTGAACAGCTGCTATACAATAATACATTTACATTTTTTCGTCAAGTATGAAGTGCAGTGAAAAGTGAATGTGGTGTCAATTGTTTATAGCAACGGTAATTCCGGCTATAAAGGTAATGATTCTTTAGATATTAAATACACTTTCTTTAGATATTAAATGTTCAGTGATATATTGTCGAATATTCGTGCTTTCATCATTAAAATTGGCATCGGTCCGCTAGTGCAGAAATTGTAGGTTATGCTATAATTGAGAAGACTATAACAATAACTTAACAGAACTAGGTATTTCACGATGAGAAAAGATCAATCACTTTATTATTCGATCGAAATAATTATCGAGCATAGCTATGATTTCAAAAAAATTACAACATTTAGGTTAAAAAGAACAAAATCTTGTTATAATTTGCCTTACTTATAACAATAGATATCTAGAAGATTGTACAACACTCCCTGTGTTGTATAATCCTTCTATATAGTAATATATTGTTACGATCTTGGCTCGGTTAGAACAAGGCAATATTACCCGTGGTTACAGTTTGAGCGCGTTTGAACGTAATATTACGTGCTATTGAGAAACGTATCTGGGGATACCGTTAATGGTAGATTCTGTTTTAGTTGTCTAATGGGTTTAATGTATCTAGTGATTTAATCACAGTACTATTCTGTAACTAGTCACTCTGTAAAGTTATGTTATCTGAGCTGTCATTCCACCGGACGCTAGGGGTAGAGCAGTGATGCTGGCTAAGGAGGAGGCGGAGCGCGTGAGGGAGCGGGGACTTCAGCGCCCTCTCTTTATCTATCAACTTAAATTACTGTACATTAAAAATTGTTAGCACCTTTAAGTATCTTGGACATTTATTAAATGAGAAGTTAACGGACTACAATGATCTGGAACGGCAGAGAAGAGTTATTGCTTGCAGAAGCAACATGCTTGCAAGGCGATTTGCACATTGTTCCAAGCAAGTGAAGGAAACGCTTTTCCAGGCCTACTGCCAGTCGTTCTACACCAGCTGACTATGGTACCAGTACACGAGGAGAGCCTACTAACCACGAACCTACAGCTCACTTGGTGTACAGTACAATAATGCGTTTCGAGCCATGTTTAACCTGCAGTGGCGGTGTAGCGCGTCTGGTATGTTCTTTGAGAACAGAGTGGGAGGCTTCTTTTTCGTTTTAAGAAAGACAAGAGCTTCCTTTCGGACACACTTGTTGAACTGTAAAAACAGTATTATAAATATTGTGTTCCGCGCAATTTTTATGACTAGAACCGAATTATTCAATCTGAATATTGATTATTGAATATGGGACAAAACTGGCATCATTTGATTTGATTTCAATTCAATTTAATTAATTTATAAATATTTGTAATAATTTAAATTTTTAATATTTGTAGTATTACCGCTTTACAATTGTAATTACAATATACTGTAAATTTAAAGCAGCCAAAAATGCTTAATGTTTATTATTATTTATTATGCATGACATGCACCTATAATGCCTGAAATAAAATGATTTAATATTATTATTATTTAAAACCAAAATTGTTTCAGTCACTCACTTTACGTTTTTGTTATATTATCAGTGTTGATTTTAAAGTTCACACACATCATCAACTTTTTTATCGGTTCACTGCTGGGCACAGGTCTTCTCTCATACAGAGAAGGATTGAGCTTAATCACCACGCTTGCTCAATGCGGCTTGGCGATTTCAGACTTAAAGTCCAGGTTTTCTCAAGAATCCTTCGCCTTGTAAACAGTCATTGGTATCCAAGATATGCTTAGAAAGTAGATTATATACCTAACTTAGAAAAGTTGCATTGGTACTTGCCTGACCTGGAATCAAACCTGTACAATCATACTTGAGAGGCTGGTGTTTTAACCACTATACCACCAGGACTACTAGGCCACCACGGTGCACACACAAAACTATTAATCTAATTGAGTGCGTATATTATGAAAATTTGTGAAGTTGTTCCGGATCTGACTGTTTGTGTGTATGAGTTTAACTGTTTGTAAATGCACCCACAATACAGGAGTAATTCCCAGTGTGAGGGCGACGTGAATATAATTAATTTTATATACTAAAAATCAAAAGTTCTTCAAGCCGCGAAGCAAAAAATGAATAAAAAGATTTGTAGGTGTGGGTGGATGGAAATAAAAGTTAGACTCACTGTTTACGAATAGTGTATTGTTCAAGTCCGTTCATCACACACATTAACACCAACAGTTTAGAAGGCACAAGGGTAGAAAAAGCAGAAGCAAGCACAAGATAGTCAATAGCTAGAATAGCATGTACACAAACAGCACAGTATAGTTTTTAGCACAGAACTTATATAGAGAAGTAGAAAAGGAAAGTCACAGCGAAAAGCAATAAAATTATAAACACTTGTAAATACATAAGCGGTAATTAAGGCGAGCGACATGCGTTCCGCGTCGTAGTAGGTAAACGACTGGTTTGACCCCTGCGCGCACGCAGGCGGCCGGAGTATATTATGTAGTTATATACTTAAGTGGTAATAGGGACGGGCGATGTCGATAGTGTCATATCGATATCATGATGTCGACAAACCGGTATCGATATGTATGTATGTTTGTATGTGAAAGATGATATGTCTGAATGTGTAAGAAGGGATCCTACACCACCCCCCACCAGAGACCGTCACGGGCGATAATAATTAGGAAACCTGACGTGACGACCAGATCGAGTCACGTAGTTTTGTGCATCTTCATGTTCAGCATTGGGGTGCTGGACAGACAAGATAAAGGCGGGTTTTAAACGATTTATGGTGACCGCCATTTCCTTGTTTTTATCAAGAATTTTAAAAACTTTATCCCCCCTGACGAGTACTTTATGCGGCCCGGTGTAGGCAGGTTGGAGTGAACCTCGTGACGCATCTTCACGAAGAAAGACGAAGTCACAGGTTCTAAGGTCTTTAAAAACGAAAACCTTATGCTTACCATGACGGGCGGTAGGTACCGGTCGCAGTTTATCAGCGAAATTTCTGAGCCTAGCAGAAAAATCCGATAAGTCTGTGCTACCAGTGACCGTTGGCTCAAAGAACTCGCCTGGAAGTCTTAGGGGTTCGCCATATAAGAGCTCAGCCGACGAAGCCTGTAAGTCTTCTTTAAATGCGGTTCGTATGCCCAGTAATACCCACGGCAACGATTCTGTCCACCTGTCATTCGCATGACAGACGATGGCAGCTTTAAGTTGGCGATGAAATCGCTCAACTAAACCGTTAGATGCTGGATGGTAAGCAGTTGTCCGTTTATGTTCGAAACCAACCAGTTTAGACAAAGACTGAAACAAGGCTGATTCGAATTGACGACCCTGATCGGTTGTAATAACCGTGGGGCAACCAAAACGAGCTACCCAGGTCGACAAAAGGGCCTTCGCGACGGTTTCGGCAGTAATATCTGCAATCGGTATTGCTTCTGGCCACCGTGTAAAGCGATCCACAGCTGTCAGACAGTACCTATAACCCTGTGAAACAGGATGAGGTCCAACCAAGTCGATATGGATCTGCTTAAATCGGGCGCGAGGTAGATTAAAAGTGCCAAGGGGTGCAGTAACGTGCCTGTTGACTTTTGCTCGCTGACATTGCACGCAAGCGCGCGCCCACTCCCTGCAGTCCTTCCTCACACCCGGCCAAACAAATCGCTCGGCTACCATTTGTGCTGAGGCATTGGCCCCAGGGTGGCTAAGTGAATGTAAGCTGCTAAAAACTTGTCTTCGTAAAAGTTGTGGTACGAAAGGCCTGGAAGCTGAGTTACTGACGTCGCAGTAAATCGGTACTGAGCTTCCAGGGACAGTGAGCTTCTGTAGGTGAAGGGATGAACCTTCACTTAGGAGCTTCTTTAATTCAGGATCTGTTACTTGACCCTCGGCCAATGCCTCAAAACTAACAGGCGCTGCCAGTTCTTCCATCCGCGACAATGTGTCGGCAACCACATTATCCTTGCCGGATATATGTCGAATGTCGGTTGTAAACTGGGATATAAAGTCTAAATGTCTATACTGCCTCGGCGAACAGTTATTTTTCCTTTCGTAGAAAGCAAAACTGATCGGCTTGTGGTCAGTATAAACAATAAAGTGCCTGGCCTCGAGCATGTATCTAAAATATTTAATGGCCTCATAGATGGCAAGAAGCTCCCTGTCATAAGGCGAATATTTCACCTGTGATGGACTCAGCTTTCTCGAGAAAAATGCTAACGGCTGCCATGCGCCATCCTTGTACTGTTGCAATACCGCACCGAGAGCCTTATCAGAGGCATCTGTAACGAGGGCAAGTTGTACAGTACAATCGGTATGTGCTAAAAGAGCTGCGTTAGATAAGCTGTCCTTACACGCTTGGAAAGCTGTCAAGGCGTCTCCCGTGAGGTTGACTGGCTGGGAACCTTTTACCGAACCTGTAAGTAAAGCATGCAGTGGAGCTTGAATCTGAGCCGCTTGAGGAAGAAATCTCCTGTAAAAGTTCAGCATGCCTAAAAATGCTCTCAGCTGCCGCATGTTCTTAGGAACTGGGAAGTCTCTCACAGCTTGCACCTTAGCTTCGAGAGGCCTGCAACCTTGTTCTGATATCATGTAACCTAGGAACTTTACCTCAGTAGCACCAAAAACACATTTGGAGGTGTTCACCAACATTCCATACTTCTTCAGCCTTTCAAATACTTGGCGCAGGTGGGTCTCATGATCTTCAGAGCTACGTGAGTAAACGATAAAGTCGTCTAGATAACAATAGACGTTGTCGAGTCCTCTTGTCATCTCGTCAACAAAACGTTGAAAAGTTTGACCCGCATTTCGCAAACCAAACGTCATGAATGGAAATTCGAAGAGGCCGAAGGGTGTCGTTATCGCAGTTTTTGGGATATCCTCGCAACTGACAGGGATCTGATTGTAGGCTTTTTCTAGATCTAAAGTAGAAAATAAAGAACAACCAGAAATGTCATGAGTAAAATCATGAATATGCTTGATCGGATACCTGTCAGGCACGGTGCGAGCATTCAATTTGCGATAATCACCGCAGGGACGCCATCCGTTGTCCTTTTTCGGCGCTAAATGAAGCGGAGAGGACCATGGGCTGTTGGAAGGTCTAGCTGTGCCATTGGATAACATAGCTTGAAATTCCTTCTCAGCTATTTTAAGCTTGTCTGGAGCCAAGCGACGAGGTGGTGAAGCAACTGGTGGGCCTGGTGTCGTGTGTATGTGATGTACAGTGTTGTGAGGTACAGTGTGGTGGATACCGGCTGGTCGAGTGATTTCGGGAAACTCGTCCAATATTTTATGGTAGCGTGACTCACCTGTTACCACTTTTACAGAGTGTACACTGTCACAGTTTGCTACAGTAGCAATGGCTGTAACAGAAGTCAAATTATCAATTAATTTTTTATTACGGCAATCCACAATTAGATTGTAATAATTTAAAAAATCTACTCCAATTATTGGTTTAGTTACGTCCGCGACAATAAAGCGCCACACAAAATTCCTACGTAAACCAAAATCCAAATCTAAATGTAGATAACCGTAAGTGGCAATATTGGAACCATTCGCAGCACACAATTTATAATTAGTTTGGGAGCGACGATCACGCAGCGCGGACCTTGGGAAGACACAGAGATCGCTACCCGTGTCGATCAGGAACTGCATCTTGGAAGAACGGTCCGTGACGAACAGGCGACCAGTTGAAGATGAGGGGCAATCGTCAGTCGCCATTATCGACCGCCCCTTAGGTTTTCCGCTTTGTAGTCGCATGGGCGGATACACTTCGTAACTTTCTCGCCAAACTTGCCGTGATACCAGCACAGCGGAAATTTGCGGTAATTGGACTGTGATCGCTGCGTAGACGTTGTCCGGTTATTATGGGAACGGTTCGAGCGTGAACGCGGTCTACTGCGTCTCTCCGATAACAGGCTCTGCACTTGCCTACGGAGCTCCGAGACTTCCTTCGCCAAGTCATTGATAGCAGACCCAGATACCTCGTTGACTGCAGCAACTCTTGGTGTAGTGGAAGCGAGATCGTTAACTCTGTCAGCTAGATCTGCTAGATTTTCGAGCGGAGTTGTCGTTGCTTGACCAGCTAGTACTGTCTGGACACCATGCGGAAGCCGACTAATCCAGATCGTCTTCACGAAATCGTCAGGAACGCTAGGACCTGCGAGGTCGCAGAGGTGACGGAGAAACTGCGATGGTTTGCGATCTCCAAGCTCCTCATGCATCAGCAGTTGTTTAATTTTATTCTCCTTCGAAGCGCTCAACCTTTTGATTAGCTCAGATTTGAGCTTTCCGTATTTGTCATTCGCTGGCGGATTTACGATAATATCCTTAACTTCCCTCGAGTGCTGATTATCAAGGTGACCGATAACATAATTGAATTTCGTAAGGTCACTTGTTATCCCTAAAATTGCGAATTGTCCTTCTACCTGTGCAAACCATATATCAGGCTCCTCCACCCAGAACGGAGGCACTCTTACGCCAACACGAAAAACATCGACATGTTCTGTCGACTCTCCCCCATCACTAGTAGGACGTGGCTGTGCTAAAGCGTCTTGAAATTCTTTTTCCACCGACATTGTTCAATAATGGGGTCACCAATATATGTGTGGGTGGATGGAAATAAAAGTTAGACTCACTGTTTACGAATAGTGTATTGTTCAAGTCCGTTCATCACACACATTAACACAAACAGTTTAGAAGGCACAAGGGTAGAAAAAGCAGAAGCAAGCACAAGATAGTCAATAGCTAGAATAGCATGTACACAAACAGCACAGTATAGTTTTTAGCACAGAACTTATATAGAGAAGTAGAAAAGGAAAGTCACAGCGGAAAGCAATAAAATTATAAACACTTGTAAATACATAAGCGGTAATTAAGGCGAGCGACATGCGTTCCGCGTCGTAGTAGGTAAACGACTGGTTTGACCCCTGCGCGCACGCAGGCGGCCGGAGTATATTATGTAGTTATATACTTAAGTGGTAATAGGGACGGGCCATGTCGATAGTGTCATATCGATATCATGATGTCGACAAACCGGTATCGATATGTATGTATGTTTGTATGTGAAAGATGATATGTCTGAATGTGTAAGAAGGGATCCTACAGATTAAATGAATAACATAGCTGCTCCAAGTCCAAGCATTGTGCACCTCACATTCCTAAGTCATTTACACGCCAGACTGAAACAGTTACGTGCTTTGCATAGCAGTAAGATTCGTTCAACCCAGCACAGTTCAATGAACCCTATCATATTCGCGATAACTTACATTGTAACCTTAGAAGTGGATATAAACACGCAACTAGAATGGCCTATAAATATAATATTTATTATTTTTATTTGGTGACCACGCCGGGCAAAGACCTGCCCTTTCCTGCCTTCGGAACCTCCCTCTGGCCACGAAAAATTTCGTGGTTCATAAGATCTCATTTTTCAAAGATCGGTTGCTTTTGACTTTTAGCAAATAGGGGTCAAATGTTTGTGTGAACAATTTTTGAGTAAGTGGTAGCAAGAGTATGGCAGTGCAGGCAGTGCACCATTTCCCGCGTCGAAGGCTAGTCTGAGATTAGATGCCTTAGTCTGAATTCTGTCTAGAGGTCTAATGTGGAGTTGGATGGACTGTGACATCATAGCCAACTAATAGAGAGACATGATGAAGAAAAAGACAGATATGAATCTGCGTTGACCTCAAAAATTGGGAATGAGAATGACGATCATGATAAACTTACAAAAGGCTGACTCAAGAAAACTATATGTTACTTTAACGCGAACCTTTTTGGAACTGTTCCCGCCTGGCCAAAGAGGCCGAGTTGAAGTTTTATAGATTCCAGAAACTTCCTTTTAAAATATTTTCTGCGCTCCGTTTATGTTTTTGACGTTAGTCGTCTGATGTCCGTCCACGGGGCTATGCACCGATAACCTGCATCATTTTGCGACTGTTAAATAATTTTTTTTGAGCATTTACTTAGCCAGCCTGTTGGTCTTTTATAGAATGCATTTTGGTGAGTGTGCGAGGGAATTGCATGATTTAATTCCCCCATCTCCGTTCCACCATCGGACGACCCGTCGTACGGCGAGTTTCCACCCTTACGTTATTGACACCACTACGATCCGGACGAAGCATTTCCTCTTTTATACCGCGTCATATCGAGGGACTGGATCAATTTTCCGACGGCGGTGTGTCCGTCGGACTACAATTTAAGTGTCTTCAAGGCTAGAGTAAATGGCTCTTAATAAACTAGCGCACTTTAGCATTCTTATTCACTTAGTTTTTCTGCGTGAATAGGCTCTTAATAAACTAGCGCGCTTTGCTATATACAATTGCATCACTGTTTACCATCAGGCGGGATTGCACTCAAGCACTAGTTTCGTAGTTTCGTAGTAGTCGTGGTGGCCTAGTGGTTAAAACACCAGCCTCTCAAGTATGAGTGTGCGAGTTCGATTCCAGGTCAGGCAAGTACCAATGTAACTTTTCTAAAGTTATATGTACTTTCTAAGTATATCTTGGACACCAATGACTGAAGGTGAAGGAAAACATCTTGAGGAAACCTGGACTTTATAAGTCTGAAATCGCCAATCCGCATTGAGCAAGCGTGGTGATTACGCTCAATCCTTCTCTGTATGAGAGGAGACCTGTGCCCAGCAGTGGGACTATAAAAGGTTGCTGATGATGATGATGACTAGTTTACAGTTTATAAAAAAACGACTTCTTCCACGTTTCGCAATTACGCATATTGGAGTAACACATTTTTATATTGTTGTCGTTTTGGCCTTCATAATCACCACTCACATTAGTCCAATTGCCGTGTAAACTGCTCCACCCTTCATATCCTGTCACACATTGCCTTTTGCATAGTCTACGTGAATGCACGCTTAACTTAATTAGCGGAAGCACGCTATGTGCCGTGCCACTTAGCAGTTCCAGTACAAAAATACACTTTAAGTAAGGGTTAGCTTAGATATACCACTTTAGGAACAGAAAAAGTGTTTGAATAGTTGTTTGTATGATGGGGGCGGGAATTCTAATGGTACGTTGTTATTGAGCCCGTGGTCCCGAGTTACACGCTCAAGCGACATGCTTCTTCCGACAGTGACTGTGGAAATCAAAATAATAGTAGATTAATAGCCAAGGGCTGTAAGGCATCAATTGCACCCCAGCTAACTACTCTGCTTTACATCTCGATTGTGGGGTAAGCAGAAAACAACCGGCATTACAATAATAAAAAACAATATTTCAAGTATAAGTTTCTATTCCCGCCTTTTTTCATATTTGTCTTTTAATTATTTTTTCTAGAACGAAATTGAGCATCGCCGTTCGATGTTTAAAATTGATGACTATTATACTCATATGAAGATAAGGCTGAATATCGAAGCGACCTCTTTTGTCATTGGGCTGGATGCATAACGCATATGCCAGTATGATGGAAAGATGTACGCGAACTTTTTGAAAGAGTGAAGAGTTGTTTTTTTAAAACTACTTACCGCTCTAGGGCTTTTCCAGCTACATTATTATCCTGGAGCGCTAATTGGTCACCTACGAGCCCCATTTGGAGATAATAAAGACCTACTTACCGATTATGATAGATGTAAAATAATTTTAGAGCTAATGCCTATCTGCTCTCCACAGTTCTTATACCATTGCGATTTTATACCCACTTTACCGTGAAAATATAGTTGAAGTGGATGTGGAGTGAGCTATCAATTATGTGCATTTCTATCATTCATCAAATCACAGCTCACCCTAAGCTCACTTCACCTAAATTTTTATGGAAAGATTTATAACCTCTTCTTCTTCTTAGCCTATAAAGGTCCACTGCTGGACAAAGGCCTCTCCCAAGGCTTCCATTCCATTAGAAGGGTTTACCATAATGCGCAAGCTTGGCAGGCGAGTTAAGGATCGCAGTAATTAGTTATTTCACAAGAGAAGCGCTGCTGCCCAGTACCCTGGTGAGAATTCCATTTGCACCCACAGGACGACACCCACAGGAGGATATGGGTTGGTACTATTCTAAGCTTGGTACCACAGGGGACCATGCACATAATCATAATCTATCGGCTGGTAACACCACGTCTCTTGGTAGGACCAGTTGTCACACTTTTGGGCTTTTGCTCACACCTAATGACTGTCAAAGATCTATGAATGACTACTACACTAACGGTTTAACCTGGTTTACGAGGAATGGAGGGTTCGTGGTGTGTAATTTATGGTTGCTCACGAACCGACGACAGCAAGCAAAGCTAAGCAAAACTTTTATTGGACTACAAACGCCATCTCTCTTTTTTGTTCCGGCGTGGAAAATCTTCATTGCTGTCTGCCACCCTGGGGCGGGCCATGGAGTCCAGATTATTCCACAGCCCCACACTCTCGTACTGGCCCGGTTTTCACGGGCCTCGTCTCCTGCATGGGGTCGTGAGGTGTTTAACTACCCCGTGCATCAACTCTGGAGGTGCGTGTGAGTGTCGGCGCGTGCCTCCGCCTCGGGTCCATCGAATAGACGAGACTACAAACACCATCCCTCTTTCAAGGTATTGAATATACAGAAAGAGGCATTTTGAATGGATTTTTCTGACTAACATGGAAATTATGACCCATGACTATTCTTTCGAGGAATCCAGACGGAACTATGAATGTAATTTAGTCAGTGCATAAATATGACATAGAGATATTTGTACATGCAGACACGTTTTTCATCACCAATCTCTAATGATATCACGTACTAACTATTTGTTTAAGTCATACTTTGTCCTAAAAAGCTTTTCGCCTTAGGGGTAATACACACTTGTATGGTTTGGCATGATTCGGCTTAGCCGAGTAACAAAATCTATAATTATCGACAGTTCATCATGTTCGGGAAAAGCTTCACCGTTTAACTCGTATAGTGCCGAGCACAACTTGATTCATCAGAAAAGGATACAAGCTGAACGGACGACATGAGCCGAACGATTGCCGAATATACTATCTTTTTTTAGTAAATAACTCATACTTGACCGCAATCCCGCCTGATGGTAAACAGTGATGCAATTGTATATAGCAAAGCGCGCTAGTTTATTAAGAGCCTATTCACGCAGAAAAACTAAGTGAATAAGAAGGCGAGAAACAAAGAGTTTGAGCGAGGTGATGCAATGTTGTTGGGATTTAACTGGAGACCCTCCATTTGGCGCATCGTACCCGGCACACATCGCAACACAACTGCTCAGACCCGTCTTCCGTATGGCTGCACCAGACATCCGCCAGCCAGCCGGAACACGACGAATCGCTTGACGGCAAGTCTTTGTCTGGTGGGTGGTAACTTCTGCCGGCATGCTATAGCGGCAATAGATATATTTACATAATTATCTTAGTTATAAAATATAAATTTAGAAACTTTAAATAAATCGAAAAGAAAAAAAAAACGATTAAATCGGCAAAAAATATGAAAACAACAACTGATAACTCAATTCAAAAATTTTATTTCATAAGCACGGGAATTATTAGCGTCTTCGGTCAGCTTCAATTAAAGGATCAATTCTAAAAATAATATATCGACGCTTGAAAGGCAAACATATATAGACGACAAAAAATCGTAAATTGAGTTACCTATATACACCAAACGATGCAGAAAAATCCGGCAGTTCGAATCAATTTACGAATTTTTGTCGCTTAGATATGATTGCCTTTCAAGCGACGATATGTATATTCAATTTATTTTTACGTACAAAAACAATGTCTGTGCCATACATATTTTTTACCCCTTTCCACCTTTTACATCCTTTTTTGTCATACGTAAAAGAGCCAGTCGGTACCCATTTTTTACCGTCTATGATTTACATGTTAATCTCAATTTTAAAAAAGAACCGTAAATGTTTCGGTTCGGCTTTCATGCTCGACAAATGTTGCTGAACCAAACAACTGAACATATGTGTTGTACTCCTTAAACTCAAACATTTCCGCACGAGAAGGCACGCGAGCCGGTATGCTGAGAATTGTGTCGCCATTTTGAACTCGTTCTACCAAAACTAAGAGGAAATGAGGTAATCTTACTGAATTTATGAGCAGGCCATCTTCTTTAAGAGTGTAGATTGTAGTTGTTTGGAAGAAATTCCAACCATATTCTGTACATTATCGGTACAAGGTGCTCAAGGTGTAAGGCATCTCAGACCGAACGGCCTCAAAGCGAGACAACATGGTACGGTTATATCCGAAGCTTTATATCCTGTATAGTTTTATTAGTTATGGTCGTGCCTTTAAAACCCTTTACCCTTTAACTCCGCATCATAAAAACAATAGTTTTAGTGACATATTTTCATATAAGCAATATTATGTAGGAATAATTCTATGATTTCTATTTAAAGACTTAAAGCTGTTATTAATTGTATCGACAATAACGCCTACATATAAAATTCCTTGACTTCCTTCCGTATTTATATTTCGATATTGAAATAGGTTTAAACCTGTTAAACCTTAATTAAACCTGTTGGTTAAAAAAATATAAGTTACCTTCCAGGTAACGCGATCTAATTCGATCCCAATGCCATCTATCGAGCTGGCAGGTAGTTTCCAAATATCCAGTCCTACACTCTTCAAGATGGAATGGGCTGCAATCTACTACGCCGACCCAGTGTGGGTATATTGAATTTCATTCGGTTCTGGCGGCATTCGGTGTTGTTTCGAGAATTGATAGCCGATTTCCAGCCACCCTAAGGTGGTCGCTTGCTTGGTGTTTGCTTGGTCGTTGCTTGGTCCGTAAGCATGCACTTAGGTGCATGCTTACGGATAGCGAGCAATGGGAAGCTCACTGTCCGGTAAAGACTTATAGATCCGGGTCGACGGCACATTGTGTTCCAAGTGCGTTTCTAAGATATGTCAGCATAAAGTGATAGGGTCCGGGTAAAGTGATAGGGGCCGATGCCTTTGGGTCGCAGGTTGGTAGAAAAAGTTACGCTGGCTCCTGGTCCAGTTAACTGAAGCCACTAAAAGAACACGGTACGCTACGACGGCGGCGGCTACGAAAAATCTCAAACACATCCATTTAACTTTTCTCGCTGTTAGAATTTAATTACATTTCGCAAAAAAAAGGTGATAAAATTATGAACATTTAATTACATATTTGCCAAAATATGAACTCGATAGAGTGGCCTTACATGCTAAAATCTTTATGTATGTAAATCCTATAAAAATGGGCCTCATAAGAAAACTCAAGGTCACTCAAGGTCCAAGGGGCAATGGCCCTCCATTGCCCCTTGGGCCTTGAGTGACTTTGTAATGAAACCCCAAGTCGCCCAAGTGATCAAATCAGGAATGAGGTGATCCGCAGAAGAACGAGAGTAATCGAAATAACGGGCAGGACCGATGTCCGATGGGGCGACGGGTTCTCGAGTGGCGACCACGCACCGTAAGACACAGTGTGGGTAGGCCCCCGACATGGTAGACCGACGACTTGTTGAAGGTTGCGGGAAAACGCTGGATTCATGAGGCGCAGGACCGATCTTCGTGGAAATCTTTGGGGGAGACCTATGTCCAGCAGTGGACGTCTTTCGGCTAAAATGACGATGATGATAATGATGATGATGAATGGAATCCTATAAAATTACATACCATGTCCTAAGTTTATAACCTACATCTAAGAAACATCATACCTTATAATAACATAACACACATGACATTATTTTTATGAATTCATACTGAGAAAAAGGCGCAAAAAAGAAAAGTGCCTGCTTGAGTTCGAAAACACGAGCTTACAACAGATAAACCGAGATGGTTGCCACTAAGTCACTACTGATGAGTGTAAGTAAGTATTTCAGTGTAAGGAAGTTCTTAATGTACTTTGTCAATTATTTTGAACTCCACTGTAATCAAAACCAGATTTAGTTCAAAACGGTCTCCAAAGCCTGCGCACTGGAGCACAGGCGAAGAGTAGCCAGCCTGTCGGTGTTCTATAGGATACATTATGGAGAGTGTATGAGGGAATTGAATAACTTAATTCCCCCATCTCGGTTCCATCATGGGACGACCCGTTGTATGGCGAGAATCCACCTTTACGTTTTTGATACTACTAAGTTTCGGATGAAGCGTTTCGCCTCGTTTTATACCGCGTTCAACGAAGGATTGAAACAATTTGCCAACGGCAGGATTTCCGTCTGACTGTAATTTAAGTGTCTTCAAGCCTAGAGTGAATAGTTTCTTAGTAAACTAGCACGCTATACCATCAACGATTGCATCATTGCTTACTATCAGGCGAGATTGCAGTCAGACACTAGTTGATAATTATACAATATGTAAAGAAAACCCTGTCCGATCCATGAAGGTATTGTTAGGTATCGATGACTGATTCTACTAATGTATACAAAGCCTGGCTAAACTTAAAAAAAAAAAATCCCCATAAAAAAATATTATTTCGTAAAAAGAGGTAACTTAATACATGTGCGGTAAGCAACCCTTCCGCGGGCGGAGGGGGGCAGGGCACGCGGCGCGTGGTCGCGTCATAATAACACCGGTGTTGTCACTTTTTAAAAATTACCATAATTCGGGGAAATTGGAATTAATTCCCGGGAAAAAAAGATTATTTCAAAATTCATTAGTATTGTTACTATGATGATTATGTAAAATTTTGTATTATATTTGGTCAAGTGTTTACCTAACCTTTATTATCCTTATGGGTCGGACAGGGTTTTCTTTACATATTGTATAAAGAAATGGGAATGTCTAATTTCAACCAAACTTAACTTACAGTGTACGTATTGATGTATGTATTCTTCAAACTCGCATAAAGAACAACTATTTCGTCTCCAAATGTCTCCTAGACGTTGTGTATATTTTTCTTCCTTTTAGAAAATCACAAGTTTTGATGTGTAAGTAGCCAATTGAAACCCTTCAATCTAACGTTTCCCGTTTCCACAAGCCTTTCCATTGTAGGGCTTCGAGAGCTGTTACAGCTCACAACGATCTTTTTGAACGTTTGCCTACAAAGTCTATGTGAAGTATTCTTGAAGATAGAGCTTAGCTAAGCTGTAAATGAGTTTTTTTGCTGTATCTACTTCTAAGCTAGGTTAGGGTAGTGATATGGGCGGAAGGTAATATGAACTAGGCACAGATAAGTAAGTTTGGTGAGAACATTTGTGATGCCTAGAGGTATGTTATTGTTCCCAGCTATTTACATTAAAGCTTAGCATTTTGCACAGGTATTGCTAAGCCGATGCCCGATGGGGCCGACGGGTTCTCGAGTGGCGACCACGCACCGGAAGACGTAGCGTGGGTAGGCCCCCGACAAGGTGGACCGACGACCTGGTGAAGGTCGCGGGAAACCGCTGGATGCGGGAGGCGCAGGACCGGTCGTCGTGGAGAACCTTGGGGGAGGCCTATGTCCAGCAGTGGACGTCTTTCGGCTGAAATGATGATTGCTAAGGCGGAAAAATCGGTTTGGATTTCACTACGAAGTATAATATTTATTTATTGAAGATATTACGAGACTTATTACTTTGTTCTGGCGAACAATATTTTAGTACTTGAAGAACTTTCAAATGCAAGTCGCATTCTCTGCGACAATTAAGGATTAAAAACGTATCTTAAATGTAGAAAAATTGGATGTACTTTTGACAGAACACTTGAAAATTTGTTTTTTATTTTTGTGCTTGTTTTAAAATACAGGTATTGTCAATCAATTACAAAACTAGCAAAACTTTACGCTAGTAAAGAGATATTCCGTTCAATCTGTGGTAGAATCCAGTCTCAATAATAATATTGGTGATACTAATCGCAAGTACCCACATTGACTCTTGGAATCGCTTTTAATGCTACCCAAAGGATTACTTAAAACAGATTTGTCTGGGGGAGACTTTCCGAAGTTCGAAGTTGGCGACTTTCCAACTGGAACGGTCAAGGACACGATAGTCTTAATTTATTGATTAATCCTATAGACACGTAGCAAAGAACATTCTTACCCTTTTTGGTTTAAATGGGGTGAATGTTTTTTTTTTTATTAGTTATAAACTAGTGCTTGACTGCAATCCCGCCTGATGGTAAGCAGTGATGCAATCGTTGATGGTAAAACGCACTAGCTTATTAAGCCTATTCACTTAAAAAAAACTGAGTGAATAGGAAGGAAGATGGCAGTTGAGCGAGGTGATGCAATGTTTAACCCGACAACACGACCAACGATGCTGCGCCAGAGGATGATCTGGAGACCCTCCACGACCAAACTCCCGACACAACAACATTAGGCACATCGTACCCGGTACACTTCTTCTTCTTCTTCTCCCTCAGCCTATAGATGTCCACTGCTGGAGAAAGGCCTCCCCCAAGGCTTTCCACGATGACCGGTCTTGTGCTGCCCGCATCCATCGGCTTCCCGCGACCTTCACCAGGTCATCGGTCCACCTTGTTGGGGGTCTCCCTACGCTGCGTCTTCCAGTACGTGGCCGCCACTCCAGAACCTTGCTGCCCCATCGGCCATCGGTTCTACGAGCAATGTGCCCTGCCCACTGCCACTTAAGTTTAGCGACTCGCAGAGCTATGTCGGTGACTTTGGTTCTTCTGCGGATCTCCTCATTTCTGATTCGATCACGCAGAGAAACTCCTAGCATAGCTCTTTCCATTGCCCTTTGTGTGACTCTGAGCCTTCGTATGAGACCCATTGTGAGCGACCACGTTTCAGTTCCGTAAGTCATCACTGGCAACACACACTGGTCAAAGACTTTAGTCTTGAGACACTGTGGTATCTTGGACGACGAGAAGATGTAGCGTAGCTTCCCGAACGCTGCCCAACCGAGCTGGATTCGCCGAGACACCTCTTTCTCGAAGTTGGACCTACCTAGTTGGACTTTCTGTCCCAGGTATATATACTCGTCAACAACTTCGAGTGCAGAGCAACCAACTACAATTGGAGTGGGTGCGACATGAGAGTTCGACATGATCTTCGTCTTATCCATGTTCATTTTAGACCCACTTGTTGGGAAGCTCTGCTGAGGTCATTGAGCATTTTGCCCAAGTCTTCCAGGGTCTCAGCCATGACCACGATATCATCTGCGAAACGGAGATTAGTGATGTACTCGCCGTTGATGTTGATGCCAAGTCCTTTCCAGTCCAGGAGCTTGAAGACATCTTCCAACGCAGCAGTGAACAATTTAGGAGATATGACATCTCCTTGTCTCACTCCACGCTGCAGTTGGATCGGTTTCGAGTCCTGATCCTGGAGACGGACTGACATGGTGGCGTTTTTGTACAAACACTTTATCACCTCAATGTATCGATGGTCAATTTGGCACCGCTGGAGAGACTGTAGCACCGCCCAAGTCTCAATCGAATCGAAGGCCTTCTCATAGTCCACAAACGCCAAGCATAGTGGTTTGTTATACTCCTCGGACTTCTGTATAACTTGCCGCAGCGTATGAATGTGGTCTATGGTGCTAAAGCCTTTTCGGAAGCCTGCTTGTTCGGGAGGCTGGAAGTCGTCGAACCTGCGAGCGAGACGATTCGTGATGACCCTAGAAAACAGCTTGTAGACATGGCTCAGGAGGGATATCGGTCTGTAGTTTTCAGGAGGGTATTGTCACCTTTTTTGAAAAACAAAACCACCACGCTCCTGTGCCACGCCTTAGGCGTTTCGCCTTTAAGAATGACGGAATTAAATAGTTTCTGAAGCGCTTTAAGAACCGGTTTGCCACCCGCTTTCAGAAGCTCAGCCGTAATTCCATCATCTCCAGCCGCCTTATCGTTCTTGAGCTGTTTCAGGGCCATACCAATCTCGTACAGACTGACGTCCGGGATATCGTCGGTGTAGTGTCGGGTTAGTCTGGCTCTAGGATCATTAGCCAGGCTTACAACAGGTGCGTGTGTTGATGTGTATAACTCTCCGTAGAATTTCTCCATCTCACCCAAAAGCTCGGGCTTGGAGGTGACGATCCTACCATCCCCAGTCTTCAGCTTCGCAAGTAGACTCTGTCCAACAGACAATTCTCGTGCGAACACTTTGGAGCCTTTGTTCCGCTCGATAGCCTCTTTAATACAATTTGTATTAAATTGGCGTATATCGCGAGTCAGAGACTTTGAGATCTGTCTGTTAAGGCATCTGATGTCCGAAGCGTCATCAGGGGATTTTAAGATCACCTCCCGTCTTTCTTCCATTAGCCGGCGGGTGGGACCGGAGATCTTCTTCTGTCTTTTTGAACGGAGGGTTTTGTAGAACTTAGACCCTTCCGTTTGAAGAGTTTCCACAAACCTGTTGTTGTAGTCGTCCACATCTACGCATTCACCGAGGCATTCGAAGCGGTTTTGTAGTTCGATCTGAAAGCTCTCGGTACACATCGCAACACAACTGCTCAGACCCGTCCTCCGTACGGCTTCACCAGACATCATGCCGGAACACGACGAATCGCCTGGCGGCAAGACTTTGTCTGGTGGGTGGTAACTTATGCCGGCGGCTGATGTTGTTGCCAACCACCGAGAGAAATTCAATGCATACTTTTCTTTCTAGAATACTCTTTAGTCTTTATTATGTACACCATATACCTAGATTACAAAAACATAAATATAAAGATTTTACAAAGGGTGACACAATGGGCGGTCTTATCGCTGCGAGCGATCTTTTACAGACAACCTTTGGATGGGGAAGGAGAGAGAAATAATGTAGGTATTCTATGTATAGTGTACTATTTACAATTTTACATAGTTTATATAATAAATATTCACGTTAAGTGTATCATACTAGTCCAATAAATATATATATCTAATTAATAAAAAATCATACAAAAGCACATAAAAAATAAACTAAAAATAGTGAAATGTTTAAAGAGAGAGGAAATGCTTTTTTACCATGGTTTTAAAAGTGGAAGGAGTTTGAGCACGCCTTACAGACACAGGCAAGTCATTCCATAGCCGAACTGCTTGTACAGTAAAGGATTTATTGTAAATACTAGTGGAATGCATCGGCATGTCTAATATAATCATTCTATTTCATTAAACAACCACAGATAATAAATATTAGTTTTATTCCTGTCAAATCAGTCCACATATCATCATCATCATCTCAGCGTTTATCCCGGTTGCATCCGCGGCTTTCGCGTTGGAGCCCGGGGTCCGCTTTCCTGCACATTCTCCTCCATTTCGCACGATCTTTAGCGTCCTGTGGTAAGAGCTTGTTGGCACGCATGTCATCTCTTACAACGTCAAGCCAGCACTTCTTTGGTCTACCCCGCTTGTTCCGGCCCGGCGGAGGCGCCATGGCAAGACATTTGTTACCCACGTAACATGCCGGTTTGCGTGAGACGTGGCCGTACCAGCGTAGGCGACCCTCCTGCAGTTTGTCTGCAATGTCACGGACACGAAGGCTGCCCCGGATGCGGGAGTTCCTGATGCGGTCTTTCCGCGTAACTCTACATATCCACCGCAGCATATTCATCTCCGTGACACGCAGCTCCTGCTTGTGTCGCTCAAGCACAGGCCACGCCTCACTGCCATACAGGAGAACAGGTCTAATAAAAAATAAATATTATAAAACTAATGTTTATTTTTTATTAGACCTGTTCTCTTACTGTCAAATCAGTCCACATAATCAGCATAAAATCTTCTCACTATTGGGGCACAGGCCTTCTCTCGGTGAGAGGAGAGCGGGCCGTAATCTACCACGCAAGCCCAGTGCGGGTTGGCAGATGTCACAAAACTTCGAAGTTTTTGGCTCTAGGACATACCGGTTTCTTACCGATGTTTTCCTTCACCGTTTTGAGAGCAGTGGGGATGAAAGTAAAGCACCTGATGTGGTTCGAATCTACGACCTACAACTTGTCGCGGCCACCGCTGCTCTCGAATTAGTCCACATCATCATCATCATCATCAGCAACCTTTTTATCGTCCCACTGCTGGGCACGGGTCTCCTCTCATACAGAGAAGGATTGAGCGTAATCACCACGCTTGCTCAATGCGGATTGGCGATTTCAGACTTAACTTAAAAGTCCAGGTTTCCTCAAGATGTTTTCCTTCACCTTCAGTCATTGGTGTCCAAGATATACTTAGAAAGTACATATAAATTTAGAAAAGTTACATTGGCACTTGCCTGACCTGGAATCGAACTCGCACACTCATACTTAAGAGGCTGGTGTCTTAACCACTAGGCCACCACGCCCCTTGTAAATTGACGAATTTTTAGTAGCCAAGTTTTAAATCGCGTGTAAACTTTCCAAGGAGTATCTTAAGTTGACAGCACTGAACTAATATTTTATCTTCTGCCCTCTTTATAATTAAATACAGAGAGGAAGATTCATTTAACTTAAATTCGGTTTAGTTTATGAACATGGGAATCGGCGAAATTTCTTTTTGATAACTAAAAAAAAGTCTTAACGTTGTTTAAAACATGTTCTGAACGCATGCTTACTTTTGGCGTATCGATGTTCCTGCCACCCTCTTAATAACAATATTAGCCTATCATTTGCCCAGAATAGGCAGAAGCCTCTTCTAACCTAGAAAGGCATGAACCTTGCATACCAAACTTATTAAAAAAAGGTTCACAATTTCAAAATTCTATTAACTATGAGTTCGACTTATCCACGATTTTTCTTTTTATAATGTATAAATTAATTAAAAGAGCGCATTAGTATTTGCTGATGCGTCGTGCATGCATGCTTTAACCAGCGGGCCATCATTTTTTAATTCTCAACTATTAATTAATGATTAAAAAAGATTAATCCGAGGGAATTGCTACACTAGCAAGTATCAGTCATTGAATGTACGGACGGCAGCAAGTCAAGCTACCCGAAACAGTAAAATATTCCCAATCAAACTTGAGCCTTAACGGTCTTGGCAGACTGTAGTAGCTTGATGTGCAGTCATCTGTACATCTCCCTAGCCTTTTCCAGCCTGCTTCCAGTGTAACTGGATATGGCTGAATACCAGTATTTCACATTGAGGGACTGTCTATCTCCGTCCACAATCAGTTACTGGGTAATTGGGATGGGAAATCATCAAATGATTTCCCCCGCACAGGGCGGAGCGGAAGGGCGTGTCAGACTTTTACTGACTAAAGCCCACCCGTGTGTCTTCACTTGCCTGTGCGCCAGGGCCACGGTCTCTTTTTAACCAATCCGCAACCCTGACCTAGGAGGCATCAGTCTTCGTGGACCCCGTCACGATGTGCTGACATCTCTTTGAGGCGTGCGTGAAACACAACGCGCCGTCGACTCGGGCCTGGTCCTTACCGGGCGGCAAGCTGCCCACTGGTTACCGCCCGCAGGCCCGCGCCTACGATGACCGGGAGTTCGCTGTTGCCTCCCGACCAGGGCGTCTCCTGTGGCGGCTAGTGGCCCTTGGTAAGAGGTTGTCAGTTGTGAATCTAATCTGACATCTAATGACAACTGAAGCCAACGGCGTAACAAGCTTTCCGAGGCACAGTGTGCAAAGATGCTCATCCATCCACAGATCAAAAACTAATTTCCACTTTAAAATTTGCATGAAATTGCAATTTATTTCAGTGTTATTTCTATTAGTATTAACAAAGGAATTACAGCGGAATCTAATTGAAACTCTCACTAAGCTAAATATATTTGTGTTAATAATGAGTTCGCTACCAGATTAAATTAATTGTAACATTTTAGCGGAATGATAAGTATCAAAGTTTTTTGCCGTAATTCTGGGGTAAGACGGCAAACAAAGAAAAAAAATAGCACCGTGAACCCTCACGGAATGCGAATTTGTTTCTTTGTTTGAATTTATTTTTATGAAAAATAAGAGGCTCAAAATTAAATACATCTTCACATAGCATTGCTTTTCTTAAGTTAAGCTGTCATTGCAGACCGTAATAAATAAACAAAGAAGTATTTATTATTCCATAACGACAAAAAGTTCTCAACAATATTAGTAAAATTAATTAAGGACACTTCGATGGGTATCTATAGGCCTCTTCTAGTAATTTCCTAGTCCGAATTCATTTTATACAGAGTGGTGCTGACAATACGACACTAAATGAAAACACGAACAATGCTGGTTCATAGGAATAATCCTAAACCATAGAAAAAAACCTAGCATCAAAAATAGAAAAATAAAATTTCAACCAAACTAAATCACATAAAATTGAAAATGGAATAGAACATCCTGTAAAATATTGGTTCACAGAACTTCGATCGGCGACAGCGCGATCCACGGGCCCTAGCCAATGTAACATCGCTTCATAATTTTTTCGCGCCATTATTATTAAAGTTTAGTAACGCTGGATGCGGCGGTCCTCATCAGCTTTAAGCGCTTCCTTATCATCATGTACATCATGTAGAAAATGTGAAAAATGTAAAATTATTTCCTGTGACTAAACTAATGGATATAGTTATATGATTTTTTATGGGTAGACTGAGAATGTGTTGAGGTACACGATGTTTAATTTATTGTCGTATTGTCATCACCACTTTGTATAAGCCAATAAATAAATTCCAACAATTTTAATAGCACAAAAACACGTAGCACGCCCCTCCTCGAGAGTGTTGACCGGATTTAAAACGTTGTAACCTCCGAGCTGGAAACTAATTAGGAAATGTTTCATTCGTAACCTCAGTGGGGTCAATGGGGTCAACAAACTTTGTGACCAATTAAACAGACAGTCGTGTAGTTAGTAATATTATTAATTAATAAGAGTACTTAAGTAATAAAGAGGCTAGTGAATAAGTAATAACATTTGCAAGGGTCAATCGTTCAGGTTAAGCTACCCTTGCTGCAGTTGGTCCAAGGATGGGCTTCATATACAAGATCCCTTTTTTGTGCTGGATTGAAAATCGTCAAACATTCTGTGCGGAGCGGAAGGGCGTATCAGACTTTTACTGACTAAAACCCACCCGTGTTTCTTCACTTGACTGTGCCAGGGTCACGGTTTCTTTTTTAACCAACCCGCAACCCTGACCCAGGAGGCCCCCTTGGACCCCTTCCTTGGATAGCATGTTAAGCTGTTGTCCGCAGCTGCCATTTATGCATCTTTGGAGATTTGTTACGAGTCATCCAGAGCCCTAAAGACCACCGTCCTTCTCCCTAAAGTCTAAGTCTAGACCTATGGGTAATCTTAGCGAGAGGGATTTTATTACTCAGTTTCTGGGTCGTAGAACTCAGATACTCCAACACAATTGGAATATTGCTGGCACTGTACCCAAATGCACCTACACAAAACACACATATCTTCATATACTATACACTTTCCTACAATTACATCACCTCACTTCTCAATTGCACCTTTTTGATCATTTATAGTTTTACCTCTCTGTTAAATGTTTTTCTACTAATGATAAGATATGTACAATCAGCTGTAGAAGTCCATTCCCACCTTAAAGACTACTGTCGCCTGCGCTAAACCGGCCACGCACACTAACGCATTATTTTTTTATCGCAGTCGTCGTATTTCTTTAAAGTAATGCAAAATTTCGTTACTTCATTTGAAGTTAACTTAGCGGCCGCACTTAACAATGGTCTATCATAAGCGAGCGATTGTGGGTTCGATCCTTAATAATGGCAAATCTTTTTGTTGTTTCATATAATTTAAAATTATGATAACTGATTTGTATTTTAAAGTAAAAATGTTTGCAAATAATATTTAAACGAATAGGAAAATTTACTGAATATTTATACCAAAACAGGAATAAAACATTAAGCATATTATAATGCAATATATTATAAAGTTATATATTATTCGGTATAGATATACTTATACTAATAAATGAAACAAACGTTGAAATGGCAGCATTGTAATATTTTATATAAAAGTAATCCTTGACAAACTTATGATATTATTATGGTAAAAAATATAAAAAACATTTTTGGTTTTTAGATATGAAAGTTATAGTATTATATGTTATCATTAAAGAGGTCATAGCTTAATTATTCATTTTCTTAAAGAAAAGAGGATTGAAGCTTAACCTGAATATTATTACAATCATAAAATAATCTATACTTAGACCACAAAACAGTGCTTATTACCTTTACAATTTTTTTGAGTGTATAGCATGTTACTAGTGCTGCCATCCTGCAGTGCCTTTTTTTCGGAGTTTGAAGGCATGAGATTATAATCTTCAAGCGATTTCTTAGTTCAAAAGTAAACGAACTTATTTCTTATAGAATTCCGAAATTATTGTTCTTATAATTTACCAAAAGTAATTTGTATTGAAATTGCAAAAGGCGACATCTGTTAGCCATTAAGCCAACCGAACATATTACTGTCACTTAGCTAAATTACTTTACGAGTTGGTTTAGAGACCGTTATTAAGATATATAATGGTATATATTTAAAACACTCTGTAGGATACTTCTGCACTATGATTGTTATAAATTGTTTTTTTTTTTTTTTGTTTAGCTCGATAAGTCTCCACCAGTCCCGCCAGTTTATTTTTAAACCACAAATGCAACCTCTCTTCTTCGCACAATTTAAAGGTTTATTCAATATTGTTGTTTCGTTCCACTTGTCTCGACACATAAGCCACCTTCGTCCTCCAACCTCTTGACTTTGGCTTACAGTACTTCTCTAAAACAATAACAATTTTATTACACACTTGCAACAAACGATTGGTTTGCACCTTACCCAAATAATAATAAAAACAACTTTCACAAAAGCCGGTTTCATATTATGATATTTGAGATATATTGATTAAAAAAGTAAAACTAATAACACGAACTCGTAACTATATGTTCACCAACCAACAACAGCAAAGTAATTTTATTTGAGTTATTGTAGTTAATAATAGTTATTGTAGGTAGTGGAATATTTTTTGTTCAGTTTGTTTCAAATCTGCCGTCATCTTTTTATAATGACTTTAATATAGAAAAAAATTTAAAATAAAGTATCATCGTTAAGTTGCGGATCGGTATTTTTACATACTTTTGTTGTCAGCATTCATAACTCACCAATAAACATTTCAAAAATATTTTGTAAGTAATTAGATTTGAACTCGAACCACCTTGAATGCCTATCAAGGCAAGGACCGCTAGGCCATTTAAACACTTACTGTGAACGTTAAAATTAGTAAGTAGTACCTAACAATCATAAGCGGGCAGTAAGTTGTCAATGTTTATGAGTGTGTATCAGACTTTATTATAGAAGAAAGTCGTAACTACAACTAGTATTGCTTGGCCATAGTTTTGTGAGATTGTAACTCGACTTTTGGTCTTGACTGTACGTACAAAATTATTTTTGATGCCGTCAAGAATGTTATATGTTTAAAGGGGTGTGAGACTGGACATCTGTATAACAGGTTCCGAACCTAGTTCAGACTCTAGCTCTCACAAAGGTTCGAGCATACGGCATTTTGTATCTATACACGAATATATTAATGTTCCTTGGTGAGAGAAATAAACAGTATTTATTATTATTATTGCTATCGTACTCCACAGTGATACCAAATCGGTAAGTGATATCACTGTCGCATTCGGTTGTTTTTAAAATGACTAAATAGAAGTTGGATCAGTATTTCTACTGAGCTTGAAGGCAATATTGCTACATCGCCCAATCCATACTATAATATTATAAATGCGAAAGTATCTCTATCTGTCTGTCTGTTGGGCTTTCACGCCAAAACTACTGAACCGATTGTAATGAAATTTGGTACACAGATAATCTAGAGCCTGAAAAAGGACATAGGCTATAATTATAATATTCCGCTATGACCAATAGGAGCAGAGTAGTAATAAATAATGTTGCGAAAATGGGGGCAAATACGCACGTACATATTGCTCCCATTATTTTAGCAGGCGCTTATTTTATATAAACACGCGGACGGAGTCACGGGCAACAGCTAGTTAATTATTAAACCTTTGTTTTTGAACGCTTGATTTTTTTTGAGCGGAACAGAAGGGCGTGTAAGACTTTTACAGACTAAAAAAAACCCGCCCGTGTTCCTACACTTGCCTATGCACCAGAGTTCAAGACATCTCGTTCGATCAACCTGCTGCCCTGGCTTGTATAGCCTGGTAAACCCCGTTTCTGTGTGGTGAAACCTCTTTGAAGCGCGCACGAAACACAATGAGTTCGATGTTGTCTTTGGATCAGGGCGTCTCCTGCGGTGGCTAGGGGCAGACAGTGGGCCCATATTGAAAAATAGTGGACATAGGCAACAAAGTTCTAATATCGCTGCGATTTTTTTTTTTATATATGACGCGTTATGATATTTCTGACAACTTTTACTCTTGTGAAATTTCTTCTAAAGTTGATAACTTGTCTGAAAAAAAAAATAGTTTTATTTTCTATGGAACAAACCACGTTCAATTTTTTTCTTCAATTAACTAATATGTTAGGTGTATGGCGCGAGTATATGATAACTAGGATCATTGTCTATCTACGAAAAAATAATCAGCGCCGGACACTTGCGGCCGCGCGAGTAATCATTTGGTAAAAAAAGCCGGCCAAGTGTGAGTCGGACTCGCACACCGATGGTTCCGCCGTACAAACGTAGCGGTCTCCAAAGTCTGGAGCACAGGCGTAGAGTAGCCAGCCTTTCGGTCTTCTATAGGATGCATTCTGGTGAGTGTGCAAGGGAATCGCATGATTTAATTCCCCCATCTCCGTTCCACCATCGGACGACCCGTCGTATGGCGACTTTCCACCCTTACGTTGTTGACACCACTGCGATCCGGACGAAGCGTTTCGCTTCCTCCTTTATACCGCGTACATCGAGGGATTGGAACAATTTGAAAGCGGCGGCGGTGTTTCCGTCGGACTACAATTTGAATGTCTTCAAGGCTAGAGTGAATAGGCTCTTAATAAACTAGCGCGCTTTACCATCAACGATCGCATCACTGCTTACCATCAGGCGGGATTGCGGTCAAGCGTTAGTTTATAACTTATAAAAAAAATATTAGATTGTCTTTTTTCAACCAAACTTTTAACGGGTTATCGGGTTATCAAACGGTTTATTGATAAACAAAGTAGAAGTAAACAAAATCAACGAGAAATTGTCGCAAATTTTACTAATTTCGGTACACGTGCGAACAGCATCTAAGCGCTCGTGCGCATGGCGCACGGCTGCCGCTCGCTGTGTCACGATACCCCTTCCCTTGACCAACCGCCTGCTTTCGCGCCAGCGGGCGGCTAGTTTTTGCACGTTCGTTCGTTACTACTTACTCCCCCCATTCACAAATTTTAAAAGGTTTTGGGTTTTTCTGTTAGGTTACCTTAAGCTATTGTTTCATACCAAAATTCAATATTCAATGTCAGCGGGAAGTAGTCTATGTTTTGATTCCGTTGCGAGTAGTGGCGAATTTCAAAATATGCGATATGATTATAGGTAGCCTCAGCATTTTGAATATTTGCGTTGATTTAGAATTTTTCACATTTTAGAGGTAATTAGATTTAAGAAGTGTTTGATATGAATTTCATTTTTAATATCTCTACGCGTTCATGTGAAAAAGGGTAGGTAGTAAGTTTATAATTATTAAAAAAATATTTTATGTCATGTAAGCAAAAATAATATTTTATGTAACTTCAAATTTATCATTTTCGCAATTTTCCCTTTATCTGTCTGATATAACGTTGCTTCGTGCCGAATTTCAAGATTCTGAGTTCACGGGAAGTACATTGTAGGTTTTGATTCCCTAGCGTGTGACGGAAATTCGTCTAAGGTGTCGGTATAAACTGCTGTATCTTTTGATCGCGTTAACATAGATATTTGATTTTTTCACTGCATAAAGGGACAATAGATCTAGGTATTTGGTATAAATTTCAATTTGATACCTTTATTCGTTCGTGAGAAATAAGGTAGTAAGTTTCATTTTATTAAAATATTTTTATTATATTTATAACTCTAAAAATGTGATTTTCGCAATTTTCCCTATATTTGCATTATATGACAATGCTTCATGCCAAATTTCAAGATTCTGAGTTTACGGGAAGTATCCTGTAGGTTTTGATTCCTTTGCGAGTGTCGAAAATTTGTTGAAAATATCGACATAATCGGCTGTATCTTTTGATTGGCTTGGGTTAGAAGTTTGATATTTTCACAGTTTAAAGGGACAATAGACCCGAGTATTTCATGTGAATTTCAGCTTGATACGTCCACGCGTTCTTGAGATAAAGGGTCTTGACAGACAGACAGACAGACAGACAGACAGACAGACGGACAACAAAGTGATCCTATAAGGGTTCCGTTTTTTCCTTTTGAGGTACGGAACCCTAAAAAAGGAATATCATAATGCGTCATAAAAAAAATCGCATCGATATTGGAACTTTGTTGCCTATGTCCACTATTTTTCAATATGGGCCCACTGTGGGGCGTGAGGGCACTGAGATTGCGTCTCGCTCATGCGCTCCGCCTCCTTTGCAAGCATTATTGCTTCGCCGAATGTTTTAAAACAATAAAAAAGTAATGACCTATCTGAATAAGCCTTGAATGTTGAGTAAGTTGAATCGTATGAAAAATCATAATTGCATGTGTTATTCTACGTCTTCAAAATTAAAGTTATTTCTTAGAAAATATGTAGATAGCAGATATACATATGTCTTGTGTATAGGAATTATAATGAAACTCTCAATTCGATCTTTCAAAGACAAGCTTAAGTATGATTCAAAACGTAAATGTTTCTAGGGAATACTAAACTACCTGACTTTTCAGCCCGCGCTCAACATAAGATCTAACGTTATTACAATAAACAACCCAAAGCCTAAAATCGCCTACACCTTACATCCTATTTTACAGCGTTCATTACAAAATCAACGGGAGCGTTTCAAGGGGTTTTGAGCTCTGTTGACACTGGGCTCATATGCTCATACTTACGCTTACTTGTGAAAATCTTTTCATTCCGTATAATAAGGGCGTGAGGAACGACTACGGCGAAATGAGATGGGTGATGATGGAAGAGTGAGACAGAAGTACAATATAGAAGTTTATGGAAGATGAGTACGGCTATCGCCTTATTATGGCTGTATAGCTGCGGCCTACAACGTGCAATACGTTGTTAACACCGCTACGATCCGGACGAAGCGTTTCGCCTCGTCTTTTATACCGCGTACGGTACCTACATCAAAGGACTGGAACAATTTGGCTGCGGCGGTCTTACCATCAGATTCTAATTTAAGTGTCTTCATGAATATGTATGTATATTAATCATCATCAACCTTTTTATCGTCCCACTGCTAGGCACAGGTTGACAGCCTCCGTGGCGTAGCGGTAGCGGACGCGGCCGCTGCGCAAGGTGGTGCGGGTTCGATCCCCGCACGGTGCAAGTATTTGTATGCATGAATATGAATACTTGCACTGGTCTGGTCGTGCCTCGGAAAGCACGTTAGGCCGTTGGTCCCGGTTGCCATACGAACATCTAGTGGCAGTCATTATGGGTCGTTGGAGCCCTCAAAAGTCAAATAATTGGTCTACCTGCAGTGCTTTGATGTCGCCTTCGGGTTGTGGAGGTCAGACGGCAGTCGCTTCACGGAAAATGTCGAAGTTTAGCCATATCAGCAGTTGGACTGGTAAGCGGACCCCAGACTCCAAAGCTGAAAAGGCTTCGGATGCGACTGGGATTAACGCTGGGATGATGATGACTGCTGGGCACAGGTCTCCTCTCATACAGAGAAGGATTGAGCATAATTACGACTGCGGCGATTTCAGACTTAAAGTCCAGCCATCAGATTGGCGGGCAATAGTAGAGGTCTACGTCTAGCAGTAGACTGTTAAAGACCAATATTAATGACGATAAACCTTAACTGTAGAAACGGAACATGTACCAAAATTAATTCACACCACTCATCATCATCTCAGCGTTAATCCCAATCGCATCCGTAGCTTTTCAGCTTTGGAGTCTGGGGTCCGCTTTACCAGTCTAACTGCTGATTTTGGCTAAACTTCGATATTTTCCGTGAAGCGACTGCCGTCTGACCTCCACAACCCGAAGGCGATATTACTGCAAATATTCATATTCATGCATACAGATATTTGCTCTGTGCAGGGATCGAACCCGCGTCTCCTTGCGCAACAGCCGCGTTCGCTACCGTTACGCCACAAAGACTGTCCACAAATTAACTCACACCACTAAATACCGTAATTAGAATCATCATCATCATTTCAGCCGAAAGACGTCCACTGCTGGAAATAGGCCTCCCCCAAGGTTCTCCACGACGACCGGTCCTGCGCCTCCCGCATCCATCGGTTTCCCGCGACGTTCACCAGGTCGTCGGTACACCTTGTCGGGGGCCTACCCATGCTGCGTCTTCCGGTGCGAAATAATAATAATAATAATTCGATAATTAGAATATCCATACAATCCATACTAATATTATAAATGCGAAAGTAACTCTGTCTGTCTGTCTGTCGGTCTGTCTGTCTGTCGGTCTGTCTGTCTGTCTGTCTGTCTGTTACGCTTTCCCGCTTAAACCTCTCAACCGATTTTGATGAAATTTGGCACAGACAATCTTTAGACCTTGAGAAAGAACATAGGCTACCTTTTATCCCGGAAAAATTTTATATTCCCGAGGGAAATCTAAAAAGCGCAATAGAACCGAACTCCACGCGGGCGAAGCCGCGGGCGGAAAGCTAGTATTATAAATGCGAAAGTAACTCTGTCTGTCTGTCTGTCTGTCTGTTACGCTTTCCCGCTTAAACCTCTCAACCGATTTTGATGAAATTTGGCACAGACAATCTTTAGACCCTGAGAAAAAACATAGGCTACCTTTTATCCCGGAAAAATTTGATATTCCCGAAGGAAATCTAAAAAGCGCGATATAACCGAACTCCACGCGGGCGAAGCCGCGGGCGAAAGCTAGTTATTATATAATTATAATAAGTACACCGAATTTGTACTATGATGCATAAAACATGGTGAATTTATTAAATTATTTATATGTTACTGAGGGAAAATTGTGATCACATTATTAATTTAGGCACGCACACTATGGCAAATGTTTATGGGTTATTCCAAAGTATTGGTTCATTTTGACTGAACAGCTGAAGTGTGACCGCATTATTTACGTAGTTATTAAATGACAGCTATCGATTCAGCAAACGATTCTAAGGAAATAACTTGAAAAATGTGGACTAATTTTGTACATTGTACGCAACTTAGGAACTGGTGTACAAACGACATCATATCAAGCTACTACAATTATTTGATTTTTAACTTTATAGTTAATCCATTAAGGTTCAAGAATAATTGAGAATATTTGGCAATTACGGGTACAATGACCTGCTGTCGTCGGTACAAAATTAAATCACACAATGGGTGTCCAACACCCTAAAGTGTTGGGTTATTAATCCCGCAAATACACTGCGTGTTTGATTATAACCACTTCCTACCATCCATATCCCATTCCCGTATTATAGTTACGGGAATATTAGTAGTTAGTAGAATGTTAGTTGAGGCATAATCCCTTCGGCTTCCCACTTGATCTCATTGGGTTAATATTACGAGTACGAATATAAGTTTCATTCCATCCCTAAATACCCAAACGATACCCTTATGTTGTCACACATCTTAAATCACAGTTTGTATACGTGTACGATATTGTCAATCCAACCGTTTTTATGCTTGAAAAAATTATCTGCTGAAAAACTTAATTAACCATCTTTTTTTTTTGTGTTTCCGGTGTGGAAAATCCTCATGGATGTCCGCCGCCCTGGGGCGGGTGACGGGGTCTGTCAGACTCTTACTGACTAAAAACCACCCCAGTGTTCCACCTCAAACCTACAGCGGGGGTTGCGAGAACGAATACTGCTTCCGTAATCCCCGATTGGTGCTGACCCGCCAGTGAAAAACACAATTATCAATTTAAAATCGTCGCAAACACGTTAAAACGCCTAAACAAAAGTTCATAGCAATGTTTTTGTTTGAAGTTTTACTACCTTTTTCGAAGGAGTTACGCAATATTATTTTTAGTATTGGGTAGATATGAAAAGTTCCTAAATCCTTTTAATTACAAAATACTAACTTTTATAGCTCTTTTGTTGGGCTTGGTATAACTTTTTATAACAAGATACCCTCTGCTTTGCTAGACTTGCCTTAAAATGCATTTAAAGCACAAATAAAATCCAAGCTTTGTTCAAAGGCATATTATTCTGTGAATGACTATTTGAATGATAAGAATAGCTGGTCGCTCTGATTAACTCAAGGCAATGTTTGTGTTCCTTCTCCAGAATTAGCTTACTGACATATTATATGAGTTCATATAATTTGCTTTTTACAATGCACAAATATGTGAGCTGTCACGCCCTTTATGCCAGGGGCTTTTATTTCGGTTTGTAATAAGTTTTTACTTTTTACATTTCAGTGTAATTTTTTTTTTGTTTTGCTTTTCTGGTATTTTGGTGTAGCTAGCTGGCATATTTTTATTATTTTTTCTCTTGTATTACTATACCTACATAGTATTGTATAAACTATTGTGTTTTTTTCTAAATGAACAGACAGCTGTGCTGCTGGGGAGTTTCTTCCGCCACTTCTTCTTCCCAGCGAAAGCACTTAGGAAGTGTCGATGGGTGGGCGTTTTGGGGGCTTACTTATGTAATATTGACGTTCAAAAAGTGCTGATTCTCAGCCTAGTTTGAATAAATGACTTTTGATTTTGATTTACTAATTTTCAGATATTCAGCATTATATATTGCTAGGAATTATGTATAGACATGCGTTTTCATGGCGGGGTCTTTTCCATACTTCAGTTTAGCCATGTCTTTTATGATCTTTACCAACACATTAACGATATTAAAAAAAAAAACTTTAATCTCAACGAATAATCCTTATAAACTCAAAGCTTGGTTCATTTGAGTCGGAAATTTCTCGGAGTGAACTTGATAACGGTTAACTTACTCGTACAATTGCCAAGTTATTTGAGTTCAAGATGACTTAAGCCTGTTGGGTTATTCCCGTAATTAAAAATGTTCAAAATCTAGTCCCGATCTCAACGTCCTCTACTCAACTCGTCAATAATGTAAGGAATTCAGGGGTATTTATGACTGATTGTGACTGAGATCTGACCCAAAATGCGTGACATACTATTACGCTCAATTTAAATAACTTTGAAGTATATTGCTAGTCTATTGCTCGCCATAACATTGGCTGCCGGCAGAAGTTACCACCGACCAGACAAGGTCTTGCCGCCAAGCAATTCGTCGTGTTCCGGCATGATGTCTGGTGAAGCCGTACGGAGGACTGGTTTGAGCAGTTGTGTTGCGGTGTGCCGGGTACGATGCGCCAAATGTTGTTGACTTCACTGGTGTCGGGAGTTTGGTCGTGGAGAGCCACGACCAAACTCCCGACACCAGTGAAGTCTCCAGATCAATCTCCCTCTGGCGCAGCATCGTTCGTCGTGTTGGTCTTGGGTTTAACATAGCATCACCTCGCTCAACTGCCATCATCCTTGCTATTCCTAAGCGTTTTAAGTGAATAGGCTTAATAAACTAGTTTATAGTTATAAAAAAAAAATTGTTTACTCAACAAAGGAAATAACCAAATGAATGTTCTTAAACTATCAAAATGAAATGCTACTGATTGTCTGTAAGGCAATTGCCTTACAGACAAGTCACTCGACAGGGCAATTGCCCTGTCGAGTGGTCGAGGCCTATCTGACGGACAGGGCCATAATCTACCCCGGTCACCAAGGAGTGTGGAACCGGCGAGAGATGTCGTGCGGTGCTCCACAGGGATCGGTCCTGGGACCGCATCTGTGGAACATCGGGTACGACTGGGTGCTGCACGCTGACCTCCCTATCGGCGTCAGCGTAGTTTGTTACGCTGACGACACGCTAGTTCTGGCACAAGGGAAGTCGCACAAGGCGGCGGCTGTCAGCACATCGTGACGGGGTCCACGAAGACCGATGCCTCCTGGGTCAGGGTTGCGGGTTGGTTAAACAAGAAACCGTGGCCATGGCCGTCTCACAGGCAAGTGAATAAACACGGGTGGGTCTTAGTCAGTAAAAGTCTGACACGCCCTTCCGCTCCGCCCAGAGCGGGAGAAGTCATTTGATGATTTCTCATCCCAACAAAAAAAAAAGGCAATTGCCCTACAGACTGGAAATGTTCTTAAATTGCCATCAATTTAAGAACATTTCCAGTCCGGACCAATTCTCATGAATTGGTCCGTTTTATTATTCAAGGAGGATTCGTCTTATTAGGTTGAGATATGATTGACGTTCATTTATTATTTACGTCAAGTTAGCGTGAAATTGAACTTTCAAGAAAGATCCAGGAATTTTCACGGCTGTTAATATAATAATTTTTTTACAATCCAAATGTTGTAAAACAAATATCTCTTAAAACTGTGATTTAGTCTTATGATAAAAAACTGCATGCAAAGTGCTATTGACTTGTCTTTTGGGTACACAATTTCATTATTAAAAAGATTTAGAGTAATTCTAATACTTCTTGTTCCTAGCGAATACACTAAGAAGTGGCGAAAGGTGGGCATTTTGGGGGACTGTTTTATTTAATATTGACGTTCAAACAGTGCTGATTCTCAACCTAAAACTTTGAATAAATAGCTTTTGATGTTGACACTCAAAGTATCTGAAGACAGCTTTATTTTTAAGAATATCTCATATATACAATATGTAAAGAAAACCCTGTCCGACCGATGGTTAGGTAATGCTTGACCAAATATAATATAAAATTTTACATAATCATCATAGTAACAATACTAATGAATTTTGAAATAATCTTTTTTTCCCGGGAATTAATTCCAATTTCCCCGAAATTTGGTAATTTTTTAAAAAGTGACAACACCGTTATTATTATGAGCGAATAGCGACGCGACCACGTTACAGGTGCCGCGTGCCCTGCCCCCCGCCACCCGTGAAAGGGTTGCTTACCGCACATGTATTAAGTTACCTCTTTTTGCTAAATAATATTTATTTAGGGGGATTTTTTTTTTAAGTTTAGCCCGGCTTTGCAGGCGATATTAGAATCTGTTATCGATACCTAACAATACCTTCACGGATCGGACAGGGTTTTCTTTACATATTGTATATACATTTTTTTGGAATAAGTTAGGGCAATTCGGTATTGATCCAATTGAATATCTACTAATTTACCGTTGTACTCTATGGTCACTTGACCGATATACAACATTATTTTTTGTTTATGCGACACCAGAAACACGTGTCCAGTATTTTTAAGTTAATAATCTATATACAAAATTTAAAAAAAGATATAATGAAAAACCACCAAGTTACGAGCTTGCTATTCTATTTGATTGTCTCAATAACAATATGGTCAAAGGTCCGTATGCGCGGGCGAGCGCAGGCGATGACCTCTGCGTCAGCTGTGGCAAGGGGTGCAAGTACTATGATCTATCGTAACCGCTCGGTAACCACTCTGCGGTCTCACTCAAAATTATTAATTTTTTCGAATTTCTGAACAAAAAGGTTTCAATGGGGCAATTGCGTATTACGATAATTTAATTTGGACAGTTAAACAACATTTTGTTGTCCTCCGTGGCGCAGTGGTGAACACGCCTGCCTGCGACATGGAGGCCCCGGGTTCGATCCCCGGCCAGGTCATGATAGAAAACGATATTTTCCTGATTGACCTGGGTCTTGGATGTTTATCTACAATATGTAAAGAAAACCCTGTCCGACCCATAAGGATTTAATATAGATTAGGTAAACAATTGACCAAATATAATATAAAATTTTACATAATCATCATAGTAACAATACTAATGAATTTTGAAATAATCCTTTTTTCCCGGGAATTAATTCCAATTTCCCCGAAATTTGGTAATTTTAAAGAAAGTGACAACACCGGTATTATTATAAGCGAATAGCGACGCGACCACGTCACAGGTGCCCTGCCCCCCGCCGCCCGCGGAAGGGGCTGCTTACCGCACATGTATTAAGTTACCTCTTTTTACGAAATAATATTTATTTTTTTAGGGGGACTTTTTTTAAAGTTTAGCCTGTCTTTGTGGGCATTAGTAGAATCAGTTATCGATACCTAACAATACCTTCACGGATCGGACAGGGTTTTCTTAACATGTTGTATATATGTATCTATTATAAAATATGGTATCGTTGAGTTAATATCCCATAACACAAGTCTCGAACTTACTTTGGGGCTAGCTCAATCTGTGTGATTTGTCCGTATATATTTATTTATATAATTTATTTATTTATTGCGTTATTTATGTTGTTCAGTAGATACATTTTTCAAACACATGAAGCAATGGATTACAAATATCGATAGATAGTAAGAAAAGGATAGCAGACAACATTTTAGTTTTAATCTGTCAAATTAGACATTCCATAGGCAGTTTAAACGCGATTTTAAACATGGCGACCAAAAATACGTCAATTTACGTCAGGAGCGGACTAATTTGGCAGGTCTAAAGAAATTTTTTATCTTCTTTCCTTTTCTTAATGAAATAGGAAGAAACAGATGCACAGTACTTAAATTTAGTTTAGTTTGTGAACCAGGGAATCAATCCCAATGATTATGACGAGCACATTTGTTTGTCGCCGAGACGAAACTGCGACTAGACTTTAAACGTTTTGAATTACGAGAATTACGAGAATTGGCCTTCTGTTACACGTATAAGTTGTCAAGTCAAGTGAAGCCTTCATGTTTTATTCATGCTTGCACGAACACGGGAAGGGTTTATTTATGGAACCACAACTTATAGTAGATAGTTTATGTTACACTTGAACGAGATCCATACTGTAATAGATACCTATCAAAATCAACATCTGTTAGTTCCGGTTCGGTGCTTCTTCTGTTTGTTGCATCGGGTGACGTCTTTACGTCGACGCCGGGTGTAGCTGAAAACCAGCGCTGGGCCATAGAATAAAGAGAGGGAAGTAGGTTATCTTTATACAAACGGACCGCGCGCAGCTTGTATGTGTGCGCCATCGTATCTATACGTCGCACTATGGATTATCGTAGAACAAGAGCTGATTAAAAATACTTTTTTAAAATTTGCAAATAGTACATGTTTTTGGTCTTATTTTATTCATAAGAAGCCATTCTATGATATTCAATTCGTTTTTATCTATTAAATACTCAAAATAGTAAAAAAAATGCATTAGAACTCGAAAGTATAGAAATTCTACAAACTAATAACATGTAAATTACATATTTTCAGAGTTAGATATTGAGCACTGGTTAAGAAATAACTATATAGTGTGCCATATATTTAGAAAGGATATTTTATGTAGAGTAATAGTCAGTTATTTAAATTTTAATAAAAGATAAAATATAACTGTCACAATGTTTTACGTAAGATGCCGACGAAAATTAAATTGTTTTAACTTCAACGAGACTTTTATATGTTAGCGAAGTTCTAAATTTGATATAATTTCATGCACAAGGTATCCACCTAATATTTACAATAAAAAAACTTGCGGTTTTTTTGCGGTTTTTGATAACACGTCCCATATTCATTATCACGGGAACTGAATTGATAAGTATCGTATGACGTTTCTGAGGTAAAATTTTGCGGTTTTTTGTTATTGATATAGTTTTTGCACACGTTTTATTTAAAACTAAGGTCGTCTAAGATAATGGTATATGATGTACACCACCCTAATTCGATTTTCCTATAAAAAGCTTGGCCACTGAACACCCTTTACTACAATTTGTTATTGTTCGTTATTAAATTACAATACAAAATACTTATAATGAGGTCTTTTAAATACTTTAGACGTGAATTGATACTTTTCTATATCGACAACGGTAAAAATACTTCGACCCTATCAACATGTTTACGTGAAAATTATCAAATTTCAGAAGGTAACATACAAGTTATAATACGCGATTTTCAAAAGAAATTATTACCACAGTTCAATAGTCGTTGGGCTGAAGCTTTTCATCCAGCAAGTGGGGATGTGATGGCTCATCTGGACAAAGTGAGTAGTGAGTAAAAACAAATACCTACTTCCAGAAGAGTCTGAACTTGTTTCAGACGCCAATCTGTTTATTGCTTCTTTTGTTCCTATAAGGTTAGTTGATGAAGAAACTGGCGCTATTATCTGACAGAATCCTGTACCTTCATCTGTAAGGTTTTGTCGACCTATTTTAATCGAGTTTTCAAAAGAAACTCCTGAGAAAACAAGTGCTGTTGTAAATAATGTTCAAGGCCAAATTAACAATTTATACCCATCATTGATCAATAGATGTGGTGAAGGAATACAAGTGAAACATCAACTATTCCTTACAATGATAGATGGAAAAGTGGCTCAAGTATTGACTGACACTTCTTCAAGTTCCACATGCACTATATGTGCTGCTACTCCCCGGTTAATGAATGATTTAGAAAAAGTCAGCTAGAAGATTTTTCAATAATGCCAGTTGTTCTGCAGAAATAACAGATGTTGATAAGGTCCTGATATACAGATTATACATAATTCTACAAGCTTTATCATCAGGTATCATGATTGATGCTAGAAAGTTCGGTGATTATGCTTTAAAAACAGCAAGAATATAAAAAATACAATTGGTATTGCATGCCATCATCAGTACATAAGTTACTTATTCATGGAGAGAGCATCATAAATCACTTTGGTGTCTTACCAATAGGACAACTTTCGGAAGATGCGCAAGAGTCTCGTAAGAAAGACTACAAAAATTTAAAACAACATCATGCAAGAAAGTATTCAAAATCGGCAACTAACGAAGATGTATTCCATACAATACTATATACATCGGATCCATACATTACAAGTATTCGCAAACAATATGAAAAGAATATCAAGGAATTGGATGAAGATACTCTGCATCTCTTGAAAGTGAATCAACTAATCACGGATCCTGAGGTTGTTCAGGTGTGAAACCTACCTTTATTTATTTATATATCTACATTTTACATAATTATAATGTTAAGAGATAATAATACTTGAGGTAATTAAGGTTATTTTTTTATATTTTAGACTAACTATATAGTATACCTACATAAGTTCAAAATGTAAGCTTAATAAATATTTTTTATTAAATTATTTATTTGTAATTTATTGTTTTATTATTCCTATTTAGTTATTTAGGGTTCAAAAAGAGACAATAAATACATTCCAGTGAAACTAAAATATTTCTACGGTTTTTTGACAAAATCGTAAGTATAAACGCGAGTAAAACCGCAAGCAAAACCTATTGCTTATTAGATGTAAACTTAATTAAATATATAGAGTATGAACTAGGTTGGTGCAAAATTTCAACTGTTTATCTTGAAAAATAAGAATGATATAGATTTTCAATCAGCAAAGGACCCATATTTTCCATAGTGCGTCGCCGCAGGCACACCTAAACACAATATTAGAGTGCCTATCAGTGCGCTAGTCGCGGCTAGCACCGAACGAGGTTCGCGCGTCACGGCTTTTCGGCACATTTGCTAAATCACAGATAACAGAATACTATGTAGCTAAATTAAAGAACAATGTGTGATTATCGCAGGAGAAATGCTGTGTGTTTGGGTGTCTTAATAATTCATCGATTTCAGAATTGTCTCTGTTCAGATTACCTACTGAGCAGGAAAGGTAAGCAAGTCACTTATTATTTTAGCATTATAATTTTTACTTGATGATGAGATATCTACCTAGGAACTTACTTATTTCTTGTTGTAAGTATTAGTTTTCTATCAGACAGGGGAAGTAGGTAGGCCTGTTTTCGTACAAGAATTTATTATTCACACAAATAAATGATTAAAGGTACTTTTGATCTGTCAGTTGATTTGCCGCTAGCGCTACTGCTTTGTTTACATTTAGTTATGCCGATTTCTCAGTACCTATTGTAGGTAGGTATAGTAACTACCTACTTACAGTTATAAAATCGTTATTAAAAATAAGTAAGTACCTAATTGACTATTTGTGAATCCGATAAATAAAGTTCAGATCTTAACAACAGAAATGATTAGTCAAAGAGACAGTTGTTAGTATTTTTATGTTGTTTTACGATTTTTAGGGTTCCGAAGTTAAACAGCAAAAAACGGAACCCTTATAAATTCGTTCTGTCTGTCCGTCTGTCTGTCTGTCTGTCCGTCCGACCGTCTATCTGTCTGTTCGTTTGTCTGTCTATCTGTCTGACTGTCTGTCCGTGTGTCACAGCCATTTTATTCCAAAACTATTAGGACTACACTGTTGAAACTTAGTAGGTAGATGTATTAAAAATAAAAATAAATATGGTCCTTTATGTGTACAAAACTACCTACTAATAATTCACTAAATAAATGATGAAAAAAAACTGACCAGTATATGACTATACTAAATACTCTGCAAATAATTTAAATATAAGCTCTTAGTCTATAAATATTTGTTAGCGGTTTCGGTGACAACCGAATCCGACGAAGCGCGAACAGTCGTCAACTTTTCGACCTTTGCCAATTTATAGACACTGAATTAAAATTTAGCTAAACGTGACAACCCTAAGACAGTAGGCAATTAAATCGCGGATTGGGTCGAAGATAACCTACTTCCCTCTCTTTATTCTATGGCTGGGCTCTGTTTTTGCATAGAGTCGCAGCATAATGCTGAGCGACAGCCGTTTTGCGTGGATGTGACGCATGTTTCCCTCAACTATTTCTTATTTTTTATGTTTTTGTAAACTCTTGCGTCATGTTTACTGCAAATAAACGTTTATTCTTTCTTTTTCAAGAAATCTGTCAGTTTTTTTTTAATACCTACGTTACCCCACACTAGGAATTTCTCCTGTATCGTGGGTGCGATTACAAACATATAAACTGACATACACAAACAACCAGACCCAGAACAACTATTTGTAGGTCATACAAATACCTATTTGGTCCGTGCGGAAATCGAACCCGCGACTGCAGCAGTCAAACATTAAACCATTACGCCAACCGTGCCGTCGAATTAAAGAAATTTAGAAAAAAAAAAAACTTAGAAAAGAAAAAAAAAAGAAATTTAGAATTATCATTTTTGTTTACCTAATTTGTTTACCTACCAATTTTTTCCGGACGTAGCGTTTGGTCTTGTCTTTTACACCACGTATATCGAAGGACTCGAACAATTAGCTCGCGGCGGTCTTTCCATCTGAATACAATTTAAGTGTCTTCAAGGCTTAAGTGAAAAGGCTGAGTGCTTTACCATCAACGATTGCATCACTGCTTACCATCAGACGGTATCGCGGTCAAGCAGTAGGTTATAAGGTAAAAAAAAAAAATGGTATGGCTTTTGTTTTTATGCATACAGGTGCGATCAATTATCAGCAGGATAATTGGGTAACAAGATTATCAGTGTCAGTGGCATTGGGTTTCATTTTGACAGTTCAACAACATTCATTGCGTTGTTTACGGAGTTGACCAAAAAAATTTTTTAAACATATGAAGCAATGGACCAGCAATATGATTAAAAATGATTGCAATTGACAGCAATAGTGTGTTACACAATTAGGGTGTAGATTTGTTTTCTTTATAAAGTGAATCTCATTTTGCCTCTTTAAATAATCGAATAGAATGACGAACTGACAATTTAATACCTCATGCCTCGGTGGTAGGCCACAACATCAGCCGCCGGCGTAAGTTACCACCCACCAGACAAAGTCATGCCGCCAAGCGATTCATCGTGTTCCGGCATGATGTCTGGTGAAGCCGTACGGAGGACGGGTCTGAGCAGTTGTGTTGCGATGTACGTGCCGGGTACGATGCGCGAAATGTTGTTGTGTCGGGAGTTTGGTTGTGGAGGGCCTCCAGATCAATATCCCTCTGGCGCAGCATCGTTGGTCGTGTTGTTGGGTTTAACATTGCATCACCGCGCTCAACTGCCGTCTTCCTTCCTATTTACTCAGTTCTTTTGAGTGAGTAGGCTTAATAAACTGGCGCGCTTTACCATCAACGATTGCATCACTGCTTACCATCAGGCGGGATTGCAGTCAAGCGCTAGTTTGTAATTTATATAAAAACGCTCGTCAGTAAAGTGTCTGACCACTCAGAATGCGCCAGACTTATCTAATTCGTACCTATTATAGCCACAGTCATACACATCTCACTTAGGACTGATTTTGCCAACATCAGATAATTTTATCTGAGAAATAATTTGGATTTTTGGATAGTTGCGAGAAATAAAATTGACGATTTTTTTTTTTCAATAAATAAGAGTTAATCTTGCAATCGAAAATCAAATTTATTTGTTAGACATAGGTGCTACCAGATGGTATTAAGAAAAAACCAACAATATTATTTACCCCATCAACCCTCATAACACAAATGACTATAACTTCTACAGCAAAAGTTAAGCAACTAACCGGCATTCTATGACATTCGTAGTGTCTATTATCTTGATCTAGTCACAGCCGCGTCCGGTCACCGTCCGGCCGCTATCCGTGTATGAGCCGGCCAGTTTTACTATTTAATCCGTGAAGCGTTGGGAATGCAAACACAGAGTGTGAATAAAGCGGTGAGTCAGTGTCGTGTTTGTTGTCACCTGGCTATGTGTGTAGCGGTATTTACAAACGCCACATTCCAGTAACTCTTCATACTGATGTCATGCAGACAAAAGCCTCGTACTCACGCATAGAAAAGTTCTAAATTTTTTCTATTGCTTAATTTCAGGACCAAAGACTAAAGACAACACTCATTAATAAAATTGACAAATTATTCCATAATGCGCCCTCGACATTGACAGATGATAACAAAATAACAACAATCAAAATAAAATGCCATTGCCAGAATGGTTAAATAACAATATCTGCGCTCTAATGACAGGCTCACCCTCTATTACGTAACTGGCGAAATATGGATACTATAGGTACACAATCAACGATCTCACTGTAAAAACTCACATGAAGTGAGCGTGAAGTGAGCTTTCATTCCAACTAATGCTTAGGGATTGACACTTCTTCTTCTTCTTCTTCAGCCTATAGAGGTCCACTCCTGGACAAAGGCCTCCCCTAAGGCTTTCCACAATGACCGGTCTTGTGCTGCCCGCATCCATCCGCTTCCTGCGACCTTCACCTGGTCATCGGTCCCCCCTGTTGCGGGCCTTCCTACGCTGCGTCTTCCAGTACGTGGCCGCCACTCCAGAACCTTACTGCCCCATCGGCTTGTTGTTATGTTGATGTCTTCAAGCTCCTAGACTGGAAAGGACTTGGCATTAACATCAACGGCGAACACATCACTAATCTCTGTTTTGCAGATGATATCGTGGTCATGGCGGAGACCCTGAAAGACTTGGGCAAAATGCTCAATGACCTCATCAGAGCTTCCCAACAAGGGATTGACACTATTGACTTGTTTATGTACAAAAAAATTTCCCGGTAGTAGGCCACAACGTTGGCTGCCGGCACAAGTTACCACTCACCAGACAAAGTCTTGCCGCCAAGCGATTCGTCGTGTTCCCGCATTGTGTTGCGATATGTGCTGGGTACGATACGCCAAATGTTGTTATGTCGGAAGTTTGCCTCGAAACAGCAGTCGAACGCTTAGCCACACCAACCGGCAACCGTGTCATCAAAATAATTTTTGATGTTGCTTTTGATATTACATAGTTTTAATTTATTTCGTTGTAATTTTGGATCTTTTCAACAACTAATTGGATTAAATGATATTCTATACCTCTCTTATAAAAAGGTACACGCACTCAGAAATTCAGTATCGTGCCTGTAACCAGCGCACGTTATATTGCGTGTTTAATGAACTCTATTTTTAAATGAAACTACCGTTTTTTTAGATTGAATTGTTACCTTTACTGAAAGAATTAATACACTAAGGAAAATAGTAGGCGCACCTAACCTTACTAAAAAGTCAACTCATCATTATCTCAGCGTTAATCCCGGTCGCATCCGAAGCTTTTTGCAGCTTTAGAGACTGCGGTTCGCTTTACCAATCTTAAATTTGCTGATTTTGGCTAAGCTTCGATATTTTCCGTGAAGCGACTGCCGTCTGACCTACACAACCCGAAGGCGATATCGAAGCATTGCAGTAATCTATACTAATATATAAAGCTAAAGAGTTTGTTTGTTTGTTTGTGCGGGCTATTCTCAGAAACTACTGGTCCGATTTGAAAAATTCTTTCTGCATTGGATAGCGCATTAATCCGGGAAGGCTTTAGACTATTTAACATCACGCTGCGACCAATAGGAGCGGGGCATATATAAAAAAACGCGGGTGATACCGTGTGGCGCAGCTAGTTAGCTTATAAAGGTTCTTTTATTACAAAGTTAATAAAAGGCTTTCTTCATTGAGTCACCCTTTGTAAAATCTTTATGTTATTGTTACGAATGGACCTTATGTCGATGGCATAAGGTTCAATATCGCGTGACATGCAGTGTGTCACTTTTCAGCCCTATTTCCCCAGATCTAGACATTTTCTAGGTACAATAATAAAACGCATTGCTAGACTTAGGACGGCCTATCGAATGGTACAGGTCTCAACAGTTTTGTCAACAAAGTGTCGACATCGAAATTTCTAGAAACCCGTTTCCGGGAATTACCGTAGGTACTTCCGAGTGACCTCGAAGTTAGGTGCTATTATTATTACGTCTAGAGGAATCTGGAATGTTCGATCAGCTGGGCTATAAATAGCGCCGTGACGCCAGCGCAGAGTCAGTCTACACTCGACTAGCGATACGAAAACAGCGATAGTTAAGAAGCGATCTTTGAGAATACCTACTGCGACAACTGTAACGAGAACTGCGAGTACTACGTGAAGTAACATCTGTACTGTTATTGTGTGTTTACAACACGGACTTCGTGGACGTAAGGGAAGACTTCGGTGCAACGTCAGCGACATTCTACTTGTCATTGCCTACAATCGTCTGTACCTTCGTTGCTAATAAACTTCGTAACCCTTAACCGGCGTTTAAGTACCCCTAGCCCGTAACATTATGTTCTGTAATCTATATGGTGTACAAAACGGTACTATGACTTACAAGTCGTTGTTGCGAGTCTGGATATGTGTATGTGAGTTTATATGTTCGTAAACGCACCCACGATACAGGAGAAATTCTTAGTGTGGGGACACATTAAAAAAAAGAGTACTCTATTCTATTGTATATATCAATAAGACTTCTCACCACGAATACTGAAAAGGTAACTAACATAATCATTTTTATGGATGTTTGAGTAGCGGGCCTGCTACTTCCCTTTCCTTCCTACCTTGAGTGAATCTGGCCATTTTTGGCCCTGCAAACCTCATTAGTTCGCCACGCCACCTTCGTAGGCCGGGTTTCCACTGACGCGGAACGGGGCGAAGAGGAGCTTAGCTGTGCACGAATTGACCAAAATCACTATGCTCGAAATCTCCGCTCCGCTTCAATGGAAATAGGACGAGCGGGGTGGAGCAGAGCTGAGCAGATATCCTTACTAATATTGTAAATCGGAAAGTGAGTTTGATTGGTTTGTTTGTTCCGCTTTCACGCCGTAACTACTGAACAGATTGCTTTGAAATTTTGCAGCCGTAAAGTTAGAAGTCCAGATTAAATAATAGGGTACTTTTTATCGTGGAAAAATTTAATATTCCTGAGGGAAGTCTAAAAAGCGCAATATAACCGAATTCCACGCGGGCGAAGCCGCGAGCTAGTTCGTAATAAAAATACAACGAGGCGATGCGATGCGGAGGACTACGAGCATTGGGGTGCAGAGCGGAGGACGGCGGGGCGGTGCTGTGCGGAGGACAGCAGGGTGGTGCTGTGCGGAGGACGGCGGGGTAGTGTTGTGCGGAGGACAGCGGGGCGGTCGGTGCTGTGCGGAGGACATCGCAGCGGGGTGGTGCTGGGCGAAAGACAATGGGGCGGTGCGGAGTCTTTCTGAGAGATTGGGTGTAACTAAGCGCAAAAATGCGTGATTCCAAAAGTAAGCTCCGCTCCGCTCCATTCCATTCCACTCCGCTCCGCTACGAAACTACTTATCACTTTTCACCGCTTTCACCGCTCCATTCCATTCCACTCCGCTCCGCTGCGAAACTACTTATCACTTTTCACCGCTTTCACCGCTCCTCTCCGCTTCAGTGGAAACACTGACCACTTCTCACCGCTCTTTCCCGCCCAGCTCCGCGTCAGTGTAAACGCAGCCGTATTGTTATATTATGTAAATTCCAGAGATTAAATCTTACAAATAATGTTACCTCTTTGTTTATTTATTTCAACTTTTTGCACAAAAACAGTACAAAGGCGAACTTGATGCCTCAGGCATTCTTTACCAGTCAACCTGTAAGTGCTTTGGTAAAGAGGAATAATGATAGACAAGAAATGGAAAACTCATCCTTATAAACCTCTTCAGGCGTTTAAACAGAAATGTCAGTAAAATATATAATAGGGACTTTATATTCACAAGAGGTGCTTCGGATTGTCCGCTTGAATAACCCCTTTGGTCGCTAATATCATCTATCAGAGTGGAGCGACTAACCAGAGGAAAGAACAGACTCTAACGATAAAAATACCTTCTACTATCCTGTAGCATTTTTGTTTCTCTTTGAAGAAATCTAGATATTGGTGCATATCTTAAGAGGGAACTCTAGTGGTGTTTTCTCTATACAAACGTTTTTTTTTTAATATTATATTCTATTTGCCTCTCGAAAGTTACCGATAATGAAGTAAGTATTGTTGAAAAATGCAGTCAAGCTAACAATGAAAAAAATTTCATTCATTATTTCAGCTGAAGGACGTCTACTACAGGATAAACTTGTAGGCCTCCCCCAAATATCTTCACTTTGACAGGTTTTGTGTATCTAGCTTCCAGCCGATTCCTGCGGCCTTTCAGATCATCAGTTTACATTAAGCGATTTTGCTATCGCCAACCCGTCTGAGAAGCATGGCGATTATGGTAAACACCCATCCCTCTAAAGGAATTTATCGCTAGGTTCTTTTTACCTTTATCTTAATATTGCGGAGCCCCAAAAAGCGCATTACGAAGCTTTATGTTTGGACATGTTCGTAAATAACACGCACGCTTTCTTTGCTATCTCAAATTCGATAGTAAAGGATTTGAATGAGTCTAGAGAGTGAGGAGAATAGCCTGAATATGGATGAAAGTATCCTTTCTATTGAAATTCGTGAAATATCTCTTTGAATGAGAATTTTTCACTTTGACGCATATATTCTGGTTGAGGTCGTAAAAGTTCCATGTATGAGGTGTTTGCTGTCAGCCGTAAAAACAAGGAGTCACTGGAGTAAAAAACTTATACCTACCAATTTTCAAGAAAATGTGAAGTTACGTACCTTCCGAAGAGACAGATCAACTAAAATTAATAAATGACTTTTTTTTTAAAATCTAACGAACTGAAAAAGCAGAAACAAATTGAACAACCCCAGTTGAGGGACTGTTCTATGGAACATTTGTTTATCTAGCTAAGAGGTCCCTCAACTGTGATTCTTCAACTTATTTTTGCCTTTTCAGTTCGTTGGATTTATAGATTGGATTGCAGGCGGGTTTTTTGTTTGTAAATATTTTATTTTTATTTTATCTAACTTTTCAGAATTTTACAGAATCTATCGGCCGTTTCATTGTGTGAAGCGAGTAATATTCGAGTTAAAATCGTTTTGTGAGTGATAAAATTTTACTAAGAAAATTAAATTATTTAGAAAGTATCTACTTATAACATTACTGATAATATTACCTAATATACATTAAGCATATTATATATAAGATTACACTAAAACAACAATAATTATATCAAATTGATATCGACAGTCGTGTATCTCAATTACAAATCGATTCGAATGAATGTTGGATTCACATGGACTCAAACCATGAATAATAATAGGCCCAGACATGAAGTGGAAAAAGGTATTGTTACTCTCATTCTAGCATTACAGTAAATACAGATAGGCCGGCCGCAAATCTAAAGCCTCCCCGAGAAACGATCCCTTTATAAATATTCAAACCGAGTGAAATCACAGTATTAACAGCCAGTCAGCGAGATAACAGAGCTTGTTATCATAATATTGGACCTGTGCACTACTGTTAACTAAATTGGATGATTATCCATCCCTTTTTAACCGACTTCAAAAAGGAGGAGGTTACTCAATTCGACCGTATATATGCTTTTTTTTTATGTTTGTTCGCGCATAACTTCGTTGTTTATGAACCGATTTTGATAATTCTTTTATTGTTGGAAAGAAGACATTCCCAAGGTGGTCCCATGATAAGGACATCAGGGTCTGATGATGGAAGACCAAAGAAATCAAGGGGAACTTTCAAAAATCGTAGAGGCGATTAGTGCATTTCTTAGTATTTTCATTAAGTATTTTAAAGCACTACAATTTGATAAAGGTCTGAAGTAGATCTGATGATGGAGCCGGGAGACAGTCGAAGGAACTCCTCAACAATTCATAGCAGCTACCTTGTGTTTGGGCTTGATTAATTTGTATTGATAAGAACTTTACACCTACATGGGTTGTGACTGTCATAAGAGCTCTGATGATGAAGACAAAGGCCAGTTCCGGGAACTCCTCAACGGTTTGCAGTAGCTACTTAGTGTTTGGTTTTAATTCATTTATATTGATGAGAACTTAGCACCCATTGGGTTAAAATAATGGTCTGCAGTAAATCTGATGATGAAGACCATAGGCAGTCGAGAGAATTCTTCAAAGTTACGGGTAAAAATTAAAGGAAACAAAATTACGTCATTTCCCAACTATATTTGCGTCAGCTTCCACTCTGACCGGATGTAACTGAATACATAGTACCTACTTTTCACAACTAAAAAGTGTAAAATAAAAACTTTTTTACAAAAAAACAACCGACTTCTAAAAACCACTACAAAGTGAAAAATAACTAATTTCGGAAGTCGGTGTCAAAAACTAATATACAAAAACCAAAGACACCGACTTCCGAAATTAGTTATTTTTCACTTTGTAGTGGTTTTTAGAAGTCGGTTGTTTTTTTGTAAAAAAGTTTTTTTATAATTATTGACTATTAGCTGACTTTATAGAACACCGCGCGACAGCCTCCGTGGCATAGCGGTAGCGAACGCGGCCGCTGCGCAAGGAGGTGCGGGGTCAATCCCCGCGCAGTGCAAATATTTCTATGCATGAATATGAATATTTGCATTGATCTGGTCGTGCTTCGAAAAGCACATTAAGCCGTTGGTCCCGGTTGCTATACGAACATCTAGTGGCAGTTGTTACGGGTTGTTGGAGCCCTCAAAAGTCCAACAATTGGTCTAACTGCAATGCTTCGATATCGCCTTCGGGTTGTGGAGCTCAGACGGCAGTCGCTTCATATCGAAGTTTAGCCGGAATCAACAGTTAGACTGGTAAAGCGGACCCCAGACTCCAAAAGCTGAAAAAGCTTCGGATGCGACTGGGATTGACGCTGAAATGATGATGATGATAGAAAACCGCGGCAAAATAGCCCAAATTTAAAAATCCCATAAAAGAAAGCACTTTTTGCCTTTTCCTGTAACTCTTATTGTGACTTTAATAAGGAACATTTAAGAAAAAAAAAGCCCCTCAAGTATAGTCGTGGTGACCTAGTGGTTAAAACACCAGCCTCTCAAGTATGTGTGTGCGGGTTCGATTCTAGGTTAGGTAAGTACCAATTAAAGTTTTTTAAGTTATATATACTTTCTAAGTATATCTTGGACCCATTTAATTACCATCAGGTAGCCGCTACTGTGGACTGATTTTGAAAATTATCTCTCTTTGTCACATAAAATACTCTTTAGGAGGTCTCATATAAATTTGGGCAAGCTCTGAAACCACTTTACTAGTCGTGGTGGCCTATTGTAGTGGTTAAAACACCAGCCTCTCAAATATGATGTGCGGGTTCAATTCTAGGCCAGGCAAGTACCTATGTAACTTTTCTAAGTTATATGTACTTTCAAAGTATATCTTGGACACCAATGACTGATGACAAGGTGAAGGAAAACATCTTGAGAAAACCCAGACTTTGGGTCTGAAATCGCCAACCCGCATTGACCAAGCGTGGTGATTAGGCTCAATCCTTCTCTGTTTGAGAGGAGACCTGTACCCAGCAGTTGGACGATAAAAAGGTTGATGATGATGATGAAGAAAAAAATACTTCATCCAATCATCTTCGGGCAGTATTTGATGATCATCAGCAACACCAGTTTGTAAATGTACCCACGATACGGAATTAATTCCTTGGGCACGCCACAAAAGCGGAGGTAAGTCCCCTTTTAAGGAGTATCTAGAGAGCGCCATGGCGCCTCTGCTGGTTGACACAGGGGTTGTTTTGGGAGGTTCCTGTTCCAGACTGATAGGGTAGGAGGGAACGCCAGGTTGTTACCACTGTGGGGATCACCCTGGCTTTAAACAATTTAATTTTTTGACGTTAAATAAAATTGTCCTTTAATGTCTCTATATCACTATTTGGACGTTTATAATTACTTTAACTAATAATAATTTATAATAATAAAGTTTTATTGACATAAAAAGGAGTTACACTTAATTTGAAGCCCTGACTCCCGTGCTAGGTGGTACCTGTGTTACAGGAGTCAGTGTCTTCACCCGATTTTTGGACTAATAACTTTTCATGCTACAGTATTAACATAAATATGTAGATAACATTAAATGAGTTGCATGCACGTGTGTGGTGTGTAGTGTGTAGAGTGTAGAGTATGGTGTGTGGTGTGTAGTGTGTGGTGCGTATGTGTATGTGTTAACTGATGTTTTTATGTCAGAAGTAATAGCAAAAAACACGCAATTTAATAAAATGAAAGAAACACTTTATTTAACTTGCCAAAAGGACCGAACCGGACCTAGGTGATAAAATAAGAATTTAATTCCCTCTCATTTAGTACTAAAAAAATAATACAGTTAAAATGAGGCGACCCAAAAGTCTCACATATGTCCCTCTGTGGACTATTAAGAGCCTACCCGTTGCGGTGTATAAACGTTGACACAGTATATAAAGAATAGTGAGGCAATTGTGGACAAACACTCGTTTTGAGTAGGTACGTAGTATAACAGAAGTAGGTCATGTGGCGTTGGAATTTAGCCAATACGCGACTAGTTTTTGGAACAAAAATAGGAGAGTTACTTTGCTTTATTTTTTTTACCGAATCTATTATTCTATTTTTTTTTTTAATAATTATAAACTAGTACTTGACTGCAATCCCGCCTGATGGTAAGCAGTGATGCAATCGTTGATGGTAAAGCGCACTAGTTTATTATGCCTATTCACTCAAAAAACTTAGGAATAGGAAGGATGACGGCAGCCATCAACCAGGCAACTACCAGCCGGCAACCCAAGACCAGCACGACCAAACGATGCTGCGCTAGAGGGAGATTGATCTGGAGACTCTCCATGACCAAACTCCATGACCAGACATCATGCCGGAACACGACGAATCGCTTGGCGGCAAGACTTTGTCTGGTGGGTGGTAACTTCCGCCGGCAGGTGATGTAATGGCCTGCCACCGAGAAAAATCTAATATATAAAGCTGAAGAATTTGTTTCTTTGTTTGAACGCGCTAATCTCAAGAACTCCAGGTCCAATTTGAAAAAATCTTTTTGCGTTGGATAGCTTATTGATCCAGGATGGCTTTGGGCTATATAACATCACGCTGCGACCAAGAGCAGCGGAGAATAACAAAAAATTAAAATGCTGTATATTTTGGGGTTAAAATAAAGTGTTCAAATAACTGACTCCAAGCAAACGAAGTCGCGGGCGTCCGTTAGTTCTAAATAAATAATTCATATTTACATGTTCCAATAATCTAAAAACAGAATAAACAAGATTTGATTTTTTGTAGATCAACCTCAATTCGAAGCCTGTTCGGAGCGTTTTACATATCCTTTACAGCCTTTTATTGAGCTCATATTTACTCAATCTACACGTTTATTACCAAACACAATTAATTTAATTATATACCATACTAGCGGTCGCCAGCGACTTTGTTCGCGTGGAGTTAGTTATGCTCCGCACCTATTGGTCGCAGCGTGGAGTTATATAGCCTAAAGCTAAAAGAATTTCACAAATCGGACCCGTAGTTCCTGAGATTAGCGCATACAAACAAACAAACTCTTCAGCTTTATATATTAGTATAGATTACCCTATTTTGTACATTGAGCTTCACACTAGGCATTTCTCTTAACTCGTAAGTGCTTTTACAAACGTTTAAACATACACAAACAGCATTCATCTCCATAATCGTCAAATCTATACTTCTATACTAATATATAAAGCTGAAGAGTTTGTTTGTTTGTATGTTTGTTTGAACGCGCTTATCTCAGGAACTGCTGATCCGATTTGAAAAATTGTTTTTATTATGGATAGCCCATTAATCCGGGAAGGCTTTAGGCTATATACCATAACGCTGAGGCCAATAGGAGCGAAGCATATAAAAAAAACATATCGAAACCTACGCGGGGGAACCACGTGGCGCAACTAGTAAACATATTACCTTGTTTTTTACACGTTGCGTTATTAAGTACTAGCTTTCCGCCCGCGGCTTCGCCCGCGTGGAGTTCGGTTATATCGCGCTTTTTAGATTTCCCTCGGGAACATCAAATTTTTCCGGGATAAAAGGTAGCCTATGTTCTTTCTCAGGGTCTTAAGATTATGCCAAATTTCATCAAAATCGGTTGAGAGGTTTAAGCGGGAAAGCGTAACAGACCGACAGACTGACAGACAGACATACAGAGTTACTTTCGCATTTATAATATTAGTATGGATTTATATCGTATGTGCCTTTACAAACTTTTGAAGTCACATACACAAACAGCATTCATCTCCATAATCGTCAAATGTATCATAGAACAGCACTCCTATTACTGTTTACAAACATCTGTTATGTAACCCCGACACTGCAACAGCTTGGTTTACTCCGAGGTCATGGCTGAAAAACCACTTGTTTTCATTCAAAAGATCTCGCACGCTGCATCTTTTCGCACAGATCTGCTTTGAGAGTTTAAAAGGCTAAAAGGCTGAATAGATTCACGAGTTGGTATGTATTCACTTGTTTTTTGTACCTGTGTGTATCGCCAAAAATCAAGTTTGCCTTTTTCCAAGTATGCTCGGCACCTTTTTTTTATTGGGATGGAAAATCATCAAATGGCTTCTCCCGCTGGGCTGAGCGGAAGAGCGTGTCAGACTTTTACTGACTAAAACCCACGGCCGACGGCCAGGGCCACGGTTTCAAGTTTAACCAACCCGCAACCCTGACCCAGGAGGCATCGGTCTTCGTGAACACCGTCACGATATACTGACATCTTAAAGAAAGAAAAAAGAAGAGGCGCGTGTCAAACACGACGCGCCGTCGACCCGGGCCTGGTCCTTACCGAGCGGCGAGCTGCCCACTGCTCACCGCCCGCAGGCCCGCGCCTACTTATGCTTGGCACTTTGATAGCGTAATACACTATATTTATCAATTGGAAGAACTTTGTAGCTAACCAAGCTAAGCTTGCATTACTCCATATTTTGGAAATATATGTCTGTTCGACAAAGTAGTTTACGCAATCAGGGCTAATTACCCCGTAGCTCAGCTTTCAGTTTAACCGGTTTTACATTTTACATGGAACCATTCCTTATCTGAATTCCACAGCTCAATTAATACAGGGTAACCACGACTGTAGTGTACGCGTTTTATCATTAACCACAGACAACACTGTCACTGTCAGACACAGAGTACTGTCTCGAGCGCACCACGTCGGTCATTCTGCCACAGGCGAGAGTAGACGTGTCGGTAGTCTGTCCGTTAAGTGCGTGTGCGAGCCTGTGATATTCAACAAAGTAAAGGTTTTACAACGACAACACCACTTCATTAGTTTAGTTGACCGACATTTGGGCTTCTCATAATCATACATAATCAGTCTATAAAGATCTCCTCTCGATGAGAGGGAGTAGGCCGTAATATACTACGGTGGCCCAGTGCGGGTTGTTAAATATCACATGTCTTCGAAGTTTTTTGTCTCTAGGACTTGCCGGTTTCCACTCAATGTTTTCTTTCACTTTTTTTAAAGCAGTGGTGATGAAATAATTTACACAAAGTAAAGCGCCTGATGAGGTTCGAACTTATGACCCTGACTTGACTTGTAAGTCACGGCCACCTATAATGGGGGTGCTTTATTTAGCCATGAGGCCATTGGGGCCTTTATATTATGTAAAATCTGTATTTCACCCAATGATTTGAATAAAAAATGTTCCACAGATAATATAATAAGGAACTTCTTCTTCTTTTTGCAAGGTGAGATTCAACCTCAACAATGGATCAATAGCCTCTGGGGAGTAAATACCACAATTTTGACAATAGCAATTATAGAAATTCTTTGAAATTTTTATTTCACAATAATTTCTGATATCGCCAATGACAGTTGAAAAAGACGGCCGCGTAAACGTCTATGAGGAAGGTTTGACGCAAAGTCATGATGTGGCCACTATGCTGCGATATTTCAATGTTCTTTATGAATTATTTACTGAATGCACTTTTTACTACATAACTCACCCGCTTTTATATAGTAAACGGCACTATAAATAATTTTAAAAGTCCAATGAAAAATGCGCGTGACACTCATCTTAGCTTTCCCGTCAAAACTCAAAAAGGCACTCTTAAAATTCCAGATTTGAGGTAATTTTAATTTAATAGGATTAGAAAACTTTAAGCATTTAGACAGCCTCCGTGTCGTAGCGGTAGCAAACGCGGCCGCTGCGCAAAGAAGCGCAGTTTCAATCCCCACTCTGTGCAACTATTTCTATGCATGAATATTTGCAGTGGTCTGGTCGTGCCTCGGAAAGCACGTTAAGCGGTTGGTCCCGGTTGCCATACGAACATCTAATAGCAGTCATTACGGGTTGTTGGAGCCCTCAAAAGTCCAACAATCTGTCTAACTGCAATGCTTAGATATCGCCTTCTGGTTGTGGAGGTCAGACGGCAGTCGCGCGTTAAGCGGACCAAAGCTAAAAAGCTTCGGATACGACTGTCACTAAAGCTGAGATGATGATGAAAAAACTTTAGGCACTACTAATGTGCTCAATTAATTTAATTAAATAATGCTTACGAAAGCTTCTAAAACGTGGAGATAAGATAACGACAGCTTATGTAGCTCAGTGCTACGCCGTAGCATGCCGCTACGGCGTAGCATGGCGCGTGGAACACCGAAGCACAAGCCCATACAATCCTCCCGGGCGGTGTACTAAAAATATTTTATTCTCAATTTATTAAACCATTCGGTCAGACACCAGTCGGTCCGTGAAAATTCAAAAGAGCTACCGGCTCTTTTGATTTGCACTGACTGGCCAGTTTGGAAGATGAAGCCATAGTTGCAATTTCAAAGCATAGGTACCTAGTATGTTGCTTTGGAAAAGAACGGACAAGAAACTCCGATAACAACTCCTTAAATCAAAATATTGTTTGCAAAAATAAAATCCTACAAAATGTCCCTCCAAAATTTTAACAACCAGAAATCACAGAATTAGAATAACTATCTAAAGAAAAATCCATTAAAAAAAGCTCATTCTATACCAATTTGATTTACATACATTGCATATGTCAAGGCCTTTGAGGCATAGAGGTGCCTGTAGTTGAAGATATTATGAATATGTAATCAACAAAAAGAGAGATAGTTTTTTTTTTAAATTATTTTTACTGTACAGTTAGCGCAGTGGTTCAGCTATTGACTGCTGCGCTGCGTGTTGTGTGTTCGATTCCCGCACGGAATAAATATTTGTATGACCTACAACTAGTTGTTGATCTGGCTGTTTGTGTATGTGAGTTCATATGTTTGTTAACGTGTTAAGAAATAATCACACCATGTATGATTCACCGCAATCCGTTCGATGAAGCTACCACCGTCACTGCCTTGTTTCCCAAGACCTCCCGAACATCAAGCGCTACCGAGAAATACCATACCATGGTGTCCAACCTGTGATTCACTGATTGCATCATATCGTTCGATTTAATTTAGTTTTAATGTAGACTTAAGAGCTTCACTTTTTGTTCTAACATCAAACAGATTGTCGCGTCTTAGGAATAATTAATTGTAACGTTAATTACTTAATTAAACACATAAGTAAAATTCAATTCGATTTCATTCTGCATCCTCAACGGCAGCCCTACGTTATTAACGCACCCACGATACAGGAGAAAATCCTAGTGGGGGCAAAACAAAAAAACATTGAGCATATCGAAATATTTTATCTACCTTTTCGAATCGTAACACTTCCCTGCAATATCGCTTTGTGAAAACAAAACTTTACATTCTCCCTGACTGATCATCATCTCAGCGTTAATTCCAGTCGCATCCGTAGCTTTTCAGCTTTGGAGTCTGGGGTCCGCTTTACCAGTGTAACTGCTGATTTTGGCTAAACTTCGATATTTTCCGTGAAGCGACTGCCGTTTGACCTCCACAACCCGAAGGCGATATCGAAGCATTGCAGCTAGACCAATTGTTAGATTTTTGAGGGCTCCAACAACCCGTAACGACTGCCACTAGATGTTCGTATGGCAACCGGGACCAACGGCTTAACGTGCTTTCCGAGGCACGACCAGACCAGTGCAAATATTCATATTCATGCGTACAAATATTTTCACTGTGCGGGGATCGAACCCGTGCCTCCTTGCGCAACGGCCGCGTTCGCTACCGCTACGCCACAGAGGCTGTCCATCGCCCCATTCTCCCTGACTGACCAGCACCCTAATTACGTAACGCGCCATTCCTATTAGTTGGAATAATTTCGAAGCAAATTGCCAATCCATTGCTTCATAAGTGTTCGAAAATTTGTCTGTTCAAAACGTAAATAACGCAATGATTTTTTTTTTTTTATATATATTATAATCCAGCGCTTGACCGCAATCCTGCCTGATGATAAACAGTGACGCAATCGTTGATGGTAAAGCGCACTAGTTTATTAATAGCCTATTCACTCCAGCCTTGAAGACACTCAAATTGTAGTCCGACGGAAACACCGCCGCTGGCAAATTATTCCAGTCCCTCGATGTACGCGGTATAAAGGAAGAGGCAAAACGCTTCGTCCGGATCGTAGTGGTGTTAACAACGTAAGGGTGGAAACCAGCCGTACGACGGGTCGTCCGATGGTGGAACGGAGATGGGGGAATTTTACTGAACTGTCAAAATGAAACCCATTGCAACTGATAGTGTGGTTCGCAATTACCCTACAACATCTATTAGTCTTACTAACTTATAATCTTTTTCAAGAATTGGGCTATCAAATGGAAAAAGAAATTTTCACACCCGAATCACACTCAATCGAATTTCACTTTTTTTGTGATAAGCGGGTTGGAAACAAACTCTTCAGGTTACTTTTTAATACAGATTTAGTCCACTAACTAAACTATTATTAAAGCTTTATCCCTAATATATACAATACTAGCTTTCCGCCCGCGGCTTCGCCCGCGTGGAGTTCGGTTATAACGCGCTTTTTAGATTTCCCTCGGGAATATCAAATATTTCCGGTAGCCTATATTCTTTCTCAGAGTCTAAAAATTGTCTGTGTCAAATTTCATCAAAATCGGTTAAGAGGTTTAAGCGGGAAAGCGTAACAGACAGACAGAGTTACTTTCGCATTTATTAATATTAGTATGGATGTAAATAAAACCTTGTCCAATCCATGAAGGCATTGTTAGGTATCGTTAATTGATCCTACTAATGCCTACAAAGCCAGGCTAAACTTGAAAAATATTTCCTTAAAAAAAATATATTATTTCGTAAAAAGAGGTAACTTTATACATGTGCGGTAGGTAATACATGCGCGGGCGAAAGGGGGCATTCTATAAATGATTTAGTCACTTTTTAAAAAATAACCAAATTTTGGGGAAGTTGGGAACAATTCGCGAAAAAAAAAAATTATTTCAAAATTCATTACTATTGCTACTATGTAAAATTTCATATTTTATTTGGTCATGTGTTTACCTAACCCTTATTATTCTTATGGGTTGGACGGGGTTTTCTTTACACAATGTCTATACATAAACGTAGAACAATATTTGTTGATACTCACTAAGAAATTGAGTAAGCTACTTCATTGCGGATGTTTTCGGTATCAAAGGAATCCAATCTTCATTTCACGGTATAATGTACAAAGGGAAATTTGAGAATTTTCCTGTTTCACGGTATTTTGATAAAATAAATTCGTTTAAGCAAACACTTGATTTCTTTTAAAAAACACAGAGGCCCGTAGCTATACAGAGTGGTGCTGACAATACGACAATAAATGAAACTTCGTGTATCTTAACACATTCTCAGTCTACCCATAAAAAATCATATAAATATGTCCATTAGTTTAGTCACAGGAAATTATTTTTCATTTTTCACGTTTTCTACATGATGTGCATGTTGATAAGGAAGCGCTTACAGGTTAATAACTGCCGCATCCTGCGGTACTAAACTTTAATAATAATGGCGCGAAAAAAGCAAGTCGATACAGGATCGCGCTGTCGCCGAACGGAGGTCAGTGAACCAATATTTTTAAAGGATGTTCTATTCCGTTTGCAATTTTATACGTTTTAGTTTGTTTGAAATTTTCATTTTTTTATTTTTGATGCTAGGTTTTATTCTATGGTTTAGGATTATTCCTATGAACCAGAATTGTTCGTGTTTTCATTTATTGTCGTATTGTCAGCACCACTCTGTATAAGAATAACCACACCGGTCTATCGAAGGCTTAAAGTACGGAGGACAACAGGTCCTAGCCAAATCTGTCAAATATTCCTAATCAACCTTATTAAACCTTAAAGTTTCAGAGATAAAGTTGAAAATCTAGTAAAGAAATCGGACAGAGTAGCTTGATAAGCTGCCGTCTCTACAATAGCCGCAGTCGGTTTGCTGTTTGGCAATTTTTTTCTCCATATGTAGTGAGGACCAGTGATCGGAATAGGTAGATTGATTTTTGGAACTTGTCTCATAAATGTTCACTGTGTATTTTCCCGGAATGTAATTCCGGATCCAAGTAAATATTGTTAATGTTGGTAGTGACATTATTACTACTCAATTCATTTAATTAAAGGAAGGTAACAAACTAAACTAATTTATTATTTACTTGTTGAAAAATAAACACAACCAAATGAGAAATGTCAATGAGGAATGTCCATATTAATATATACAGAGAAAAAAAATCCCAACCGAAAATATGTTAAGCAGTTGATTGCCAGGAAGATTGCCCATGACATCACAGCGGGCGCTATCAGTATACCAGCGCTGCGATTTTTTTTTTTAAATGTCGAATCATCATGAGGCTTTTGGTTTCGTATAGGATGTTTTTGTTGTTACAGTTCTTTTTTTATATTATGTGTTTTTTTTCTAATTGTGTTTAATTTAGTTAATTTAAGGGCTGGAACAATATGCCAGCGGAGGTGTTTCCGTCGGACTACAATTTGATTGTCTTCAAGGCTAGAGTGAATAGCCTCTTAATAAACTAGCGCGCTTTACCATCAACGATAGCATCACTGCTTACCATCAGACGGGATTGCGGACAAGCACTAGTTTATAATATCATGTTAGCGTTTATCCCGGTTGCATCCGCGGCTTTCGCGTTGGAGCCCGGAGTCCGCTTTCTTGCTCGATTTCCACCATTTCGCGCGATCTTTAGCATCCTGTAGTGTGAGAATAGAAGTACACACTACTACACTTGTTTATAATATTGTTAGCAGAAAGAAGTTTGAAGACTTGTAGCAGCTCGAACCTACTCTATCTATGCCTACATCTACTATATCTATGCCTATCTATTATAAATAGACGGCTGTCTGATTGACAGGTCCCTTTGCTCCTGAGCTCTTGGACGGTAAGGTGGTTGAGTTGGTGGTCGGTGCGATTTGCAGTAAGTCAGTCATTTTGTTGGTATTTTGCTGTAAATGGTGTTAAACTGATGGCTTTGTGTTAGAGTCATTTTAAGGTTAAATAAAATTGAGTTATTGATTATAAATAATTGTTTCTGGTTTGTGTTATACTTTTCTTTATGTAAATCTCTCTCCTGATTCTAAAAATATATAAAAAATAATATATTCCTGTACGAGTTACAATAAATATTTTCTCGTTTCTTTCGTTTTCTCTTTTCTTTTTGATGGCTGTGACTCATTACGTCATACGTAGCTCTTTCGACAGTCGTGACGAGTCCAGAAACTCAAAGGTTTGATGGCCAGTCTTACAAAACGATATCGCTTTACTCAGTTACTGGGTTTTGGAGATCAGTAAGGTAACCGGATAGACTAAACGCTGACTCCAACATAATCTTTAGATACTAATATTATAAATGCGAAAGTAACTCTGTCTGTCTGTCTGTCTGTTACGCTTTCCCGCTTAAACCTCTCAACCGATTTTGATGGAATTTGGCACACACAATCTTTAGACCCAGAGAAAGAACATAGGCTACCTTTTATCCCGGAAAAAAATTATGTTCCCGAGGAAAATCTAAAAAGCGCGATATAACCGAACTCCACGTGGGCGAAGCCGCGGGCAGAAAGCTAGTACTAATATATAAAGCTGAAGAGTTTGTTTGTTTGTTTGAACGCGCTAATTTCAAGAATCTGAGCAGTACCTAGGCTCAGATGTGAAAAAGTATTTTTGCGTTGGATAGCCCATTAATCCAGGAAGGCTTTAGGTTATATAACATCACGCTCCAAAAAATAGGAGCGGAGCATAACTAACTCCACGCTAACGAAGTCGCTGGCGGCCGCTACTTAGGGAAAAAGACAGACAAATTGAGGGTTCTTCAATAAATACATTTCCGAAAAACAAATATTGTTGAGGCGTATGTGTAATGTGTATGTTTATCCCATTTTTAGATGGCATTGTGTTTCGGGTTTTGGGTTACAGTTAATGTTTTTTTTTTTGTTTTTGCAATGTGATAGATTGTCAAATAGATCGGGGATACACTTTAATAATACTGTATACGATTATTTGCACCACTAAAAGGGTTTTCGAATTTCGATACCAAGCAGAAAAGTCATCATTATTTATCTAGTCTTTTTCCACCTATTATCTTGGGGTTGGCCGAATTCAACTGAATACCAATACTTAACTGAGTTTATGTCAGACCTCCAGGTAACCCAATCAACTGTCAAACATCCAAAAAGGACAGCTGAAACCAATGTTTCAACATAATTTCGGAGGTAAAAGGTACAGAGTATCTCGGCATATAACGACGCCATCTAAGGAGAGACCGTCACAAGCATAGCTTAACCAAATCTAACAACCTGTGCGATAGTAATTACTAAGTCTATCTATATTAATATATAAAGCTGAAGAGTTCAATTGTTTGAACGAAAAGCATTTTTCAAATGGGACCAGTAGTTCCTGTGATTAGCATCACAGGAAGTACTGGTCCTATTTAAAAAAAAGTTTTTGCGTTGGATAGCCCTTTAATCCAGGAAGGCTTTAGGCTTTATAACATCACGCTGCGACCAATAGGAGCGGAGCATATAAAAAAACCATATTGAAACCTACGCGGGTGAAACCATGGGGCGCAGCTAGTCTATCTATATCTACAACAACTCATCATTCAAGATCACACGACTCTGCAATCACGTTAGAAAGAAAGAACCTGACGCTGATTTTTAGCAGTAACTCACGAGTGCCATACGCTGGAATTACACATGCACATAGGGAAGTGTCAGTCTGTTATAATTAGGGTTGTAACGGAGGCTTGTTAGCGGAGGCGGAGGCGGATGCGGTGGTGATGATTCTCACCTCCGCGGATGCGGAGGTTAACGGAGGCGGAGGCGGAGGTGAAAGTACATAAAGAAAAAATTGTAATTTATGGTTAATTAAAACAATTTTTTTATTTTAAATACGTACATTAATAGCAGTATACTTGGTAAAAAAAATATTACCTTCTTGTAATGAAAATTAAGGAGAAACAAATTGAGTTTGCCGCATTCCCACCTCGCACTAGTTGATTCTTGACCATTTCGCGCTCAAACGCGGCCGGACGGTTGTCGAGCGTCGCAGCTTGCGCGTTATTTATTTTATAAATACGTAAATAAACCCGCAAAACGCGTTAAACGCGTTATAACTTCGCAAAAAATGTGCGGAGGCGGAAGCAAAGATACGATCCCTTGCGGAACTTCCGCAGTAACGGAAGCGGAGGCGAAGCTCCGTTACAACCCTAGTTATAATATAGTAGGCTAGAGGCTACAGTGCGCTAGTTACAGTGGCTATAGTGCGCTTTATCATCAATGATTGCATCAATCCTTACCATCAGGCGGTATCTCGGTCAAGTACTAGTTTGCAATGTTTAAAAAAGCTCATACAAAATCAAATAAAATAATACAGGATAAAATTTTATCCAGTGCGCAAACTTTGTCAACTTATAGCTAAATAAGTTTTATAGATAAAAATATTATTACTTTGGTATGTTTTAGTACAAAACAAATAGTTATTGATAACGAAAGATGTTTATTATGAAATCGATGTTATGGTCACCGCACGCGGTCCCATTCATGTTCGGCGGAGTGGGGACGGCGGGAACATCACAGGACCCCCGCGCGCTCGCGCCGCCCGCATGTTCACTACGCGGCCATATGCTAATACTACGATATTGATATGAATAATTGGTGTCTCTCATTTTCTGATTTTAGGGCGGACAAAAACATGATTTTTTATTTTAAACTAATAATGCAGATTTGTTCTGTTATTGATTCTGAGCCACCCATTTGTTTTTGCGCACTCGAAAAAAACTTTCCCTGTATATTGTGACATGCATGTGTACATATTACCATGTGTATTAGTATGTGCGTATTACCAATGTAATAAAAGCAAAGCAAGTATAATAAATTTGTCGTCGATTATCTTCTTATCACTTATACTTTTCTATTTGATACAGCTATCAAATAAAAAAGTATAACTACTTCACTAGATACTTTATCCATACTAATATTATAAATGCGAAAGTAACTCTGTCTGTCTGTCTGTCGGTCTGTCTGTCTGTCTGTCTGTCTGTCTGTCTGTCTGTCTGTTACGCTTTCCCGCTTAAACCTCTCAACCGATTTTGATGAAATTTGACACAGACAATCTTTAGACCCTGAGAAAGGACATAGGCTACCTTTTATCCCGGAAAAATTTGATTTTCCTGAGGGAAATCTAAAAAGCGCGATATAACCGAACTCCACGCGGGCGAAGCCGTGGGCGGAAAGCTAGTAATAAAATAAATACATGAATATAAACAAAGATTATCACTCCTGTTAACATTAAAAATCCCCTAAGCTTATTAACGGTACCAGTTTATATGCAAACCGGTTTGCAAAAGCTTAATCTTGACTCGTCAAGTAATCTCTGCGTCGAAAACTCAAGTGAAAAGCAGCGGTCCTTGCATAATTGTTAATGTTTTGTCGAGAAAGATTTAAAAAGGCGAGTTTACCACCTTATAAATAATTTGTTATGAGATGGAAGGAAAAAGGAGTCTTTAGAAAGTAATCTTAAGCTTTGATCAAAACGCGGTCGCGCTCACTCTGTTATGCTACTGGTTTGGAGCTGAAAAAACGTGCACCTACAAGGCTACAAATGAACACTGACATCACACAAAATCCTATATCACACAAATAGTGTACTGCGCAACTCCCATCCATACTAATATTATAAATGCGAAAGTAACTCTGTCTGTCTGTCTGTCTGTCGGTCTGTCTGTCTGTCTGTCTGTCGGTCTGTCTGTCTGTCTGTCTGTCTGTCTGTTACGCTTTCCCGCTTAAACCTCTCAACCGATTTTGATGAAATTTGGCACAGACAATCTTTAGACCCTGAGAAAGGACATAGGCTACCTTTTATCCCGGAAAAATTTGATTTTCCTGAGGGAAATCTAAAAAGCGCGATATAACCGAACTCCACGCGGGCGAAGCCGTGGGCGGAAAGCTAGTAATAAAATAAATACATGAATATAAACAAAGATTATCACTCCTGTTAACATTAAAAATCCCCTAAGCTTATTACCGGTACCAGTTTATATGCAAACCGGTTTGCAAAAGCTTAATCTTGACTCGTCAAGTAATCTCTGCGTCGAAAACTCAAGTGAAAAGCAGCGGTCCTTGCATAATTGTTAATGTTTTGTCGAGAAAGATTTAAAAAGGCGAGTTTACCACCTTATAAATAATTTGTTATGAGATGGAAGGAAAAAGGAGTCTTTAGAAAGTAATCTTAAGCTTTGATCAAAACGCGGTCGCGCTCACTCTGTTATGCTACTGGTTTGGAGGTGAAAAAACGTGCACCTACAAGGCTACAAATGAACACTGACATCACACAAAATCCTATATCACACAAATAGTGTACTGCGCAACTCCCATCCATACTAATATTATAAATGCGAAAGTAACTCTGTCTGTCTGTCTGTCTGTCGGTCTGTCTGTCTGTCTGTCTGTCGGTCTGTCTGTCTGTCTGTCTGTCTGTCTGTTACGCTTTCCCGCTTAAACCTCTCAACCGATTTTGATGAAATTTGGCACAGACAATCTTTAGACCATGAGAAAGAACATAGGCTACCTTTTATCCCGGAAAAAATGATGTTTCCGAGAAAAATCTAAAAAGCGCAATATAACCGAACTCCACGCAGACGAAGCCGCGGGCGGAAAGCTATCCATACTAATATTATAAATGCAAAAGTAACTCTGTCTGTCTGTCTGTCGGTCTGTCTGTCTGTCGGTTTGTCTGTCTGTCTGTCTGTCGGTCTGTCTGTCTGTCTGTCTGTCTGTTACGCTTTCCCGCTTAAACCTCTCAACCGATTTTGATGAAATTTGGCACAGACAATCTTTAGACCCTGAGAAAGAACATAGGCTACCTTTTATCCCGGAAAAAATGATGTTTCCGAGGAAAATCTAAAAAGCGCAATATAACCGAACTCCACGCAGACGAAGCCGCGGGCGGAAAGCTATCCATACTAATATTATAAATGCGAAAGTAACTCTGTCTGTCTGTCTGTCTGTCTGTCTGTTCCCGCTTAAACCTCTCAACCGATTTTGATGAAATTTGGCACAGACAATCTTTAGACCCTGAGAAAGAACATAGGCTACCTTTTATCCCGGAAAAATTTGATATTCCCGAGGGAAATCTAAAAAGCGCGATATAACCGAACTCCACGCGGGCGAAGCCGCGGGCGGAAAGCTAGTGTAAACATATAGTCAAAAGTGATTTATTCAATTTATGCTGAGAGTTCATGAGCATTTTTTACCGCCTTTCACCTCATCCTAGTGCGAAAAAATGAAAAATGAATGTTTGTGTTCCTAAGAAAAAGAATATATACAATGTCCCAACATAAATCGTCGAGCAGTAGCCCACCAGACACGGAGGGTTCCCCCGTTTTTATTTAACTTCACACCCTGTTATACCAGTATAATTTCCTAATCATAAAAAAAAAAACAATCAACATGCGCAATCATGTCTCGCATGGCGCACAGAGTTCACCTCTGAGGGGCCAGTTTTGTGTTTTAAATAGGGTAATTACGTTGCGAGACTTCGCATGACTGTGTTAATAAAGTTACAAGCAATATTTTCCTTATTCTCAGCGTCGGATTGCAAAAACTTTTTAATGGTGTTAGCTACTTGCTCGGGAAAAATCACAAATGTTTTCTATGCAATTTGCCAGCGAAAATAAAACGTAATGGCAATCATTTTGATGCATAATCCTAAACTTTGACACACAAAACGATTTTGTTTTGACAAACAAAATGTACAATATAAAATAGTGTGAGCAATTTCAGTTGAAAAGCTATGTTAGACTTTGAAATTAATTGGAACAGAAGTTTTTTTTTATCAGAAATGGTAGTTCAGAATCTTAACATTTCTTTGGGTTTTTTTTTTCAAACCAAGGGTCATCAGCATGGTACTTTAAACAGGGAGACTCATAAAGGGAGAAATTTAATATAAAACAAGCTTTTTGTTTAGGTCAGGTTTAAACAACATAGTTAATAAATTGTGAAACTAAATATGCTAGAAATGTACTTCTTTAAATAAAAATTAATTCTTGGGTCAGTCGTAGTTGTCATTTTAGTATTACCTAAGTACTTTGCATTAATCGAAATAATGTTCGAAATACAAATACTGATTCAAAAGATTACCCGAGAAATAACACTTCACGGAAAATATCGAAGTTTAACCAAAACCAACAGTGAGACTGGTAAAGCGGACCCCAGACTCCAAAGCTGAAAAAGCTTCGGATGCGACTGGAATGAACGCTGTGATGATGATGATGTAAGGCAGAGGAATAAGAATAAAATGTCATCATGAAGTTTTGTGTATGAATGTTGATAGCTGTGCATAAGAGTAAGAAAGAAAACCGGCCAAGTGCGAGTCGGACTCACGCACAAAGGGTTCCGTACCATTAAATCGAATCTTAAAAAACGAAAAAAAACATGTTTGTTCTCTTGCCCGTTTGCCCCCTTGAATATTTATTTTATTTTAATTTAATTATTTATTTTTAATTTTAAGATGTAACCAAATATTTTGTGAGCATTTCAAGCGTCGATCTATTTCCGTTATTAATATACAGCTATAAACGGCAAAAAAAAAAACACGTTTGTTGTATGGGAGCCCCCCTTAAATACTTTTTTATATTTTAAGTACTCTTGGTTATAGCGGCAACAAAAATACATAATCTCTGAAAATTTCAACTGTCTAGCTATTACGGTTCATGAGAGACAGCCTGGTAACAGACAGACAGATAGCGAAGTCTCATGAATAGGATTCCGTTTTACCTTTCAGATATGGAACCCTAAAAAACTATGGATGAACTATGTGAATGGTGATATGGTTACAAAACGGTTATCTGGCGATATCACTACAAATAGAAAAGTATAGAGGAATAAGACATGTAGTGCTAACCCCGAATAAATTAAAATATGGGTCTGAATATGAATAAATTTAATATATTGTTACGAATGGACCTTATGTCGATGGCATAAGGTTCAATATCGCGTGACATGCAGTGTCTCACTATTAAGTCCTATTTCCTCAGATCTAGACATTTTTTAGGTACAATAATAAAACGCATTGCTAGACTTAGGACGGCCTATCGAATGGTACAGGTCTCAACAGTTTTGTCAACAAAGTGTCGACATCGAAATTTCTAGAAACCCGTTTCCGGGAATTACCGTAGGTACTTCCGAGTGACCTCGAAGTTATGTGCTATTATTATTACGTCTAGAGGAATCTGGAATGTTCGATCAGCTGGGCTATATATAGCCCGCGACGCCGGCGCAGAGTCAGTCTACACTCGACTAGCGATACGAAAACAGCGACAGTTAAGAAGCGATCTTAAAGAAGACCTACTGCGACAACTGTAACGAGAACTCTGAGTACTACGTAAAGTAACATCTGATAGTGTTATTGTGTGTTTACAACACGGACTTCGTGGACGTAAGAGAAGACTTCGGTGCAACGTCAGCGACATTGTACTTGTCATTGCCTACAATCGACTGTACCTTCGTTGCCAATAAACTTCGTAACCCTTAACCGGCGTTTTAGTACCCCTAGCCCGTAACAATATCTTTTTGTCGGCGTTTCGAACAAAGTGAATTTTAGATGAATCACGTGTAGATATTGGTATTACAAAGCTTTTTTTTAATAATTATAAACTAGTGCTTGAATGCGATGGTAAGCAGCTTATTAAGCACTTATTATTCACTCAAAAAAACTGAGTGAATAGGAAGGAAGACGGCAATTGAGCGATGTGATGCAATGTTAAACCAAATAACACGACCAATGATGCTGCGCCAGAGGGAGATCGATCTGGAGACCCTCCACGACCAAACTCCCGACACAACAACAATTGGCGCATCGTACCCGGCACACATCGCAACTTAACTGCTCAGACCCGTCCTCCGTACGGCTTCATCAGACATCATGCCGGAACACGACGAATCGCTTGGCGGCAAGACTTTGTCTGGTGGGTGGTAATTTCTGCCGACAGTCGATGTTATGATCTACCACCGAGAAAAATAGCGTATGTAATAGTTATATTACTACCAAAAATAATTCTAGCTTACCAACAAATTAATCCATACTAACAAGGCTTCAAGAGTTAAGCAAAGCCTAACTACAGATTTAAACAGGATTGGGAGCTCTTAATTAAAATCGACAAGTTTAATTGGATTACAGAGCTGCGTCCATTTTCACTTGACCTGACTTTTAAGTAAGCAATCTGTCTAAGTTTTACAAAGAGCTGAGTTGATTTATATTTCCTCTAAGAATAGAATAGAAATCGAAAGAAGAATAAAACATTTTATCGTAAAATAACATACAAATTACAGAACATACATAAATATGAAGATTTTACAAAGGGTGGTTTATCTCAAAAAGCGATCTTATAGCAACAAGAATACAAACTTTGAATGTAATATCAAGGGGAAGGAAAGACAAATAGTATACCTACACTTTTTTTTTAATCGTTTTCCTACGTAAGTTCATTCCCGAATGAACCTAACAACCTAACCTTCACCATGTATGTTATCATTATCATTATTTCAGACGGCCACTGCTGGATATAGGGCTCCTACAGTCTTACAAGATATTAGCTAACAAAAAAAATAAATAGAATAGAATATACTATATTACACTATATAATATATAGTGTAAGTATATCTATCTATACTAATATATAAAGCTGAAGAGTTTGTTTGTTTGTTTGTGCGCGCTAATCTCGGGTACTACTGGTCCGATTTGAAAAATTCTTTTTGCGTTGGATAGCCCATTAATCCAGGAAGGCTTTAGGCTATATAACATCACGCTGCGACCAATAGGTGCGGAGCATAATTAATTTCACGCGAATGAAGTCACTGGCGGCTGCTAGTACTAATATAGAAAGCTTAAGAGTTTGTTTGTATGTTTGTTTGTTCGCGCTAATCTCAGGAACTACTGCTCCGATTTGAAAAATTATTTTTGCGTTGGATAGCCCATTAATCTAGGAAGGCTTTAGGCTATATAACATCACGCTGCGACCAATAGGAGCGTAGCATAACTAACTCCACGCGGAAGAAGTCGCTGGCTGCTGGTAGTAGTATATATTATTATAACTAGCGGCCGCCAGCGGCTTCGTTCGCGTGGAATTAGTCATGCTCAGCTCCTATTGGCAATATGTACGGCTGCGTTAGCTACCGTTTTCGCAACATTTTTTATTACTGCTTTGCTCCTATTGGTCATAGCGGGATGTTATATTGCCTAAAGGCCTTCCTGGATTACTAGGCTATCCAACGCAAAAAGAATTTTTCAAATCGGACCCGTAGTTCCTGAGATTAGCGCGCACAAACAAACAAACAAACAACAAAACTCTTCAGCTTTATATATTAGTATAGATAACGTAACGGAACATACCTAAATATGAAGATTTTACAAAGGGTTATTGAACAGCGATCTTATCAAAGCAACGTAAATAAAAGTTACAACAAAAAAGATGAACTTAGGTAGTGAATGAATGATACTTGGGTAGTGAAATCTGGTACAAATACGTAACTAAATAATTACGACACATAGGTGGCTCCTTTTTTTTAATAATTATAAACTAGTGCTTGACTGCAATCCCGCCTGATGGTAAGCAGTGATGCAATCGTTGATGGTAAAGCGCACCAGTTTATTAAGCCTAGTCACTTAAAAAACTTAGGAATAGGAAGAATGACGGCAGTTGAGCAAGGTGATGCAATGTTAAACCCAAGACCAACACGACCAAACGATGCTGCGCTAGAGGGAGATTGATCTGGAGACTCCTCGACCAAACTCCCGACACAACAACATTTGGCGCATCGTACCCGCCACACATCGCAACACAACTGCTCAGACCCGTCCTCCGTACAGGCACAGACACAGGTTAGGTTTAGAGAACAGCGCCAAGTTAGGTGTTTTGGATTTGGTTAAAGTTTAAAAGTTTTGCTGATTTTCGACCACAGACCTATTGGATAATGCGTGAATTTTCTTCATAGCTGGTATGAACACGATATTGGCTCAAAAAAAAATTAAAGAAACCAACGAAGCACTTCGCCTCGTCTGTTATACCGCGTATATCGACGGACTGGAACAATTTGCCAGCGGCGGACATACATGGGTTAAAAACATTTAACCATGATGAAGCTTTTCAAGAATTTGTTAAAAATTATTCAAAAACTTTTAAAAGAGCCTGTTCCACAGCAAAAGCCATACACATTAAAAATAAAATAAAATCTTCTGGCAATATAATCAAAACAACTTGGGGAATTATAAATTCTGAGACTGAAAGAACCAAAGTACAAAATCGCGATTTCCATCTTAAAATTAACGATGAAGATATAAAGGCGGACTTGGAGGTAGCAACTGAGTTTGAGAATTTTTTTACTAATATTCCAATAATGACAACAAAAACTTTGTCTTCTTCCTCCACTTCTGCTTATGCCATACTAAAAGAATGTGTTCTAGAATGTGACAATCACTTTCAATTTACATTTGTGACTGCTAAAGACATTATAGAATCTTTTAAGGATCTTGATGTAAAAAAAAACTGCCGATCATTGGGGTTTGTCAGTATACACTGTAGCTTCAATAATAGATGTTATCGCACCTTTCTTAGCAATTGTTTTTAATTCTTGTGTCACATCTGGTGTATTTCCTGATTTGATGAAACTAAGCAAAGTAATTCCACTGTTCAAATCTGGTTGTACAACTGATCCCACGAATTTTCGGCCAATATCGATATTACCAACTTTGAGCAAAATTTTTGAAAAATCAATTTTGAAACAGTTGTTGAGGCACTTTAACTTACACAATTTATTGCACGTGAAACAATTTGGTATTACAAAGGGTCGTTCAACTACGGATGCGAGCGTTGCGTTGCTAAAGAACATATTTGGGGCCTGGGAGGAATCGCAGGATGCTCTTGGTATTTTTTGTGATTTGTCCAAGGCCTTTGATTGCGTACATCATGATACTCTTATCAGGAAATTGTACCATTATGGTTTGAGGGACAGAGCTCTCGACCTTCTGACTTCTTATCTGAATAATCGAATTCAGAGGGTTGATGTTAATGGCAAGAGATCTGCAGGATCTGTGGTCACCATGGGCGTTCCGCAGGGCTCGATTCTAGGTCCATTCTTGTTTTTAATTTATATTAATGACCTCATCACGTGAGGGATAATCACAACATAGTATTGTTCGCGGATGACACTTCTCTTATTTTTAAAGTCAAGCGTCAGCTAACAAATTTTGACGAAGTTAACAATGCACTCTCTAAAGTTGTCCATTGGTTTAATGTAAATAACCTCCTTTTAAATGAAAAAAAAACTAAAGTCATTAAATTTTCTACGCCAAATGTCAGGCAGCTAAGTACCAATGTTCAACTGAATGGAGTAGAGTTGATCCCTGTCGAGTCGACAGTTTTTCTTGGATTAACCATTGACGCCAAGTTACAATGGGGTCCTCACATTGAGAAGCTGTCGGGTAGACTCAGTTCTGCCGCCTTTGCTGTTAAGAAAATTAGACAGATAACTGATGTGGATACAGCCAGAATTGTTTATTTTAGTTATTTTCATAGTCTTATGACTTATGGGATTCTTCTCTGGGGAACTTGTGCGGACATCAATACCATCTTTGATTTACAGAAGAGGGCTGTCCGAGCCATTTACAACCTTGGTCCTAGAGATTCTCTTAGAAAAAAGTTCAAAGAGGTGAACATTCTGACTGTAGCTTCACAATATATATTTGAAAATCTTATGTATGTTCATAAAAATATCTCGAATTTTAAGAAAATAAGCGATATTCATAATATAAATACCAGGAACAAACACAATCTTGCTGTACATCACACTCGTCTCCACAGAGTAGGCAACTCGTTCATGGGTCAATGTATACACTTTTACAACAAGCTTCCCATGGACATTCGAAACTTACCCATTAAACGATTTAAGAACCATATAAAGGCCAAACTTTGCAAAAAGGGGTATTATAAAATCACAGATTATTTAGAAGACAAAAAAGCTTGGGACTGAGCTGCTCGCTCTGTTAAGCATTGTTATTAAGCAATATGCGTAATTATAAGGTAAATTATTGTAAACATTTTCATTTTTAATGTCTGGACTTGAAAAAAGACGATGATCCCTGAGTTTGTTTCGGCTATTTCTTCTCAGAGGTAGTCAGTTAGGAAATGCCGGCTTCATCTAGTTAAAAAAATAAAATAAAAATAAACATGACGTGTAAAAGTGATCAGTGATCCTACTTGCTTAATAAACGATTTCATTTCATTTCATTTCATACCGTCTGATTACAATTAAGGGTCGTCAAGGCTAGACTGCAACGATTGCATCACTGTTTACCATCAATCGGTATCGCGGTCAAGCATTAGTTTATAACCTAAAAATCAAAATGAAGTCAAAAAGAGAGTCAGATTTTCTGTAGACAACACAGGACTCCTGTAGGTATTTTGCGGATTTTTTTTTTAAGTTGAGAACAATATTTAAATTGATATTCGATCATGTTTTCTTTGTCATTGACTTACGTCATGATACTTCAGATTGTAAATAAAAACCCTGTGCAAACAACTTGTTTACACTTCCATACCGTAATCGTCTAGTTTATTTCATAAAAATATTCCCATAAATCTCCGTAGACTATTCTCTTCTAAAGTTACACAATTATTTCCAGAACGTTCGGAGGCGTTAAGCGGGCGGCTTTCGAAGTCGGCATCAGAGCTATCATGCGCACCCGCCGCCACTTCTTCTCCGCCCCGCGCCCGCTCCGCTCATCACCATACGCCGCTCTCCGTAGTACATAGGACGCAGCATTTCTTTACTAATTTAAAGGTAAGTGAAAAAGGTAACAGCAATTATGATGGTTAATTGCGTAATACACTTTCAGTAGAAGCGCTTTCATTTTGACAGTTATTTTTTATACAACTTATTTTTACTTTATACGGAACCTCAGTATAGTTTGTTCAAAATAAACAACTGAATCAATTCCAATAATTTTTACACCATGTTATATTTTTTCCCAAATATATTTAGAAATTATTGCACTGTGGTTACCGAGCGCTTACGGTAATTCATAGTATTGCGCACGCCAGCTCAACAGCTGACGCCAGAGGTCATCGCCTTGGGATAGCCAAGTAGGATAACAAGCTCATAAATTTGGGGTTTTTCATTATAGTTAGATAATTATACTTAGATACGTACTTAGATGAAAGGAGATGTTTCAGAAATGTATGATGCCTGGGCCAGCACATTGTAGATTTATTGCTAGGTATAGTTACGCTATAGTTAACTGTTTTAATGTTAATTTCCTATATTTTGGCTTAGTTTTTGTACAGATTTAATTTAACTCGGCCAAAGAGTGCAACACAACTACTATTAAATATGCTTTTGTATGATTTTTATTAATTATATGTATATAAGTATTTATTGTACTAGTATGATACACTTAACGTGTATATTTTTAATATAAACTATGTAAAATTGCAAATAGTACACTGTAGACTACCTACATTATTTCTCTCTCTTTCCCCTTACTATTCCATCCAAAGGTTGTCTGTAAAAGATCGCTCTTAGCGATAAGACCGCCCATTGTGTCACCCTTTGTAAAAATTTTATATTTATGTTTTTGTAATCTATATGGTGTACATAATAAAGAGTATTCTATTCTATTCTAAATATGGTGGTCAGCAATAAGCGAAATAAGATTTTGACAGTGGCATTTGATTGACGTGGCATGTATCTAAGGCTATCGTATCTATATTATCTACCATATGACTGCGAAAAAAAGAAAACATGAATTCCGAACATACGGTCCATTAAATAAACACGATCAAGTCAAATCAACACTCGACACGAACACAACGGGAAAATAGAACTGTCAAAGTCACCAATCAAACGTCATAACCACTGTCAAGGCTATCCTAATAAAGGGTTATCTCACTAAAAAACGTTTCAAATAAGTAATACTTGTATTTTTATTCAAATTAATTTAGTAGTATTCTTATGAAAATCTTTAATTTTTTCCTTTTTATCTATATACCGTACATAGTGGTGGCCCAAAATGAAACATCTCCTTTTGTAAATAGATTTTTAACTTAATAATACTGGACACATGTTTTGGGTTTAGCATAAACAAAAAATAATGTTCTATAAACCTGCCTTGTGGGTCAACGTATTTTTACTAGCCATGTTTTTATCATGTTTAAACTGTCTACGAAAAATACAGAAAGAGAAATAATATTTTATCTTCTGTCCTTTTCTTAATGAAATAGTTTTTTTTTTTTTTTATTAATTATAAACTACCCAACTAACATTTAAGTCGTCGAGTAGACGTTTTGTTGGCGACTTAATGTTATTTAATATAATCGTATAAACGTCATAAGGACGTTTACTCGACGGCATTAGGGCCCATTTTATACAACTTAAGGCCCTAAGAGTGTCGTGTAATAGTCATATATAGTCGCGTAGTAGTCATATTTACGTCGCCGATTTGACTGCATGTCATGTAAATGACAACTGTAGCGGCGTGTATTCGACTTCGTGTCGAGTAATGGCTCACAATATGACTTTTAACCAATGTAATAGTTGTGTTATTGTCATTTAAAGGTGTGCTTATTTGAACGAATTCTATAACATATCACGTGAATATAATATGGCTGTGTTTTTGACAGCAGAGTTAATATTGTATATTTTCTTTGTTATTTGAGGTGATAAAACTATTTCATCAGTTGTCAACCATTGCGCAATCAAGTTTACTGATTAATGTGAGGTAAGTTTCTAACAAATTTTTTACGCGCTTTTAAAATATTAATGTTTTCACATATTTCTATTAATTTATTATCAATGTGACTGCGTTATATGACAACTACATAACTTTCCGACGTATAACTGCATGTTTATTCATTCGAGTACGCCATGACAGTTGATTTAGGGATCAATAGTAAAATAATAAACGCCTAGCTAACATAGTTCAAATAGGTAGGATGTATTTGAACTAAGTTAGCTAGGCGTTTATATTTTAAGAACCAATCTGCGTGACATACCTATAACTTAGAATACTTTTGTTTTAGGTAAACCCCACAAGGATGTTGATAAGTTTTTATCAAAGAATGCAAAAGTGTTGCACGAAAATAATCAGCCGCCAGTTGAAGAGCAATGCAATGTCCAGAATGTAGAGCTAGAAAATACACCACATCAGAAAGAAAATGCTTCGCCAATTGAATTGCCAGTTAGATTGGATTTATAAAATTAAAAAGTGATAAAAGGATTTTGTTTACTTCTAGTGCTTGAACTAGATTTTTTTATGTTGAAATATTGTATTAGAACATACAAAATCTCAACATACATAAATCAAGTTTCAAAAAGATATAAAAGTTCCTAATATCGGAAGGTTAAAATAGGTTTGTGTCGATTGACGCACATTATCGGAGTTAAACGCGATAACTTACTATTAGTTTTAAAGAAATGTACAGAAGACAACACGTCAAGCTACTGCAATCTGTCAGATTTCTTTATTGGATTTTCAACTTTATCTTTTAAGCATTAAGACTCAAGGTTGATTGGGAATATTTGGCAGTTTCGGGTAGCTTGACCTGCGGTCGTTCGTACGTTATGTTTAAGTTGCCTATTGTGTAGTAATTTTGTATGTTCTATTGTAAGATTATTAGCTACATATAAGATGTTTCAATGTGGCAAAATAAATGAATGTTTGATTTTGTATAATATTTCGTATTTTACATTTATGGATCAAAAAGCCATTTAAGTTTTTCCAAAACTAGCAATATTTTAAAGCTTTGCTTTTATTTCTATTTAATAAGTGTCGTCAAACTTGAAATGTTAATTACGTTCCTGGGAATAATAAAAAAAATGAAACAATTTTTACTGCGTTTTTTATTACCTATTTCTTAAATGTATGAATAACACACTAACCAACTGACACTTTATATCAGTAAAATAATATAGGTTTGACTTCAGTTTACGAGATTTCGTTCTCATATATTCGGATATGAAGATTTCATAGGCATTTCAAAACATCATTCGTTAAGTTTCAAGTTATTCAATTGGTTTAATGCAATTTGGGGAATATTAAAGTCAGTAGCCCCCACTTGTTATAATGGTCTCTGAAGTCGTCATTTTGGGTGCCTTTATAAACGTTATCTTCATTTTCGGACGATGAATCTTCAAGTTCGGAAAGCGAACAAGAGTCCTGAACTTCGGCAAATGAACTGCAAGATGTACCTACTCGTAGAATTTTGGTTAAATGTGATACGGAACCCTTCTCATTTTCTTCACTATCAGTTTGAGCTCTATTACTTTGTATTAAAGGACGTGCTTGAAGCGAATGATACTTGTTTTTAACTCCCCTCTTTTGAATTCCCCACTTCTTTTAATACTTTTCCACTTTTATCGATCCATTTGTTGTACCAAACAGTAAATAAATATGATTTCAAAATGATGGACGTTGTATATAAGGTGATTATAAACCTCTATTATGAGTAATAATTATATAGCGGTCGTATTATCATTTTTGTAATACTTTAGGATGTATACAGGTCGCAATCGTAATACTTATTCGACTTATATATAATGGTTACAAATACTACGTGTAAACAACTATTATCCGTGTAGCAGTTGTTAAAAAGGTAATTATATGACAAAATTGACAGTATTACGTCGTTTATGCGATGAAAACGTTTACACTACAAAAAGTTGTATAAGTAAGTTTTATAGAAGTCGTCGTAGACGCTATTATATGACGATCGTATAAAAATGTCGAAATAACGTCTACACGACATTATTATACGACGAAAAACGTATATGACTATTCGGTCACATAATGCACCAGTACATGACAAAGAGTTAAAAAATATACTATAAAACAACTTTAATAAGACTCAAGGTCTTATAACTGTTTGATTATATGACAAAAATGTTAGTTGGGTAGTGCTTGACTGCAATCCCGCCTGATGGTAAGCAGTGATGCAATCGTTGAGTGTAAAGCGCACTAGTTTATTAAGCCTATTCACTTAAAAAACTTAGGAATAGGAAGGATGACGGCAGTTGAGCGAGGTGATGCAATGTTAAACCCAAGACTAACACGACCAAACGATGCTGCGCTAGAGGGAGATTGATCTGGAGACTCTCCACGACCAAATTCCCGAGACAACAACATTTGGCGCATTGTACCCGCCACACATCGCAACACAACTGCTCAGACCCGTCCTACGTACGGCTTCGCCAGACATCATGCCGGAACACGACGAATCGCTTGGCGGCAAGACTTTGTCTGGTGGGTGGTAACGTCCGCCGGCAGCCGATGTTATGGCCTACCACCGAGAGAATGAACAAGATGCCCTTAATTTAGTGAACAAAAGAATCGGCACCAACTTTTTCTTTATTTAGCATTAGACAATCATCATCGAAAGCTGACCACTCGAATTCGACCATCGAGCCTAAAGATGACCATTGCTGGAACACAGATTTGAATACACACAGTTCTAGCGAATCGCAACACAGACTCCTAATTCTGAACCACCATCAATTGCACCTGTACTAAAATATTTTAGTTCATTTTTAGCCATTACAATTTGATTATAACTTAGCTGTTAATAGTGCGTTGATCAAATTTCAGGTTATAGCATGCTAAATCAGACGCCAGAGGTCTAATTTTGTGCCTTGTTTAAGTTAAGGCAACTGTATTTTTTTAAATAAAATATCCAAATAAATATTTGCATGGAAAATGTACTTGGAATGTCTAAATGACCATTTTTTTTAAATGTTTCTATTAAATAAATTACATTTGGGCAGTGGTGGCTTAATGGTATCGGCCGTGACCTGCAAGTTGTAGGTCGTAGGTTCGAACCACGCCAGGTGCTTTGCTTTGTATAAATTATTTCATCGCCACTGCTCTCAAAAAGGTGAAAGAAAATATCGCAAAGAAACCGGTATGTCCTAGAAGTAAAACTTCAAAGACATGTGACGTCTACCAACCCAGCACTGGGCCCGCGTGGTAGTTTATGGCCCATTGCATCTCCCCGAGAGGAGGCCTGTGTCCCAATACTGGGAACATTATAGGCAGATTATGATATTTATGATACTGTTGGGCATCGTCCACGTGCCAAACATCGGCACGTGGACCAGTCTTGTGCTCAACACATCCAGAGTAATAAAAAATAGACATGCTTATAAAATAAATATTAGCAATTGAAAGCCCAGTCAACCAATTTACCTACGTCAAAAGCTGCCTGACCCAAGCTAGGGGTTCGATCCCTGCTTATAACAGCTATTTATGTGACCTAGATACCAGAGGTCAGCTGCTTGGGTTCATTATAGGTAATACTGGAGAAATTGTGTCAATGAAGTATTTTCTCTTAAAAAAAGAAATTCAATTTTGAAATATTAAATTTTGCAGTTTCTCGTTGAATTCATATTGTAGAAGCTAGCATATATTTTCGACGTTTGCATGTCACTTTACTTTAAAATTCGTTTATGAATAAACCCCTTAAACACTATGGTCTTTATTCATGAACGAATATTAAAGTTAAGTGACATGCAAACGTCAAAATGTATGGTTAAACATTCGCTAATCACTAGTTAACTTTAAGAAATGTTTATGAATAAAGGGGGAAGTTTATGATTTACAATCCTTTTCGAGTCTGATTTTTCACAATCTATACAATTATCCTTGGTTAAAAAAAGATTTTGGTGTAAATGAACTCATTTTTCATTCTATACAAAAGGTGTTAACGGAATCTGATCATTATTCACTTTCTATAACCATACAATTTGGTGCTAATGGTGATACATAATTGTATATTTTGTACCGATTTTATTAAAAATGTTTTTTTTTTACATCATTCTCTAGCCGTGTCCTCAATTTATTTGTCAAAAGCTCGTTTTATCTAATTACATCTATCATTGGAACAGAATTGTTGACATCGGTAATAAAAATGAATAACAAAAGTTCTTTAAATGAGTTAATATTATAATAGGTATATTAACTTATTATATATTCACTCATTTAAAGAACTATTGTAATAAAAGTTTTTTAAACCATATTCTCCCTGAAAAAAACGTTAGAGCGATATTATCACGTTAATATTAAACCAAGTATTCAAAATACAATAATTTTTAAAAATACACCATTAATAAAAAATAATTTTCTAGCCGGAGGACCTTTTCTTAATTAACCGACTTAAAAAGAAAAAGTGTGTGTGTCAGCTCCGACGCGAGTTTACTCCTTTAGTACGAGAAAAAAAAGCAAAAAAATAATAAATAAAAAAAATTTTAATAAAAAATAAAAATAAAAAAAATATTTTAAAAAAAATAAAAAAAATATTATTATTTATAAAATAAATCATAAAAAATTAAAAAATCTATAAATGCATATTTATGAAAATTTTAACCAATTTTAAGAAAGTTGATAATAATTTTTTTTTATAAACATTTTTTTTAAATTATTATAATTAATATTTTTTAAATATAACATTATCTTAATAACTAACAAAATATAGTTTTAAAAGGATAATTATGCCACTTTTTTAGATTAGAAAGTTGCGCACCAAAGGTGCGCACTAAAATAGTAACGCTTAAAATTCGTTACTCGTTAGTAGGTTTTACCCCTCGGATTTTTCTCATACCGGGCGCCTTAAATATCAAAATCGATTCTTAAGGAGTAAACTCCAAAAAAAGAAGTAAATCGTCAATTCGACTGTATTTTTTATGTTTGTTAGTATTTAACAACATAAAAACTCAACTTGTGATTATTCAATAATTTTTTTTTTTTTAATATATTTATTGACAGTAAAATGATACATGGTTATTTACAGTACATGAAGGGCTAATACAGTCTAGAAATAGAACATAACAAAGAACATGTAGTACATACAAATACTTGGGCGAGGCGCTGATCTCCTAGCTAGATCACCAAGTGATCTGTGTTAAGGAGAAACAGATTCCACTCCCTAAAATGCAGCCAGTCAATGGGCCGATTATCTTGTTCACAAACTAAACTAATTTTAAGTTAGCTAAGTGCATTTTTTTCTTTCTATTTCATTTAGAAAAGGATAGAAGATAACATTTTAGTTTCATCCTGTCAAATTAAGATACACCATAGACAATTTAGATGCGATAATAAACATGGCGGCAAAAATACGCCAATTTACGTCAGGAGCGGACTTCTTTGACAGCTACAACTAACATTTTATCTTCTGTCCTTTTCTTAATAAAATAAAAAGATGCACTGAACTTAAATTTAATTGAGTTTGTGAATAAGGCAATCGGCGCCATTGGCATTGTTGTTTGTCATTTTTTAAAATTTGGAACAAAATATTCGCCACCCGGATCGGTTGCGTTCACGCAAATCAATGCTCTTTCCCCATCCACCAAAAGTGCTCAAAGTCTCTGAAGAACTCACAAAAAGAAAACAAGAGATAAATCCACACAATCCTCAAGAGGTTTCCATAGAAATACTTAAGAGGGAACTCTAATGGTACTTTCTTTATACAAAGGTATTCCGCTATTTTTTTCGTGGATAATGCTTTTAGAGCATTTTTTTTTACAATTTTACACCGTGATTATACGTGCCCCTATCATTTGATTTTTTCCGAAACTTAATTAATAAAAGAAATACAATACTTCAAAGTCGCTAAAAATAACCCATTTTTACCGTGATGTTCAGATGACTATTAGAAAAACGTGATAAGTTTTTGACAAAAAATAAAATAATAGAAGTATATGTAGGTATTTTTTTCCTCTAAATTTTGATATAAAAACAAGTCTATAAAAATAATTGTAAAATATGCTATCAACAAAATGTGTCTAAATAAATTTTATTTTATTTTTATTTTTAATTGAGATCTGTCGTGCTTTCAAAAAGAAAACAGCGGAATACGAAACTTCTTTTGGTCAACTTTTTATAGGTGAAATCAGCCAGAGCTGCAACTGTCCTTTTCGCACTTTACTGGAAAAGTTGGAAGCAGGGCGACGGCAATAGTTTCTTCAAATACCTATTTTCCAAATTCCTCGGCACTAGAGTCCCCTCTTAAAGTCAATATTAATAGCCCACCATAATTCCTGACGGCCCGAATTAGCGTCGTGACGGGCCCGTTCATTTGCTAACTTCCTGAGCCTCTGTCGACGATCGATCGCAGTGAGTAAGTGCTTTTCAAATAATTCGAGAGACGATTAATGCAATAGCTGTCCTCATGATGAGGGTTTAGGTTTCGAACATTTCTAAAAGGTGCGACCACATAATGTATACTAATCCATACCAATATTATAAATGCGAAAGTAACTCTGTCTGTCTGTATGTCTGTCTGTTACGCTTTCCCGCTTAAACCTCTCAACCCATTTTGATGTAATTTGCCACAGACAATCTTTAGACCCTGAGAAAGGACATAGGCTACCTTTTATTGAAAAAAAATATGTTCCCGAGGGAAATCTAAAAAGCGCGATATAACCGAATTCCACGCGGGCGAAGCCGCCGGCGGAAAGCTAGTAAGTTGTAAATGTGAAAGTATGTGTGTCAGTTTGTTTATCCGTCTTTGACGGTTAAACGGAGCGACAATTTGACGTGGTGAAAGTTGAAGAGATGAAGAGTGACGAAGGATACTTTTTATCTCTTTCTAACCCTCTACTTCCCTAAAATTGGGGGTGGAAGTTTGTATGGATTTTCGCAATTTTCAAGGTAGAAAGCTAAAAATTGATATGCAGAATATTTGTGACTAAAAAAAATCATCGTGCTTCAATTTTTTTGGGAAATACGCTCCCAACTCTTTAAAAGAGGGTGTGAAATTTTACATGGGACTTTTTGCAGTTTTCAAGGCAGGAAGCTAAACATCGGTACACCGACTCTTTGTTACCAATGACAAAAAGAAATAACTACCTATTATTATTATTTTTTTTTTTTGAAATCCCCTTGGCACCTAAAATAGGGAATGGAATTTTGGGAAAGCCGCGAATTTGAGAAGCCGCGGTCAGTTTAAACAATTTAACCACTGCTAGGGCACAGGTCTCTTTTTAGTAAGAAGGAGTGGGCCTTACACCTCCATGCAAATTGCCGATTGGTAGAAGTCATGTCGGTCACCTCACGATGTTTTGCTGCACGTTTCTGCGAGCTGCCAGTGGTGATGAAATAATTTACATAATGTAAAGTACTTGTTTTGGTTCAAACTTACGACCCACAACTTGGTCACGACTGTGAACATTGGGCCACTTCTACTCTCTGTTTTAACTATTCAAAATTATTTGTTTCGGTGGTAGGCTATAATATCGGCTGCCGGCAGAAGTTACCACCTACCAGACAAAGTCTTGCCGCCAAGCGATTGGTCGTGTTCCGGCATGATGTCTGGTGAAGCCGTTGCGATGTATGCCGGGTACGATGCGCCAAATGTTATTATGTCGGGAGTATGATCGTGGAGGGTCTCCAGATTAATCTGCCTCTGGCGTAGCATCGTTGGTCGTGTTGCTGGGTTTAACATTGCATCACCTCGCTCAACTGCCGTCTACTACTAACCTACTCACTAAGATTTTTAAGTGAATAGGCTTAATAAACTTGTGCGCTTTACCATCAACGATTGCATCACTGCTTACCATCAGGCGGGATTGCAGTCAAGCACTAGTTTATAATTATATAAAAGAAATATAAGACAGGGGAAGTTAAAAAAAATGTTTTTTCAAAAATGCTCAATTCAAAACATTGCCCAATCCAATCCACACCCCGTTGCTTTTTGTATTGACTACGTCACGATTCACAGCTGATTGCGCCCGCCAACACACGCGACCAATCAGTGATTGGCGCGAATCAATTGATGGGGCCTCCGGGCCTCCACTCGCTTTATATCCAATAAATAGACTTTGATTAATAGTTCCGAGAACCGTTTGATATTCAAGTTCAAGCCAATTGATAATATGGGCTTTATTAATGATAAATTGTGACGTAATAAAGCGATTATGGCTTTCAAAAGGGTCAAGTGCTTCTTCTCCTTTTTCTTCTTCTTCTTCAGCCTATAGATGTTCACTGCTGGACAAAGGCCGCCCCCAAGGCTTTCCACGCTGACCGGTCTTGTACTAAACGCATCCGTCGGCTTCCCGCGACCTTCACCAGGTCATCGGTCCACATTGTTGGGGGCCTCCCTACGCTGCGTCTTCCAGTACGTGGCCGCCACTCCAGAACCTTATTGCCCCATCGGCCATCGGTTCTACGAGCAATGTGCCCCACCCACTGCTACTTAAGTTTAGCGACTCGAAGAGCTATGTCGGTGACTGTGGTTTTTCTGCGGATCTCCTCATTTCTGATTCGATCACGCAGAGAAACTCCGAGCATAGCTCTTTCTATTACCCTTTGTGTGACTCTGAGCCTTCGTATGAGACCCATTGTGAGCGCCCACGTTTCAGTTCCGTAAGTCATCACTGGCAACACACACTGGTCAAAGACTTTAGTCTTGAGACTGTACTCGCAATTGGAGCACGTATACCTCATTATCTGCCTTGTTTTTTCCCAACTCTAGAGGGGGCTTCCAATCTAGCCGTATGTATACAACGCATACCAGGATTTTACGTAAACTGTCGGCTTATCTGATCACAACCCAGGGTAATTGTTATAGCTCACAGACAGATCTGGACACATGCGGCTGAATAATTTTTGATTCCTTATGACAAAAAAATCAGTTGCTAAATTGTGAGGTGTGTGGCACACTGGAAGATATCATACATTTACTGACGGAGTGTGTTAGATTTCAGTCCAAAAAAGAGGATCTAGTTAGAGAACTAAAGATAAATGTAAACGATGTTAGTATGTTCCATTATATTTTGTCGACACCTACCACCGGAGCTGCCTATAAATCATTGATATAATATTAAACAGATATGATATATGCTAAGAAACTAACCGAAAAAAATGTGTCCGAACGCTGCAGAGGCACACATGCATATTTTTTATACTGCGTACATTTAAGTACATTGGTACAGTGTGAATGAGATGGGGCGCAACTAAAGCATAAAAAAGAAAAAGATGGCTAGTGATTGTCGTTTGCGCTTAAATGGAAAAAAAGACGTTTGTCAACCAATCACTGACACTTTGCACACACTGACACTGACTGATTGCCAAAGAATAACAAGAATGCAGATAGGAAATATAACAGAGTAGTAGGTAATTTGGTAGGTGGTGAGCACCTTCGCTCAATTTGGAGAATATATATTTTTTTAACATTTTTATACTTCAATCAAGTATTACAAAACTTCAATGTTTGTCATTGAAGTTTTGTAATACTTGATTAAGTGTACCTATTTAATATTTTGTGACTGTGATTAAAGGAAACCTAATGCAATAAAATAAACACATTACATTACATTACAAACCATAGTAATTAGTGAAATTAATTCGGTTTAATCTATATTTACTATATTTCAAATCCTATTTTAATTTTTCAAATGTAAATCATTATGCAAACATTCTGTATATATTTTTATATACTAGGCTAATTGTTGTGAGCGTAGGTAATATTTATTTATATTATTGTATACTTCATGTTCATTTATATAACGTCATAACACAGTTGAAGAAGGAAAATAATGAATTAAAAACCTGTGTATCTGACTTATCTATAAGGCTTAATATTGTGGAGCAACACTCTCGTCAAGACAATTTAGAGATAAACGGAGTTCCTGAAAATCGGGCGGAAAACCTACTAAATATGGTAGTTCAGCTAGGAAAAACGATCTCATGTAATATTGAAGCCGAAGAAGTTTATTCAATAGCCCGTGTCAAGAAACTAGACTTGCAGAATAGTCGCCCGCGATCAATTATCGTGAAATTAAAAAATACAAAAAAAAGAGACGAAATTCTGGCATCAGTGACGAAATTCAACCGCGCTCATGTTTCCGATAAGCTTAATTCAAGTCACTTGGGCTACGGTGGTGCCAAGCAGCCCGTCTTCGTCTCCGAACATTTGTCACCCTTGAATAAAGCCATACATGCAGAAGCTAGGAAAATGGCGCGTGAGAAGAGATGGGTCATACACATATGGGCGTTCGGATAAAATAACTTAAACATTTACAACAGTAACTGAAGACGTTTATTTTTTAGTTAAATCATTGTTACTTTTCTGTTTACTCATAATATTTCCAGCTGTGAAATGATATTTCTCCATTAAAAAACAAAATCAAAATGTGTCAAAAGTCTCTTCGTGTGGACTGTTCAGATTCGGGGTAGGAGTGTTTGGATAGATGCCGTTATTTATTTTGTACATGTTTATCAAAACGTCATTATCGCATTTACGTAATATATAATGAATATTATTATTATTAGAAAGTTGTTAATAATTGCACAAAAATATTTTTTTTATTTCCAATAAACATGCTGTTATAGGTATTTAAGTCTTTTTGGTGGACCTAAAAATCAACCATAATTTAATTTATAATATCGCTACCATGTTTCGAATATTTTTTAAATTGACAACACTGGATAGCCGCCATTTGTTGGAGTTCTTTTCAGTACAGCTACGTGTCTTTTTCTAATTTACGAAGTTTTAAAATTAAATTAAGTGTTTTTGTCAAAGTTCAGTGCGTCTTTCCTGCTTGGGTTATAATTTGGTAAGTTATTATTTTATATTTTAGTAAATATTGCGCCGATGTGCCTTTTGAGGAGCATTTTCAAAGTTCCTTTTGTTGTTTTTATAACCTTAAAAATAAAATGGCTGCTTTGATTTTAGTTTGAAATATCTCTCCTGTGGACATCTTTCCTGTGAACATAAATGCCCACAGGAAAGATGCATGTCCACAAAAAATAACATTTTAACGGTTTTCTATGCTAACAAAGCTACAATGTCCGTCAAACAAACGGGCAGGCTGAGATAGCTTGATTTAAATATTGCATTATTGGTATTGGTACTCAAAAAAGGAGCTTGACTTTTTTTGCAAAATGTGGGGTGCTTAGCATGATTGGGTTCGTTTCAGGTACAATGCCTCGATCCAGTAGGTCCAGAACCCAATTAACTGACGAAGAGAAGATAATACGTCGTCGTGAACAGAAAAAACTCAGCATGCGAAGATCTAGAGCTAAATTAGATGCTACTGCCATAGAAGAAAGACGAAGAAAAGAACGCGAAAGATATCATCTAAGGAAACAAAATGGGTTATTGAAGACAATTAAAGATTTTACACCGAGACAGCAGCGACAGATGCGAAAAATGTGGCGTGAAAAAGCCAAGCTTAGACATGAAAGAGATCGACTAAGAAAACAAACGGAAGAAATGGTACGCGTAAATACACCGCTTCCTTCTCCCAGTTCTTCTCGCTCGTCACACTCACGTCTAGAGGTAAGTAGAGCAATACGATTACGAAATCGCCGGATATTGAAAGCACATAATCAATTTTTAATGGATAGATTAAATATTTTAGAACGGAAGCTTGCTAAATATAGAATGAGAATAATAAGATTAAAAAAAAGTAAAAGACAGGAGATTATTATAAATATTGGCCTGAGAAAAAGGATAAAAGAATTTTTAATCAATGATGAAAATAGTAGACTAACAGCTGGTAAAAAGGAAACGATCACGCCCAGAAAAGTCAAAAAGCAAATACGTCTTCTAAATGATACACTTCTAAACCTACATAAAAAATTTAACAGTACGACTGGTTTGAATGTCTCATACGAAACATTCCGCCGACATCGTCCATTCTGGGTAATGTTCCCTAAAGCCGCGTCAAGAAATACTTGCCTGTGTGCCGTTCATACGAATAATGATTATATTGTGCAAGCCTTACACCAAAATAAGATATTAAATCATAATTCGGCCACCGATTTAGCTAAATCTCTTTGCTGTAATAATGCTTTCAGTGTTCCTTGCTTGGAACGGAAATGTTCACAATGTTCTGAAAGAGTTCCAAAGTACACTTTGTTAAATGGCAATGATACAATAATTTACCAAAGATGGGTTACTAAGAATTGTACTGTAATAATTAAAGGCAATGAGAAGATTTGTAAGAAAACTGTGAAAGAAAGTGTAAAGACATCGCATCAATTGCTTGTTAATATTTTAAATAAAAACCTACCTATATTCATGCAACATCTTGCCAATATTATTAATCAGTTTAACGCCTTAAAATTCATAAAACAAAGTCTTTCGCCATCTGAGGGATTATTACATATAGACTTTTCAGAAAACTATTCTTGCAAGTACGGATCTGAAATTCAATCGGCCCATTTCGGAGGATCGAAATCGCAGCTTTTATTACACACGTGCGTCTACTATTCTGCTAATTCAGAACCGCCACAAAACGTAGTAAAAACTACATCTTTCTGTTCGGTATCCGAAAATTTAAGACACGACCCCGTTCTTATTTGCGCACATCTGACACCTATAATTGAGAAAATTAAAATTTTGTCTCCACATTTGAAGGAATTACATATTCTAAGCGATGGACCTACAACGCAATGTCGGAACAAGACTATGTTCCATTTAATTGTAAACTATGTGAGTAAAATCTCCAATGCAGAGAGGATCGTGTGGCATTTTAGTGAAACTGGTCACGGTAAGGGGGCACCTGATGGTGTTGGTGGCTGTGTGAAACGGACGTGTGACAATATTGTTGCCCATGGAAGAGATATTATAAATATTACCAGTTTTGTCAGTTGTTTAAGGGACAGTTGTAAAGGTATCGAAATTGTTCCTGTCGATGATACCCATGTTCCTGAAATACAGAGAATAGCGGATGTAAGTAAATGTCGTCCATTTAAAGGTACCTTTCAAATCCACCAAGTTATATGGAACGCTACTGAACCTAATTTACTGCACGCCAGGAGATTAAGCTGTGTTTCATGCGCCACTCATGTTCGTTGTCCTCATTATGAAATAGGACAAATTAATATTGAATGTGTCTCAGATCCTGTAGAAGATTCAACAGTAGGTTCTTCATCTTCGTCTTCATCTTCATCGCCATCTTCTCATAGAACAGCATCTATCTCAACGATAACTGGACCAAGAACTCCTTCGCCCATAATGTTTACACCTTCTCCAGAACTTTTAAACAATGTAACTAGTCAACCGTGTACTCCGCGAAAGAGGATTCTCTATGACAATAACTATTCTAATGACTCTGTTACACCACCAAAAAAACCTAAAGTACGACCTTCGTACTTTGAAAATGACGATAGTGATGAAAACATTTTTTGAAAACTTTTTTTTGTTAATTGATCAATTTATGAGGCTAATATGAAAAATAATAAAAATATTAAGTTTAATTTCAATATATGCATCCTTGAAAAATTACATTTCATTGATCAATTATTTTTTGTTTGTATTTTTCAAAGTTCCTATAATTGGCTAGATAACTTTTGTTAATTATTACGAGTATAAATGGCAACTAAATATCAATATGAGGTTGATTAACCTCTCTTCTGTGGAAAGGGGTCTTTTCTGTGGACGTAAGAAAAAATTAAAGTAGAATAACTTGCTGAAATTTGAATAACGATCTGGTTTTTGATTGATTTCTAATTACTTGTATGGTGACCTAATAAATGAGACTGATTTGAAAAAAAAACATCGACTTTTTATTTCGTATATTTTTATAACCCGTTTTGTGTATGACCCATAAATATGTTTGGGTTCGTAATGGCCGTGTGTTAGTCCGTAAAGAGGATGGTGCACGCGCTGTGCAGATTAAAAACCTACACGCGGTATCTCTCATGTAAGTACCTACAGAAGTGGAAAACCGTGAGTAAATCTTTAAAATTCACCGTCTACTACCAGAATCTCCGAGGAATGCGAACGAAATTGAATGATATTAATATTGCTGTAGGTGTCAATAGATATGACATGATTGTGGTGACAGAGACATGGCTCAATAATAACATCAATGACGGAGAGATATTTAACGCCCATTATAATATTTACAGAAGAGATAGGGCTTCCAGCTCACTTACAGGTAAAGAAGGGGGGGGCGTTCTTATCGCTGTGTCCAAGTCATACGACTCTGCCCGGGCTTGCCAATGGGAAACTACTGCGGAGGATCTCTGGGTGCGCGTAAAGATAAATGATGGAAAGAAAATCAATATTTGTGCTGTTTACTTACCACCACCCGTGAAACAGCAGCATCTTGATGTGTTTCTTGGTTCAGTCACGAATGTCAATGAAACAACAGGCGAGGATCTTATTGTTATCGGAGATTTTAATCTCGGATTTGTCGAATGGAATCGGGACCCGAGCTACTCTGACGTAACCTCAGCTATTCCTTCTAACTACAGTAACAGTCTAGGATACTCCCTTATAGATTTCATGTCTCTAAATAACCTTTCTCAATATAATGTTATTAAAAACACTAATTGTAGAACATTGGACTTGGTATTTTCTAATATACGAAATGCTATAGTCGGAAGGTCTGATTCACCTGTTTGTAAAGTAGACTGTCACCACCCTCCTTTAGAAATCGAGTTCATCTTAAAAGCATATGTGCCACTTAAACATGTAAAACTAGCTCGATTTAATTTCAAGGCAGCTGATTACGAACTAATAAATAAAAAAATAGGAGAGTTGAATTGGAGTGAGCACCTTGAACAGTGCGCAAATGTTAATCTTATGACAGGGGTCCTTTATGATTCTCTTCAAAAAATTATTAATGAGCATATTCCTAAATTTAAGCATGTCAACAAAAACTTTCCTACATGGTATTCCAAAACCTTAGTGAAAATTCTCAATGAAAAAGAAAAACTAAGGCAACGTTATAAAAAGTACAATAATCCACGCGACGATGTTGAGTATAGAATGCTTGATGAAAGGGCACGGTTAGGTATTAAGAGTTGTTACAGAAAGTATGTCCACTGTGTGGAGAGTAACATTCAGTCAAACCCCAAAGCGTTTTGGTCTTTCGTCAAGGCCAAAAAATCAAAATCGAGCTCTTTACCATCCGAAATGGCACTAAATGAATCGACAGCTACAACAGGCGATGAAATATGCAATCTCTTTGCCACTCAATTTTCATCCACGCTTTCAGCCACTAGCATAAATACCCGAAAAACAATGAACGCCCTATCATTCCCTCAGTTTGTACTTCACAAAATTGCTTTTACTGAGAGGGAAGTTTTCAAAGCCCTAAACCGAGTTGATGTTACCAAGGGTGCAGGACCGGATGGGTTACCACCACTCTTCATAAAAAAATGTGCTCGTAAGTTGGCGTATCCCCTTACTCTCATTTTTAACAAGTCGCTCGAAACTAGTACATTCCCTACAGAATGGAAGAAAGCTAATGTGATTCCGATATTTAAAAAAGGCGACTGCACTGATGTTAGGAATTACCGTCCAATCTCTATCCTATCCATGTTTTCAAAACTTTTTGAATCAATGATTTGCCCTATATTAACCTCCCATGTTAAATCACAACTCTCCCCACAACAGCATGGTTTTTGTAGCAACAAATCCACCGTTACCAACCTAGTATCATACATTGACGAAATCAGTATGAGCCTTGATTCTGGCCAGCAAGTCGATGCACTTTATACTGACTTTAGCAGCGCTTTTGATAAAGTCGATCATGAAATCCTGCTGCTAAAACTGCATGATCTTGGCATACACGGACAACTTCTGGAGTGGTTCAGGTCGTATCTGTGCGGGCGAATACAAAGAGTGGTGGCAAACGGTTATCAGTCTCCAGAGTATATCACAACCTCTGGTGTGCCCCAAGGTTCTCACACCGGCCCAATTCTCTTCGTTATATTTATTAATGACATAGTAAATTGCATCAAACACAGCCAGTGTTCCTTATTTGCCGATGACCTTAAGATCTATCGTCCAATAAATTCCCTAGAGGACATTGCTCTACTCCAAACAGACCTGGACTCGATACAGCGCTGGTGTGTGGAGAATGGGATGGTTCTGAACGCTAGTAAATGTTTTCACATAACATTCACAAGGAAAAATCACCCTATACTATCAACTTACTCGCTCAATGGTATATTACTGCAACACGTCAAAAGCATAGGGGATCTAGGTGTAGTACTTAGCAGCGATCTCTCATTTACCACACACATTAATAATGTCATTAAAAAAGCAATGAAAATGGTCGGTTTTATCGGCAGAGTTGGCAAGGAGTTTAGGGGAACCTTGGCACTGAAAGTGCTCTTTAACGCATTTGTGCGCAGCCTCTTAGAATACGCATCTCCCGCTTGGAGTCCGACCTATAATACTTATATAGACCGTATCGAACGCGTTCAGAAAAAAATGACGAGGTACTTACGATTTAATGATCACAAATGCCCATTTAGAGCCGATTACTCAGAACGGCTAAAATACTTTCATTTAGACTCGTTGAAACAACGCAGAGCTCTAAATGATTTGACAACTCTATATAAAATTGTAAACGGACTAACATCAACCCCAGATCTCCTTAGCAGAGTAAACATAAATGTGCCTCGTCATTCACATCCCCGGTCCAAGCGCTCCTCTGAGACATTTGCCACTAAGCCGTGTCGCACAAATCTGGGCCACTATGCTCCCTTAAACAGAATGTTGACCTCCTACAACAGAGCTTGTTCGATCGACAGAAGCATCGACATTTTCTTTGATACCCTGCCAATGTTCAAATCTAAAATTAAAAGAATTGTCCTGTAATCAGCTGCCTACATTAACCGCCACTTTGATAATAAGATTGTCCACCAAAAACCATATAAGTACCAAAACTGCAATTTTTAACATTCGTATTATTTGATTTTATTTTATTTATAAATTGTAATTCAATGTTATTTAATTTTAATTTTAATTTTAGTTTGTCATTTAATTTTAATATATGTTCTATTGAATGGAATTGTTGATAGTTAAGATCTCCTATTGTGAATGTTGTGCATACCTATAAGTGATGTATTTACACAAAACTGAAGACCTGTGATTACTTTTTATACCAATATTATTGTAAATATGTCGTTGGTGTGCCATAATTAAATAAATAAATAAATAAATATATCGACTCACACTGTCCCATTTAATAATTTCATGTCATTTGACTCTATTACTTAGCAACGCAAAATAAACTCGTAATTTTATCAATGTTTTACTTAACTGTTGCAATAAGATGTTAATAAATTTTAACTAAGGACACAGGCGCGAAAATAAAGTGAAACAGAACTATAATTGTAGGTATAAAAGTCACCGTTAACATTATTGCTTCTGTGCAACTAATCTATGTCATATGCGTTCCCGTCTTTGTCACACTCGCAAGAAATCCAATTAGCTCTCTCTTTCTTCACTTACAATGGCCGCCTAAGCTTTAGCAGTAAGAATGTTTGAAAAATAATTGAAACTATATTATTTATCTAAATATTTTGGAATACTTATTTATGATATGTGATTCCATGACTTTTGTTGGCTTTTCTACCATAATTCGTGCATTTACGCAGTACACAAAACGCCATTTTGAATGCGAAAAAGATTTTCTTAGCCACGAAGGACACACGCGCGTACGGAACGAGAGTATCGGGAGTGACTAAAGCGACTTGCAGTATTTACGTTCTTTTGTACGCTTCATTTTCAGTGCCCTAGTGACGTATCTATTTAATATTTTATCAATGCCTATAAATAAATTTAGTTTATATTATTACGTTTTGTGGTATAAATTCCGATAAAGTAGATTGTTTATTGTTAATATTGTTAATTATAAGGTCCAATGGGACTGGCATGTACAATAATTGAACAGAAGTCCCTAAAAAATTATATAAAGATAAAAAAAAAACCGGCCAAGTGGGAGTCGGACTCGCACACCGAGGGTTCCGCCGTACAAACGTAGCGGTTTACAATACTATTGTATCTTTTGATCGCGTTAACTTAGAAGTTTGATTATTTCACTGCTTAAAGGGACAATAGACCTAGGTATTTGGTATAAATTTCAATTTGATACCTTCATTCGTTCGTGAGAAATGAGGTAGTAAGTTTAATTTTATTAAAATATTTTTATTATATTATGTAACTAAAAAAATGTGATTTTCGCAATTTTTCCTATATTTGCATTATTTGACAATGCTTCATGCCAAATTTCAAGATTCTGAGTTTACGGGAAGTATCCTGTAGGTTTTTGATTCCTTTGCAAATGTCGAAAATTTGTTGAAAATATCGACATAATCGGCTGTATCTTTTGATTGGCTTGGCTTAGAAATTTGATATTTGCACAGCTTAAAGGGACAACAGACCTGAGTATTTCATGTGAATATCAGCTTGATACGTCCACGCGTTCTTGAGATAAAGGGTCTTGACAGACAGACAGACGGACAACAAAGTGATGCTATAAGGGTTCCGTTTTTTCCTTTTGAGGTACGGAACCCTAAAAAACAGGGTATTACGATACTCCTTATGTTACGGTGTGAAAATAAGTTCATTTAACGATGTCCTTTAAAACTTGAGCTTGCAACTACTTAGACTTTATAATTCCAAAAAAACATTTATTGAAATTAGGCCGAGAATCAGGAGTTTTTGAACTTGAATATAACATAAGACAGTTCCCTAAAATGCCCATATTTGGCCACGTTCTAATGTTTCGCTGGGAAGAAGAAGTGGCGGAACAAACTCCCCAGCAGCCGAGCTGTCTGTTCAGTTAGATAAACTGGTTTCAATACTGATTTGAGGACGTAATAGACATTAATTAAGATTAAATCAAACTATTTTGCCATACATCAGCTCGCCACATCTTATACCAATAAATAGAATATGAGCTATGTGGAATGGTAGCAACCACAGAATATGGTAGCAAACCATAAATACTCTCTGTGTTTGTTTACTCATAAATCTGTACATACACGCGCGCCGGTTGCGTGTATTACGCACCCAACGTTTTTGAAGAACATACATAACTCCAATAATGTCTAGCATGATTTAGAATAGCCATAATATATATAACTAACGACCCGCCCCGGTTTCGCACGGGTGCAATGTTGATACTAAATAGGTAAATACATACACTACAGAAAAACTGTGAACGTTGAATACAAACACAGCGGTCCGGCCGCTACGTCCCGCAATTTTTAAATCTGTAATATCTTTGAAAATATCCATTTAAATCATATGCTGTAAAGGGCCATATATATCTATATTAAATTAACAATGTATATAAGGTATAAGCCTCGCAAGTTGATATTGCGATTGGTGGCCATCTTGGTGACTTAGACGAACTCGCACCGTCAGTACCCTTCGCAAGATCATTCCGCGCTTACGTGCTTACTACTTACGCCCATTGAATACTTGTTAAAACTTTTTGTTTTTGTTATCCTGTTTTATTGTTTCTCTTGAGTTTTGCTACCTGTTACCCGTAGAAATGAGTAAGAAATTGATTAGAAATTAACTGGTTACAAAAAAAAAATCTTAAAGATAGTAATAAAAAGATACTCGTTCCATTGAAATTCGATATTGAAATGAAAGTTTATTTATCAGAAAATGGATGAGTAGGTATAAAGAGTGTATGTAAAATAAAATTATAAAATACAAATAAACCCATTACCCTAGCTAACTTTGTATTTACATTTTTTTTTTGCTAGCTGTCCTTTTGTCCGGCGGATGAAGTCACGCAGCTATTATTGTGACAAGGTTCCATCGCAATATCAACGTGCGTGGCTTATATTTAATTGGATAAGGATTAATGCTGTAATGGGTAAAATCGCTTCGAAAATTAGTCAATATTTGTCGGAAAAAATAAATGATAACAAATGTTATTGTGGATATCCATAACAGATAGACATATACCATCGTGTACTTTTCTGTAGACCTTTTCAATGAGTACAATATTTTTAGTAAATTATTTTGATAAATCTCGTATGGTTCAACCTGCGTTTCACTGCAAACGCAGAGCTTTTAATTATTTACGACATCACATTGGAAACCTCAAAAATAATATTATATCTTCACTATTTGTTGGATGGATGTATGGATGTTATTATACATATAAACCTTCCTCTTTAATCACTCTATCTATTAAAAAACCGCATCAAAATCCGTTGCGCAGTTTTAAAGACTACAAAGGGACATAGGGAAAGAGAAAGCTACTTTGTTTTATAATATCCTGTAGTGATGATAACCCCAAAACCTTCCTTTCCAGAGCCGTTGGCAACGCAGCCGCAGTCGAGAGCGATGTCCTGCGGGCACCGTCTTCACGCTAGCGCCGGGGCAGGACAGCAGTGGCACAGAGTACTGTGGAGACCAGAGCTCTGAACACAGCACTCCTGCCAACTCGCCTCGACATAGAATTAAAAGGGGTGAGTCAAGATTTTATTATCAGGGAATAAGGCCTTTTAAAAACTAAGAGATATAGGGTGATTATTGAGTTGTTCAGCATCAATAGAAAAGGGCTAAACGTGTTCTACCAGACGGGTGTTGTGTCTGGTAGGCTACTACCTGACGATTGGTGTCGGGTCGTTGTATATATTAATTGTGGAGGCTTGTGAATAGCTTGTCGTCAATTACCTCAACACTACTTAAGCTGTAAGCGTATTACTTATTAGATACGCTAGGTACGACTCGGCGTTAGCTAGCGCGATGCAGCAATGTGTGTGTCATTAGTATGGTGCGTATGATTTTGATTAATTTGAGACTTTTCAATAACATTTGGATTACTTTTGAGTGGGTATTACGTTGCATGGTGAAAAATATTTTTTGAAATTCTTAATTTCTGAAAAATATAATTTAACCTCTGGCCACAATGAGGTGAATGAATCCCATGCGAGCTTTGTGATGTGACTGCGAACGTCGGTTGCCTTAATAAATACGATAGTGGCACAGAACAGTCTTGACCATAAGTTATTACAATGTAAAATTTTGCATTTTAACATACATATTTTAAAATTTAACATTGTGTATTTCATATCAAAGCTAAAATATTATCAATAAAAAATTGCACTGATCAATAAACTGGTGTTCGTTTTAATAGCAGGTCCTCCATAAAATCTGTCCGGTTATCTTTCATCGCAATCATAACTCTCTAGAAAGTGTTTTTAGGGCTAAGTCGTCAACGTTTATTAAAAAAGTCGGGTCCAACACGTCATTTTCTGTTGAAGCTTCTTCCTGACTGTCAGTCGTTTCACATTTATAATATCAGTAGGATAGTAGAAAAAAAAATTAAAAATATGTATTTACCTTTTTTGGATATATTTTTCCCTACCGTTATATGGGAACGCGACGGCAGTGGCGCATTCCGTGGACCATGAAAGCACAATTCTCGGACTTGTGCAGGACCATCTTTTATTTAATTTTTTTTTGTTGGGATGGGAAATCATTAAATGACTTCTCCCGCTCTGGGCGGAGCGGAAGGGCGCGTCAGACTTTTTCTGACTAAAACCCATCCGTGTTTCTTCACTTGCCTGTACGACGGCCAGGGCCACGGTTTCTTGTTTAACCAACCCGCAACCCTGACCCATTAAGCATCGGTCTTCGTGGACCCCGTCACATGTGCTGAGATCTCTTTGAGGCACGCGTGAAACACAACGCGCCGTCGACTCGGGCCTGATCCTTACCAGGCGGCGAGTTGCCCACTGCTCACCGGCCGCAGGCCCGCACCTACGGTGGCTGGGAGTTCGGTGTCGTCTCCCGACCAGAGTGTCTCCTGCCGCGGCTAGTGCAGTGAGGGTGCTGGGATTCTCGTTGCCTCACGCGCTCCGCTTCCTCCTTTGCTAGCATCACTGCTTCGCAGAAGGAGGTGACGGCCTGCCATGCACTCTCGCTCCAGACCATGGCCTGGACCAGGGTCGGACGCGAGAGATCGCCGCTACCAAGACAGCCGGGCAGACCTCCACCGTATGCTCCACCGTGTCCTCAGGGCGTGCAGGGCCACCTCGAGTCTCAATTGAGGCGGAATTCCAATCATAGTTTATAATTATAAAAAAAAACGACTCCGAACGTAGCTCGGTCCATACCACGCTGAACAACCTTTAATTCGTGGACCAATAGTGTCCGTGTTTTTGCACCATTTTTCATGACGGGCGGGACGTAATGGTTGTAGACCGTAGTCTTCAAAAATCCGCAGTGTTTAGTCATACGATAAGCGGCGAAAAGGCTTAACGGTTCTTCTTCTTCGTTTTACTCTTGACAGAACGTTCGTGGTCAATATGACTGAATTCGAGACGTTGATGTCGCACGCAGCACGATCTCTCTTCTTCTATCCCTGTTGGATGACAGTCTGGAGCATTCATTAACAGGTCCCCCCACTGCCGACTTGATTTGCTCGGTCCAACTCATCGGTGACCTTCCACGAGGTCTGTTCCCCTCTACTCTGCCCTGGACGTAAGGTTATCCATACTAATATTATAAATGCGAAAGTAACTCTGTCTGTCTGTTACGCTTTCCCGCTTAAACCTCTCAACCGACTTTGATGAAATTTGGCACAGACAATCTTTAGACCCTGAGAAAGAACATAGGCTACCTTTTATCCCGGAAAAATTGATGTTCCGTACGCGGGCGGAACATGCTAGTTATTAATATTTATTTATTTTCTTAACCTAGTGTACAAAACATTGAGATAAAAGCTATGCCCCGCAAAACCGTTTTCACGGTTTGTCTGTGGGAACGGAACAAACAGTGCATCAGCAATAATTATTATTACTAGCAAAAAAGTTACATTAACAATATCAGGTCTTACAGAATCGCTTACAGACTACTGAGTAAGAACATTTTAAGTGACCTGGCAAATTTTCTTTTTGTTTTCTGACCTCTTATGTTATCTAAACGTAAGCCTGTTATAACCTTACCTCCACAGAATGGTTTCATTAATAAGTTTTAAATTTAATTCCTCTATTCCGAATATTGTGTTAAGACCTTGTTAACTCAGCCGTCACTCCAGTAGTACAGATACGCTTTCAAATTTGATAAACTCCGCAATGAAATTAGAGACAAGTAAATTTTGGGAATTTGGTCAAATTAGGAAGGCCGGTTAAAGCTGGGGCGATAGATCAAATGAAAGCGTAACCACAGGCAGTGTGGTTTATTTGAAAACTAATTCATTTGTAGAGGGTATTTATTAGCATAAATAAGTGCTAGCGCGGTAATTAATTTAATGCTTGGTACCTTGGTTTGGGTGCAGACTGATTATATTAATTACATTCATGTCAAGGTGGACAGATGACCTGGTGAAGGTCGCGGGAAACCGCTGGATGTGTGAGGCGTTCGAACAGAAGACGTGGAGATCCTTAGGTGAGGCCTATGTCCAGCAGCAGATGTATTTTGGCTGAAAGGATGATGTTCAAGCAAGTAACGAGACTCTAGCGCGATCGCATATAAAATGTGTATGGGTTCGGAATTTAGTACTGACTACCTCCCTAGATGGCGTTGGCGTCGAATTAGATCGCGCTATGGTTTCGTTACGAGCAAAAGTATAACATGTATGGATTTTTCCCGATTGTGAGTGAGAGCAGCGCCTCTATTGTGATTTACTGTAATTAAATTAATATTATACGGGTTGGTACAGTAGTCCAGTAGTCTCATTTATCCATCCTCTCCAAGTCGACCCTCGGTCGTATACAATGATGATGGTGATTGATGTCCAAAATCACGGTTTATTTTTTAGTTTCAAACAATATCAATCATTGACCCCAGCAAATAAAGGTATTAATAATAACAGGTATTTCGCATTATTCTTTTTTCTTTACTTTGAATTTCTCCTGTATCGTGGGTGCGTTTACAAACATGTAAACTCACATACACAAACAACCAGACCCGGAACAACTACTTGTAGCTCACACAAATATTTGTTCCGTGCGGGGATCGAACCCGCGACACTCAGCGCAGCAGTCGATAGCTCAGCCACTACACCAATCGTGTGGTCTAAAACCATATTCCCCAAAAATATAAATAAATGTAAAAATAACTTTAATTTCTACACAGTTATGTTCAGCTGTAGTGATGTTGGTGTCGTGGTGGCCTAGTGGTTAAAACACCAGCCTCTCAAGTATGAGTGCGCGGGTTCGATCCCAAGTCAGGCAAGTACCAATGTAACTTAGAAAGTTATACGTACTTTCTAAGTATATCTTGGATACCAATGACTGAAGGTGAAGGAAAATCTTGAGGAAACCTGGACTTTAAGTCTAAAATCGCCAACACGCTTTGAGCAAGCGTGGTGATTACGCTCAATCCTTCTCTGTAAGAGAGGAGACCTGTGCCCAGCAGTGGGGCGATAAAAAAGGTTGATGTTGATAATGATGATGATTGCTACCTGAATTAAGGTTTGAAGTTTTGTTTGGAAGAAGCAGTAAAATATTTTTAGACTTAAAATAATACATACACACATAAAAAGTTTATTAACGTAATGTAATTATTGAATTCCTAACAATGGTCTTTATAAGCTAAAATTTAAACGACTTCTTGATGCTCGCTGTACATTATAAAAAGAAACCAACCAAACCAAATCAATTAATCCCGTCAACAAATTGAAATTGCTAAAGTAAAACTGTTAGCCAACACAGACACCCATTCTAATTTTAAAAACACAGGGACACAACAAAACACGGTGTTGTCCTCCATTCAAATTGCTAGAAGAAAGAGAGCAAAGGGCAGTGTAATTGGAAAACCAATTCTAATTGTTAATCGAACCGGTGCTTTTCAATTAACGGTAAGGGAATTAAGTTGATTGAAAACGCTTAACATTTTAAAGTTTGAAGTGATTGAGGGGATTTCATTGGTGTTAAGCTCTTTTGTTATAACAAAAAGTTTTTTTAGTAAAATTATACCATCGCCTAGCTCCATAAAGAATCATAATCATCATCATTTCAGCCGAAAGACGTCCACTGCTGGACATAGGCCTCCCCCAAAGTTCTCCACGACGACCGGTCCTGCGCCCCCGCATCCTGCGGTTTCCCGCCATCTTCACCAGGTCGTCAGTCCACCTTGTCGGGGGCCTACCCACGCTACGTCTTCCGGTGCGTGGTCGCCACTCGAGAACCCGTCGATCCCATCGGGCATCGGTCCTATGGGCAATGTGTCCAGCCCACTGCCACTTTAGTGTTGCAATTCTTCGGGCTATGTCGGTTACTCTCGTTCTTCTGTGGATCTCCTCATTCCTGATTCGATCGCGCAGTGAAACCCCAAGCATAGCCCTCTCCATTGCTCTTTGAGTGACTTTGAGCCTTCTTATAAGGCCCATTGTTAGCGACCACGTCTCAATTCCATAAGTCATCACTGGCAACACACACTGGTCGAAGACTTTTGTCTTGAGACACTGCGGTATTTCGGACGAGAAGATTTTACGTAGCTTCCCGAAAGCAGCCCAGCCGAGTTGGATTCGACGATTGACCTCTTTCTCGAAGTTGGACCTTCCTAACTGGATAGTTTGTCCCAGGTACACGTAACTGTCAACAACTTCGAGAACAGAGTCTCCAATCTTTATAGGAGTCGGTACAACATGGGCATTAGACATGACTTTCGTCTTGTCCATGTTCATTTTAAGACCGATTCGCTCGGAGGCTCTACTGAGGTCTTCGAGCATTATATTCAGGTCCTCCGCGGTCTCAGCCATGACTACAATATCATCAGCAAACCGAAGGTGTGTCATGTACTCGCCATTGATGTTGATGCCCAGTCCTTTCCAGTCCAGAACCTTGAAGACACCCTCCAATTCAGCAGTGAAGAATAGAGGTAAACAAACCAATTTAGGGTTATCCCAACTCACGTTTTACAAATCCTCCTGTTATTTACATGATTATCGACTTTCACATGCTAGCTATTTATTAACAATTCCTATTGCAGCATATTTCAATAGAATCAATAAAATAACATGTATAATAACTTGGTATTTCAAAAAACCATTGAAAAGTCGACATTAATTTTACGTGATAGCCCTACGAAAAAAGAAAGATGGATGAAATCCAGGTGTTTAACACATTTTGTGGAATTCAACCAATGAATAAAGTTGAGGCATTTGTCGATACAATTTTGCGTATTTTAATTACTTTCAAATCAACTACATAACTAACCTAACCTATTAGGAAATTAGCTGACATGTGTGTCATATTTCATTCAAATCGGTTTAGCGTTCTATGCAAATCATAAATATCTAAACATCTAAAACTGTATACATTAGTAGGAAGTAGGATTATTACTTTTATGAAAATCATCTATGTAAATTAGGTTGTTAACATCTGTCTTTTAGGCGTAAACTACTCGTTGCCTAGCAACGGTTTGTTTACCTCTATTCTTTATCGAATTTGGCTCAATTATAAGTTTCGTTACTGCTGTTGTGTGAAATCGTATGAAATCTAAAATAATGATCAGTGGCCCCAGACTGCTATTGTTATAAATTCGTCATTCCAACACGATTACATTGTCATTGCGATAAAAAGTTCGTAATCTGCTTAGTTCATAATAATCGATAAATTCGATCAGTCGCCTCGCAATGGAATGGTAATAGAATGACATTGCCGTTGTGCCAATATTATAAAACTTGTTAGTAGAAATAATTTTCTAAAAACTACTGCTCAATTTGAACATTTATTAACATGGAGTGGAGTGTCAGTGATTGACTACTGAAAAGACACATTTTTTTTTTTTATATTATAAACTAGCGCTTGACCGCAATCCTGCCTGATGGTAAGCAGTGACGCAATCGTTGATGGTAAAGCGCACTAGTTTATTAAGAGCCTATTCACTCTAGCCTTGAAGACACTCAAATTGTAGTCCGACGGAAACATCGCCGCTGGCAAATTATTCCAGTCCCTCGATGTACGCGGTATAAAGGAGGAGGCGAAACGCTTCGTCCGGATCGTAGAGGTGTTAACAACGTAAGGGTGGAAACCAGCCGTACGACGGGTCGTCCGCTGGTGGAACGGAGATGGGAATTAAATCATGCAATTCCATCGCTCCCGAAATGCATCCTATAGAACACCGAAAGGCTGGCTACTCTACGCCTGTGCTCTAGGCTTTGGAGACCAACTCGAGTTAGATCAGGGTCACCAATCAGCCTCTTTGCACGTCTCTCCACTGAATCCAAAGTGGCCAGGTGACACTTGGCAGCACCAGCCCAAATGTGGCTGCAGTACTCCACACAAGAAAGGACCTGTGCTAATGACACAATGGCGCCATTTTGTTAGTTCATCATGAAACATGTCAAAATCGTTCATTATGAGATCACTGATCGACCATTATGACGCTATTATAATAGCTGACTAGGGTCCCAACTACAGCATACAATAATGATTAATTTGATGGCATATTTTTTAATTATGTTGGTATAGTAATTTTATGTTAAGTTAAAGTCTATTTTAAATTGACGTTGTTTGAAGTTTACTTATTTATTTAGATTTACCAACGTTCGATTATATTAATTCTTGCAATCATAAACATGATGTTTTAATAATAATTAAATATAAAATTCAATATCACATTGTACTGGGATCGATCCATCATCACTGACAGAACTATTGTTGCCAATAAGCCTGATATAGTGATGGTGAATCGATAAGGGCGGCGTGCATGATTGTTGACATAACCATCCCGCATGATGAGAACCTCGTGAAAGCCAAGAAAGATAAACAAATCATGTATCTTGACTTGGTTCACGAGGTTGTCGACATGTGGGAAGTGGATTCAGCAATCATTGTACCGATAGTCATGACAATGGCTTAATAGCTAAGAGCCTCGACCAATACCTCAGGAGGCTCTCGTTAGGCAGCTGGAGTAAGGGCTTGATTCAGAAAGCTGTAATTCTGGACACGACTTGCATTGTCAGGAAGTTCCTCTCTCTGGAGCCCTGACTGCCGGTAGCTTGGACCCTGTTCCCGATACCGGTGGGCTACTATTTTTTATATTTTTAAATGTTTTTTTTATATGTTTATATGAATATTTAAAAATGTAAGTCATGTGTATGTAAAATAAATAAACGGCATTAAATATAACAAACACAATACGCGACGACACGATTGGTCCAGTAGCTGAGCGATCGACTGCTGCACCACGTGTCGCGGGTTCGATCCCCGCACGGAACAAATGTTTGTATGGCCTACAAGTAGTTGTTCCGGGTCTGGATGTTTGTGTATGTAAGTTTATATGTTTGTAAACACACCCACGATACAGGAGAAATTCCTAGTGTGGGGCAACGTTTTTAAAAATAAAAAAACAAAATAAAAAGTTACAGGTAAATTCGACATTAGACAATTACATTTTTCCTTATTAAGTATTTTTTAGAGAAGGTATCTAAATATTGGTGAAGCAAAGAAATTTACATTTAACTGTTAGCAATAACTTTTCGGATACCACTAAGCGAGTCAAAATTAAAGTCAATCAAGTCACTGTATTTGTTAAAACAGTTAAACAAATATCAACTTTATTTCAATATTTCGTAAGTTAATTTTAATGGGTCTTTTAAAAATGTTTTAAATATGTTTGAAATTACAAGGCTAGAGTGAATAAACCCTGTAAACTCCCGCGTTTTATCATCAACGATTGCATCACTGCTTACCATCAGGCGGGATGGCGATCAAGCACAAGTTTATAACTACAAAAAAAAAATTGCTTTGAGTTTACCGTTAGGCATTTGCTTCTATATATTTTCTATTTAGTGCGAGAGCAGGGGTGGCCTATTTGTATCGGCCTCAACTTACAAATTGTAGGTCCTAGGTTCAAAACCTATCAGGCGCTTTACTTGTGAGAATGATAATCAGCCTACAGTAGGGACACCGACCGCCTCCTCTCCGTGAGAGGATTTCGCTCGTATTTTGTGTAAATTATTTCATGGAAACCAGCATGTCCTAGAAACAAAACTTCGAAGACATGTGACATCTACCAACCCGCACTGAGACCGCGTGGTAGATTACGGCCCACTCCCTCTCACCGAGAGGAAGCCTGTGTTCCAGGAGTGAAAACATTATAGGCTGACAAATTATGTATGTATTTTATGTACTTTTACTCCAAACATTCCACTAACGTTAGCATTTTGGAGTCCCGATAATTTGTTCGAGGTCACGTAACTTTTGGAGACCTGCCAAGACTTTGCTTATCATATTTGTCTGTTGTTAAATCATCCCGACTAGGTAGTTGATAAATTTTTGATATGACAATATTGATTTATACTCACTAACTTAAATATAGCACCCTGTATGATGAATTTTTCAAAATTTTGGTTAGAATTTGATTCAAAATTAAAACTAATTGATATGTGGTAACCCTGATTATGGGAGAAGAAATTCTTTTTCATTAATAATGCCTTTTTTACATAATATGTATTTATATACCTTTAAAATAATTATATGAAGGAAGGAATCTTGAGGAAAGCTGAACTTTAAGTCTGAAATTGCCAACCAGCATTGACCAACGGGGTGATTACGCTCAATCCTTCTCTGTATGAGAGGAGACCTGTGCCCAGCAGTGGGACGATAAAAAGGTTGATGATGAAAGGAAAGAAAATAGTCAAAAAAATATGTAGGTAATGAAATTATTACTGCATCGCTGTCAATAGAAAACGTCCCCAAAAGGCTGATAGCATTGCTACATTTATGACAATGCTGATTCTTTGCCCAAAAAAAAGACGAGCCTTCTTGTTACGTGAAGAGTCAACCAACCGCTTGTACCAAATAGTAAATGTGCACTCGGATCCCATGGCTCTATTGTTTCAACCCCAAACATCTCAAACATATTATGTAGGTACTAGCGGCCTCCAGCGACTTCGTTCGCGTGGAGTTAGTTATGCTCCGCTCCTATTGGTCGCAGCGTGATATTAAATAGCCTAAAGCTTTCTTGAATTAATGGACTATCCAACGCAAAAATATTTTTTCAAATCGGACCAGTAGTTCCTGAGATTAGCGCGTTCAAACAAACAAACAAACTCTTCAGCTTTATACAGTATGTTAAATAACAGAGGGCGTTCCCTTAAACTCGTTATTATATATCATTAATAGATTAAAATAAAATTATCAGCATAGAAAAATAAGCATAAAAAAATCCGAATAAAAAAAATTCTAATTGGAAATAAATTTGAAACTCCTGTTTTAAATCAAAATAGTAGTCGTCATGTATAAATAAATTGCGACGTTGCCGTCTTTCATGTTCGCGTGTACAGTGTGTTTCTTTTACATGTCAATTTAAAATTTTTATTGAATATTTTCATATTGGAAAAAAATTTAAAACATTTTGTTTTCGAATGGAAATATATATTTTTAGCATGTATGTATGCTATACTATTTCGGGTTAACGGGAACGCCCTCTGTTAGTTAACATACTGTATATTAGTATACTTAGATATGTAAAATCCAAAATTTCATCATCATCATATTCCAACCGAGTCTTATCCAACTTGGTTTGGTTCGTCTTCCAGTTTAACTCTCGTTAGTAATCTGTACACACAAATAATTAAATTATCAGTGTCTATCTGATTATGGTACGGTCACATAGACAATCATCATCATCATCATCCCAGCGTTAATCCCAGTCGCATCCGAAGCCTTTTCAGCTTTGGAGTCTGGGGTCCGCTTTACCAGTCCAACTGCTGATATAGCCAAACTTCGACATTTTCGGTGAAGCGAGTGCCGTCTGACCTCCACAAACCGAAGGCGACATCGAAGCATTGCAGTTAGACCAATTGTTGGACTTTTGAGGGCTCCAACAACCCGTAACGACTGCCACTATATGTTCGTATGGCAAGCGGGACCAACGGCTTAACGTGCTTTCCGAGGCACGACCAGACCAGTGCAAATATTCATATTCATGCATACAAATACTTGAACTGTGCGGGGATCGAACCCGCGCCACCTTACGCAGCGACCGCGTCCGCTACCGCTACACCACGGAGGCTGTCAAACGGTCACTTATACAATATGTAAAGAAAACCCTGTCCGACCCATAAGGATAATAAAGGTTAGGTAAACACTTGACCAAATATAATATAAAATTTTACATAATCATCATAGTAACAATACTAATGAATTTTGAAATAATCTTTTTTTCCCACGAATTAATTCCAACTTCCCCAAAATTTGGCAATTTTTAAAAAAGTGACAACACCGGTATTATTATGAGCGAATAGCAGATGCTACCACGTGCCGCGTGCCCTGCCCCCCGCCGCCCGCGGAAAGGTTGCTTACCGCACACGTTTTAAGTTCTGCGAAATTATATTTATTTTTTTAGGGGGATTTTTTTTTAAGTTTAGCCCTGCATTGTGGGTATTAGTAGAATCACTTACCAATACCTAACAATACCTTCACGGATCGGACAGGGTTTTCTTTACATATTGTAGAGAACATAGGCAGAGTGTAGGCACGTCTCACTGCAGAGATAATGCGGCAAAACTTAACAGTAGGCCTAGTATGAGTTTACATTACGAAACTCGATCGTCGATATCGACCGCGTTTGACTCATCGATTGGCCCGCTTCAAGGTTGTAAGAACTCTCAACCAATGAGAGCGGGAAACGCGCTCGATATGGACAATCGAGTTTCGTCATGAAAACTCATACTAGGCCTACAGCTTAGCTTATCTTTACGTACATTTGATAGGTAGAGAACTATCGAAGGAATTAGCAATATGGATGTTTCCTGGGTAAAAGAAAAACTGATTCTATTTAGTCCGTTATTCAGATTATAGAAAAATATTGGATACGTATATTTTGTTTTATCAAATCAATAAAAATTTACAAATATAAAAGGCATCAAAGATGAGGGGTGGTGGCTGGTGACGTCACTGGCCGCTAAAAAGTGTAGCATGCAGTGACGTCACACGAGTTTTCAACGCGCTGTGTCGTCTTTATTTTTTGTTTATATGAAAAAAGAAAAAATACGTGTCTAGTATTTTTTAGAAATCTGACTAACGGACTAATTAATTTTTTTTTAGTCAAATACCCTATTATGTATACCTACCAACCACTCATAATTCTATTTCAACAAAGGGGCAATTCTCGTAACATTTATAGTCTGCAGGGTGATTGCGCAATACTATCAGTAGCAATGGGTTTCATTTTGACAGTTCTACAGCATTCATTGCGTTATTTACGTTGTTGAGTAGACGCATTTTCGAACATATAGAGCAATGGATTAGCAATATGCTTCGAAATGATTCCAACTGATAGTAGTAGTGTGTTACACAATTAGGGTGCAGATTTCAGTCTCATCATCAACCTTTTTTTTTATCGCCCCACTGCTGGGCACAGGTTTCCTCTCATACAGAGAAGGATTGAGCGTAATCACCACGCTTGACAATACGGGTTGGCGATTTCAGACTTAAAGTCCAGGTTTCCTCAAGATGTTTTCCTTCACCTTTTAATCAGTCATTGGTGTTCAAGACCAATCCCCTCAGTCTCAACCTGTCTAAGTAGGCTATTTGACAGATTTATAATTTCTATCTTGAATTACTTGGTTGCGGTTAAAAAGTTCACCAAAAGTTTTTTTTTTATATTTTAAATACGTATTTCGTAAGAAACATGCATTTAAAAATTTAAAATTGAAATAAGTCGCCGAAACTCTTTATTCAGCAAAATGGCGACGCGCTTTGTAAGTGACGTCACAAACTTACATATAAACGATTTTCGGTTCCGCAGTGGTGTTCGTGTTTATCTGTTATTTGTCAGTCGGAAAACTTAGAATACCACAAATCGCTCCAAATATCCTTAAAAATCTTCTAAAAACGCTAAAGTGTTTATGAGCGTATGACGTCATCGTGACATTAGCAAATCCGGATCGTTTCACAATAAGTGACGCGAGAAACAAAATGCCAAACATATTTTAGTGTTTTTGGATGTATTAATTGTTATTATTTTCATTAAAACTCATGTGTTGAGGTGGACTGTATTATTTGATGGTCAATGAAACGGTAGAAGTGCTTACATGGTTTATTATTTCGCGGTACAACTTGTACCGCAGTCCCAGGCGGCTTGCTGCGGTGGAGGTGGAGTGTCGAAAGAGAGCGATGCAGGCAAGCCGCCGATCTTATACAAGGCCCTAAGGGGGCGTAGCGGGTAGCGCCGTGGGGATGGGGTGTGTCTGACTTTCGTCTCTTTCTAATGTCCACTTCCCTTTCCACGACGCCTTACATTCATAATTACTTACTAGTTACATCTTATTATAAATCTCTATGTCCTATTTAACACATCTTATAACTAAGCACTTATATCTAACACTTGAGTCCTTATCACTTATTCACTTAAACGGGTATCATAGTCACTTATTCACTTATACGCGTATCATAGTCACTTCTTCACTATTACTATCACTATCACTATTTGTCCTTATTATAAACAGCGATGTCGTCCGTAACATCCTCCCCCCGGCGCAGGGCTACCGTAGCCTAATTTTCCACGCAGAGGACGGCGAGCTTCGTGACTGGACGCCGAAGGATGCCCGCTGTTGTTCTGACGTCGGCCGACCGCACCTTGCCATCTGGACCGCTGTAGACTGCTTCCACGACGCCTCGGGGCCACGTGCCTCTCGGGAGTGTAGGGTCGACAACTACGACCAGGCTCCCAGTTTGAAGCGGTCGTCGCAGGTCATCTGATGTCCCTCGGGGCACCAACGTTGGCAGATACTCGTCCACCCAGCGACACCAGAAATGATCGGCGATCGCCTGGGCGGTTCTCCATTGCTTGCGGCCTGCCTCCACACAGGGCCCGGTACGGGGAAGGCCAGAAGAGGCGCCTACCAGAAAGTGGTTAGGCGTGAGGGCCTCCGGATCCTTAGGATCGACAGAGACGTGGGTCAGAGGCCGAGAGTTCACAGAGTGTTCGGCCTCTGTCAGCAGCGTCAGCAGCACTTCTTCTTTCAGCGCTCTCTGATGCAGGACCGCACCCAGCGCGTTCTTAATAGAGCGTACTAAACGCTCCCATGCTCCCCCCATATGCGGCGCTCCCGGTGGGATGAATTTCCATCTCATTCGGTTCTTTAGGCCGAAGTCGACGAAACTTTTCTCCCACTCCTTGTAGGCCGCACGTAAGTCGGCGTCTGCGCCTCGAAAGTTGGTGCCATTATCTGAGTAAATGACTGTCGGCCAACCTCTTCGCGCCGCCATTCTTCGGATCGCCATCAGAGCCGAGTCGGTGGACAGACTCGACACAAGTTCCAGATGGACCGCCCTCGTAGTCAGGCAGGTAAATAATGCTCCCCCTCGCTTCTCGTGTCGTCGTCCTATGATCACTGTCATCGGACCGAAGTAGTCAATCCCGCAGTGTGTGAAGGGTCGCGATACCTCCATCACCCGTTCTACAGGTAAATCCCCCGTAGTTGGTTTCACCGGCGTAGCCTTCCTAATACGGCACAGCTGGCATTGTCGTGCGATAGCTCGCACCGTAGGGCGTAGGTTAACCACCCAGTACCGTTGCCTCAGGTCGTTGACTACTCGTTCGTTGTTCGCGTGACCGGCTCTCTGGTGTGCATCTGCTACCAGTAGTCGCGTGAACGGGTGTTTGCCGTGCAGAATCACTGGCGTCTTCTTCGCGGTTATAGCTGCCGCGTGTCCGATTCTGCCCCTTACTTTTAGTAAGCCGTGTTCCAGGTACGGGTCTAATTTATATAGACTGCTGGACTTCGGAACCGGGGATCCTTTCAGAAGCAGTCTTATCTCACTGGCGTAGTCATCGGTCTGCGCCTGCTTCAGCCATAGTTTCTCGGCCTTCTCTAGAAGGTCGACGGTCATCTGGCTGGTCCGATCCCGGCATTTTTCCTTAAATAAAAGGAGCACAGCTGTTGTTCGTACTAACCTCTCATAACAAGAGAATCTGCTTATGTCGGGCAGATGGGAGGGTCGTACGTCTTTTTCTTCGCTCAGAGTGTAAGTCGCGTCGTCGGGGTCATCTTTATTTTTCTCCTTCGGCCAGGACTCTTCCTTGCCATACAAGAACGCAGGGCCAGTGAACCATCTGTCCTCCGACCTCATGTGCATGGTGTAGTCGGGGCGCGTAGCATCGTCAGCCACATTGTGATCGGTAGGCACCCATCTCCATTGACTAGCGTCAGTTAGCTCCGCGATCTCACCCAGGCGGTGTGCTACGAACGGCGTATACTTCGCAGCGTCCTTCTCGATCCATCGTAGCACCGTTTGGGAGTCTGACCAGTAGGTGACGCTCCTGGGCTTGTCGCGATGCTCCTTCTGTATTGTGGCTGCCAGTCGCGCGCCGATCACCGCTGCTTGTAGCTCTAGCCGCGGAATAGTGACTGGTTTCAAGGGAGCCACTCGTGCCTTCGCCGCGACTAGCTTCACATCCACCGTCCCATCTAGTCTCCGGATTCGCCAGTAGGCTGCTGCTGCATAGGCCTGCTCGCTCGCGTCGCAAAAGACGTGTAAATCCAGGTGGTCGTCAGGGCTCATTCCGTAATATCTTGGTACGCGCAGCTTCGTAACTTCGTCCAGACTCTGAATCCATTCCTCAAAGTGCTGCGCATCTTGCTCGGGTATTTCTTCATCCCACGCGATGTCGTGCCTCCACAAGTTCTGGAGTAGGATCTTTCCGGCTACTGTAAAGTGGCTGATAAGTCCCAGAGGGTCGTAGACCGCCATTACTGCTCCGAGGGCCTCTCGTTTCGTCGGTGCCCTATCTCTAGCTTTCACGTCTGCTGACAGTCGGTTTAGCCCGGTATTAAAACCTAGCTCGTCTGACCCTGTCTGCCACAGTAGTCCTAACGTCTTGTCAGTGTTTCCCTCCGTCTGGCCGAATCTGACTTCCGCGTTAGATGCTTGCTTCTTCATCGTTATCTTCTCCACCACGGTAGGTCGGTTAGAGCACCAACCCCTCAGGTTAAAGTGCGCGTTTTCGTGGATCCTTATGACGCCACGCGCCAGCTTGATTGCTTCATCCTCCGTCGCGACGCTATCTACATAATCGTCCATATAATGGCTCGATGTAATGGCTCGCACGGCGTCGGGGTACTCTTTTATGTACCGTCTGGCGTTGGCGTCCCTCACTGAGTGTGCGATAAACGGAGAACATGAAGCCCCGAAGATCATCGACGTCATTTTATATTTCCTCGGTGGTTTGGTTCGTTCCTCTCCTCGCCAAAGAAACATTTGCGCTGGCTGGTCTTGGCTTCTTATTTTTACTTGGAGAAACATCTCTTGAATATCCGCGGTGACGGCTACCGGACGTTCTCTGAACCGGAACAGGATTCCCGGTAATGAGTTTAGCAGATCCGGCCCGTCTAGTAGATAGTCATTCAGGCACACTCCGTTGTATCGGTGCGCCGCGTCGAACACCAGGCGCATTTTACCCGGCTTATTTGGGTTAACTACCGGGAAGTGTGGTAGGTACCACGCTCGCTTGCTCGCTTCTTCCGTCCCGTCGCACTCCTGGGCGTATCCTTTGTCAAGTAGGTTATTGACCTGGATGGAGTACCTCTCTGCGAAGCTTGGCGACGAGTCCATCTTTCTTTCGACGGTCTTTAGTCTCTGTAAGGCGCGGCTGTAGTTCTTGGGCATTGACGCATCTTCATCGCGCCATGGCAGCCCAACTTCATAGTGATCACTGACCTTTTTCATCGTATTCTGAACCACGTCGATCGCCTTCTGGTCCTCTGGCCTGACTTTCTTCGCTAGAGAGACTCCTAGAGCATCGATACTGTAGTGCGCTTTTATCAACTCTTCCACACGACGTACATCATCTGTCTGCTTTCTTGCAGACACGTCGTATATATGAAGCACTATTTCTTCTCCTCGTTGCTCTAGTGTGGCGCGCGGTGCAGTGCCGTGGATCACCCAACCCAGCTGGGTGTAGGAGGCCGCGGGTTCGTTCTTCCGGCCCATGCGTAGCTCGCGCGTAACTATTAGGTGCCAGTTATCGGCGCCTATCAGAACTTTCGGTACAGCTTCTCCGTAACAGGCGTCCTTACTTATGTCGCGGAGATGTGGATAATTACATAAAGTTGGCCTATCCACCGCCTGTCTATGAAGCTGCAAGTTCCTCATTGTACGTGCACGCAGCTGCTTAAATTCACCGTTGCGGCCGCGTATCTCTAGTGTAACCGCTTGGCTTAGTTCGTCGCGCCGGTCCGAGGCCACACCTTGTATATATAGAGTAGAGACAGGTCCAGCCACGTGTAGACGGCGCGTTATGTCTTCGTCGATGAGCGACACGGTCGAACCTTCGTCTAATAGGGCGAACGTAGATATTTGTCCGCCGGGTCCTTTTAATATCACGGGACAGATCTTCAATAACACACGCTGTGGCTGGCTTTCCGCTGAAACGGTCATCACGGCTTCACGTGGTCGTTCATTCTCGTTGTCGGGCGTGTGTAGCTCTTCACTCTGCGACGCTTCTGTCACCTTTTGGTCCACGTGGAGCAACACGTGGTGTGGGCGACTGCAGGTCCCATGACCGCACCGTTTTGCCTTGCAGTGCTCGCGACGATGGCGTCTCGTGATGCAATTGAAGCACACTTTGTTGGTGCGGGCCCAGTCCCATCGTTTGTCAGAGTTTAACTTTAGGAACTTCGCACACCTGGGCACTTCATGTTCGCCGCCGCAACACAAACACTCTTTCTTCATTTCTTCCCGCTGTCCCGACGTCGCGTACACTATTTCACGACCAGACTTTCGTTTCGCGTTCCTCAGGGTCATGCCTCGCGTTTCCTTCATCGTGGCGGGTGCAGGCGTCGTGTTCGTGTAGGCGTACCTCATTGCTCGGTCGGCCTCTCTCATCAGGAACCGGGACAACACTATCACTTCCGGTTCACGTGTCGATTCTACGGCTTCAGAAGCGTAGTCGCACCATCTTGATTTTATGTGCGGGCTAAGTTTCTCAATCACTTCCCGCACCAACATCGGGTTCCAAATATACCCGCGGGCGTCCATCTTGGTCAGCACGCACACTATATTTTGCAACTTCACTGCGAACGAATTTAAATCCTTGGCGGCGCTCGTGGGTCGAGGTAATTTCCTTAGGTCGTCCAATGCTCGATCCATGAGTATCTCCGGCCTCCCGTAGTATTGTTCCAGCGTGTCCATTATTACCTGCGGGTCGGATGCGGTGTAAAGGAGCGCCGACACTGCATCTCTTGCTTCTCCCTTTATGCAGTTGCGCAGCCTCGCTAGATTTTCAACCGCAGTGAATCTACACAAATGTGCGGAGTCGACGTACGCCGCCTTGAATGGCAGCCACTCGGTAGCCGCCCCAGTGAATGCGGGCAGCTCGATCGCTTGACGAGGCGGCGGGCGCACGTGGCATATCCTCTCCAACGTGTCGGCCAATAGTTCCATCCCCGTCCTTTGTTCTCGTCTGGAGGGCGACCGGGAGGTCGACCTTTGTCTCGTTCGGTCCCTTTCTGACGGGACGGCGTCGACACGTGCGGCAGGTTCAACGTCACTGGCGGTATCCGGGGTGGCAGCGGCGTGGATGGTGATCGGACGTGGCGGCAGTTCCTCTTTTAGCCGATCCGCGTCTGTGGGGTGACTTCGGTCCATACTTTGAAGCCACTCATCCATCCTATCTTCGCTCATGTGTACTGAGCCTGCTTCTCGGGCCTCGGTTTCCGCTTCGATCGTCGAAATTTCCAACTCTAACTGTTTAGTAACGAGCGCCTTTTCAATTTCTGGCTGCTCGTTCCTAATCGCGGCGATCCTTTTCTGCGCCTCGTACTCTGCCTTCTTCACTCGTGCCACGTCACTGTTGTATGATCTGCGGGAACGTGTCATACTTCCTGTATCCCGTAAATCACGTGCAGCTATCATAGTTCTGGCTGAGTCCTGTAGCTTCGATGTGTTCGTCAGACGGCTTGTCGTCGATGGCGTGGCAATCGATTCACTGTAGCTCGACCCCGTCGCGGTGACTCTTTTCTCAGGTAGCTGACGGGGCGGCGCGTAGGACGCGCTATACCTCGTGGTCGGTGTAACCCTCCCCGCTGCGGACGCGGGCGCGGGCGCGGCCCCAACCACGTGCTCGCCTCCAACCATGTGCGCGGCTCCAACCACGTGCTCGGCATGTTCGGCCCCAGCCACGTGCGCGCTTCCAACCATGTGCGCGGCTCCAACCACGTGCGCGCCTCCAACCACGTGCGCGGCTCCAACCATGTGCTCAGCTCCAACCACGTGCGCGGCTCCAACCACGTGCGCGCCTCCAACCACGTGCGCGCCACGTGGGATGCGCGGAAACGCGGACGCGGACGCGACGGTCGACGGCGACCTAGGCGAATCTTCAGATACGTGGTGTTGCCGGCTATCGTAGCCTGCTTCTGACCTTTCCTCCCGGGTGGTGACGCGGCTTGATTCCGACTTTTCTTCCCTAGCGGTAACACTTCTAGTTTTCATTTTCGATGGCTTCTTGCTGGATACTTCCTTGAAATCTTGATCCGGCTTCCGAAGGACCAAACTGTTGAGGTGGACTGTATTATTTGATGGTCAATGAAACGGTAGAAGTGCTTACATGGTTTATTATTTCGCGGTACAACTGGTACCGCAGTCCCAGGCGGCTTGCTGCGGTGGAGGTGGAGTGTCGAAAGAGAGCGATGCTTTTTTTTTTTTGATATGGCATCTCGTAGGTAGGCTACTTTAGAGACCGTTACTACTTAATCGAACTTTCCTGTGAATGCCTTAATTAAAAATTAAAGCCTCCAGCCAGGGCATAAAACTACTTAAAACTAAGCGACTACGCACTAAGGGCACCCCCTGTGGGGTACGGACCTCGGCTTAGGGCGTCGCTGGAGAGGACAGCAAGGGACGGCTGGATCGAAAGTTATACTTGTTGGTTTGATGACCACGGCGTTTCCTAGTACTAGCTCTGAGAAGAAACGCCGAAACAAACTCAGAGGTCATTGTTGGGACATTATTGTAATTACTGGCTCAGCTGCGGCGCGGGCTGGCCTTCATCGGACAAGGGACGGGGAAGGGGACTACTACGTGGAGCGCGTCGCGATGGACCTCGGCGGCGAGGTCGGTAGGTCGGTCTGTGTTTATGTAGTGTGCTGGTGGCCCTATTGGCCTCTGGAGGAGGGTAATGGGGTCATCGGGGTCTGAGAGAGCATGCCGAGGGCGGCGAAGGCGGGAGATGGTGGAGGGAGTGTAATTAGCAGCCGCTGCTATGAGAGGATTGCGGTGCTTGGCAGCAGTGTCAAAGAAACGCTTGGAGAGGCGTTTCATGAACTGCTGGATGGTGGGGATTTTGAGATCGAGATGGAGGATCTCATTACGGACGAACCAAGGGGCGTTTGTGGCTTTACGGAGGAATCGGTTTTGGACTACTTGCATCCTATGGATATAACGTGGCTTGGCATGTGCGAACACTGGACAAGCGTAAGTCATAATCGGGCGTATGCAAGCTGTGTACAAGCGCATTTTGCACCTGAGCGATAGCTTGCTACGCGGGTTGAGGAGGGGGTGGAGTCGACCTAGAGCGAAGGCGGCGCGAGCGCGGACCGTCTTAATGTGCTCTGAGAATTTAAGGCTTTGATCGAGAATGACACCAAGGTACTTGGCTTGCTTCTCCCAAGGGATCGGCTTGCCGTCCATGGTGATGGGACGTGGAAGGGTGACGCTGACCCGCGGTTTCCTGTAAAGAACCGCTTGGCTCTTAAGGGGGTTGACTTCGATCCTCCATTTCTTAAACCAGGCAGCTAGAAAGTTGACTGCTCTTTGAAGATGGAAGCGAATCTGATCTGGGCTGCGTCCCGAGCAGTAGATGGCTGTGTCGTCTGCGAACAGAGCGAGGTGAGCCTTGCTTCTTTTCGGGATGTCGCTAGTGAATAGCGTGAAAATGAGGGGGGCTAACACGGAGCCCTGGGGGACACCTGCACGGATGGGGCGGGGGGAGGAGAGCGCTCCTTCGATTTTGTAGCGAAAGGTGCGGTTTGACAGAAAGTCCCGTAGGATGAGAACGAGACGGTCAGGCACACCGAGTTGGTACAGCTTATAGATTAAGCCGTTGTGCCAGACTTTGTCAAACGCCTTCGCTATATCGAAGTAAACTACGCCTGTGTACATACCACGCAGGAAGCCTGCGTGAATATGTTCAGTGATGCGTAGGATCTGTTGCGGACAGGAGTGCTGGGTACGGAACCCGAATTGTTCTAATGGGATAAGGCCCTTGTTCTCGGCGTAGGCTCTGAGACGCTTATATATAAGCCTCTCATAGATCTTACCGAGAACTTTGAGTAAGCTGATGGGACGGTAACTAGTGGGATCGGCTTTAGGCTTACCGGGCTTAGGAATGCCTATAACAGTGGCTTCTTTCCACGTTTGTGGGAAAATGTTGTTTCCTAGTGCACCATTGAAGATGGTGGTCAAGAGGATGATCAGGTGGGCAGGGAAGAGGCGGATCACTCTGTTGGTGATGCCGTCTGAGCCGGGCGCTTTCCTGAGTTGAAGACCCTTGACGATGTCCTGCACCTCATCAGGGGTGATGGGGGGCAGGGGGTCCTCAGGGTCGTCAACAGGTGGGAGGGAGGTTCTACGTTCGACTTCAGCGTCAACCTCAAGGAGATGAGCTTGGTCTACTGGTAGGAGGCTGGGGGAGCACTGGGCTTCTAGGCAAGAGGCGAGGCATTCAGCCTTGTCATCGTCATCGAAGGCGATGGAATTGTCAGGGCGAACCAGGGGAGGCATGGTCACAACTTCATTGGATTTAAGTTTCCTCTGAAGGTTCCAGAAGGCTTGATGGGTGGGCTCTAACTCATCCAGCATCTTATCCCAGCCAGCTTCACGCCACTCCGATACACGTCTTTTTACAGTTCTCTGTAAATAGCGCATATGGGTTTTGTTAGCCGCGCAGGGGAATCTGCTGTAGGCACGGACCGCCGCGTTCTTCTCGGTCAACAGTTCACGCAAGTCAGCAGGGAGTTTCCAGCGACAGTCTTCTGTCACTGTAACCTCCCTTGAACATTCGTTCAGTACCGACTGTACGTGATCCGTGAACGAGTCGATCGCAACTGTCGTGTCAGCGATAGAGTCGAGGCGTGCAGGTATGGAGTCCAAGTGGGGGGATGTGGTGGATTTCAGCCGATCGCTTACTTTCCTCCAGTCCGTTACCACTTTCTTCAGGGGTGCTAGACCTGGGTCAGGGAGGCCAGTACGGGGAGCCAGTCGTATGATGACTGGGCGATGGTCAGACGATAGCTCTGATAGCGCTTCTATAGAGTCTAACCGTAGGTTGACGTTCTTTAGGAGCGCTACGTCGAGGACGTCTGGGGTGAATTCGGTTTGATGGGGGAAGTGCGTGGGGGTCATGGGGCCTACGACATCGAAGTTTAATCGAGTGGAGAGGTCAAGCAGGAGTCTGCCTCTGGAATTGATCCTGGTGCTATTCCAGGCAGTGTGTTTGGCGTTGAGGTCGCCCGCTATAATAACGGAGTCGCTCAACCCAAGAAGAAGGGTAATGTCATCTGCTAGGAGTTGATGGTCCTCTGCAGAGTTGCTGGGAGGGATATAGGCTGACACTAACGTGATAGGTTGGTGCCCTGTCATGCCGAGACGGCACATTGACACTTCGAGTCGTGAGAGGGGTGGGGGGTCCAATGGGATGCAATGAAGAGCCCTTTTGAAGTAAATAAGGGTACCGCCTTTGTGACACCGCAGCCTGTCGTTGCGAACTACACGGTAGTTAGCAATTAGAGGAGTGCGGTGGCAAGGCTTCAGAAAGGTCTCCTGAGCGAGGAAGATGTCAACCTGGTACTCTGTAAGGAAGGTTGAGATCTCGAACTTCTGATCTCTGATGCCATCGGCATTGAAGTGAGCCAGTTTGAGGGATCGGGGCTTGGTTCTTTGTGTGACCGTAATATCCATAATTAGTTCTTGTTGGAGGCGAGGGAGGAAAGGGCGTGCGTAATCTCTGGATACGCGTTATAAATGTTGATTATGGCTTGCAGATTGCCTGCTGCCATGGCTACCTTTAAGTCGCTTGCCATTTGTCTGGCGCGGGGCGACATAAAGATAAGGAAGGTCCCCGAGATGACGTTAAACGCATCTGTGGGGCCGTTTCCTGACAAGGGGGTCGAGGGAGGGGGTGTAGGGGTTGAAGCTGCAACCAGAGGTGCAGGGGCAGGAGGGGACGGAGCCGCCTTTTGGGCCGTGGAAGGACGGATGCGAGGATCCTTGTCCTTCCAGGCGGGGGTGGCTGGGGGGGTCTGGGGAGCAGTCGCCACGAGGGCCGGGAAGGCCCTCTGGTGGTTCAACTGGTTCCAGGGACTGGGCCTTTGGGGGCACAGTCGCTCTGGGATCTGACTCCCTGGGGATTCACGCTTTTGGCGTGAGTTGGCCCGGGTGGCTAACTTTGAGGAGGAGGATTTGGGGGCCTTGGGACACCCGCGATAGTTGGCCGTGTGGCCAGTCGCGCCGCAGAGGACACAACTAGGAGGCTCTTTGCAGAGCGCTCGGTCCCTGGGGCGGGGGCATTCTGCCGTGCCATGATCGTCCAGGCACTTAACGCACCTGGGTTTGGCGTGGCAGTGAGCCTGGGAGTGACCATATAGCTGGCATCTGTGGCATTGGCCGACGATGCCGCTCTTGTGAGGCTTCTCTATGGAGATTCCTGTGAGAGAGCAGACGCTCTTCACTAGGAAGATGGGGTGGTGGGTAGTTCCCTCTGCTGGGTTGCAGACGACGAGAACCATGTCGTAAGGGATTTTACCGCGTGCCTTGTGCATGCGGTGGACCTCCTTTACAGGGATTCCCTGAGAGGTGAGGTCCACCTTGATGTCATCGGAGGTTAACTCCTTTGGCACTCGGCGAATGACGACTCGAGTGAGGCGTTCTTCCGGGAGGGAGTAGGTGTGGAAGGCCACACCTCTGTTGCGGAGGAGCTTGGTGAGTTCCCTGTAGTCCTTGGAGGACGGAAGGGTTACCTTTATGCCGGTCTGTGTAGACCTGGCATTGGTGAATTGAATTTTCAACTCAGAACACCAGCTGGACACATTGGTCCATTTGGCCTTGTCCTGAATGAAGACAGGCGGAGGAGGAGGGATTTTGGTGGCGGCTCGGGGGGCTGAGCGAGCGGGGTTAGGAGTCGCTGCGCGCGGGGCGGCGGTAGCGTTTGCGGGGGCGGGGGCGGGGGTGGGTGAGCCGCTGGCGGATGCAGCGGCTGCCAATTTGGGGGCGGGATTGGAAGAAGATTTCTTCCTCCTCCTCTTTCCCGTGGCTACGATGAAGCCGTCGGCTTCATCGTCCGGGGACGAGGATGGAGACTCCTCGGAGGAATCCGAGGAGATGGGGATGGGGCGCTTTGCCGAGAATACCTCGGTGTCCATGGACACCTCGGTTTCGGCAGGGGCGGGTTGGGGGGCGGGGGTTGGCTGCAGAAGGGCAGCTAATTTCTGGCCATATTTGGCGCAGACTTCGGGGTCCTTTAAGAGAACCTCGTTCACCAGGGCCAGAAGGGCCTGGTAATGAGGGGCGGGGCTAGGACATGCGTCCATTATTATTAGAAAAGGGGGGTACCTAGTCCTCCGGGTTGTAGGCCCGGAGGGTGTGTGACCCTCCCTGTCCTAGTGACAGGGAGGTGTGTACCTCACTAACCTGACTCGTCCGGCGCCGAGCAGCTTCGGTGCACAACACGACACTACACTACACCGCACGACACACACACCACACACACACGGGGGGAACGGGCAGGAGTACCGACGCCTAGGGCGCGTTGGATCGGGGATTGATTAATCGCCCGGTAATACGTTTGACCGTTATTCTGCCAAAGGAATATGAAGGACGTTTGACCGTTATTCTGCCAGAGGGATATGTAGAACGTTTGACCACTCTGCAGGAATAAGTTAGGGCGTTGCTGCAGCTTTCGATGCAGTTCGGCAGGTGCAGCAACGAGACACTTCACAGTGCACTAACACTGACACTCCCGAGACTCTCAATGCACGCGGGCAGAGCAATCTGCGATAGCGCAGCGGGTCGAAAAGCGCGGCGAGCTAGACAGGAAGCGCACGTGGGCGGCACGAGCGATCTGCGATAGCACGGCGAGGCGAAAACGAAAAGCGCGGCGAGCTAGAGCGGCGGAGCGGAGGTATACACGTCCGCACAGGGCGAGCGCGCGACGCGGAATTTCCTTGAGAGAGCGATGCAGGCAAGCCGCCGATCTTATACAAGGCCCTAAGGGGGCGTAACGGGTAGCGCCGTGGGGATGGGGTGTGTCTGACTTTCGTCTCTTTCTAATGTCCACTTCCCTTTCCACGACGCCTTACATTCATAATTACTTACTAGTTACATCTTATTATAAATCTCTATGTCCTATTTATATCTAACACTTGAGTCCTTATCACTTATTCACTTAAACGCGTATCATAGTCACTTATTCACTTATACGCGTATCATAGTCACTTCTTCACTATTACTATCACTATCACTATTTGTCCTTATTATAAACAGCGATGTCGTCCGTAACATCATGTAAATGACATAAAGAACCTTCATTTTATGCATTTAAAACAAACAATCACAAAAATATTCATACTATCAAATAGCCTATTCCCTCAAATTTCTCTACATAATGACAATTTTTTGAGGTTTTTTTGTCGCCGCGATGTAACTAGATTTTGAATGTTGTAAATTAAGATATGACGCCTTCAATTCAAAAAAGTTAAAGGATCCTTGAATACCGTTCGAATTCAATCTACTTAAATTATTTCAGTTAAAATATTTAACGTGAAGCAAACCATAATTTTTTAGAATAAAATTCTGTCTGTTATGTAAACCATACACAAAAACAGACATAGATAAATATAGCAATTTTACAAAGGATAACAGAATGGGCGGTCTTGTCGCTAACAACGATCTTTTACAGACAACCTTGGAATGGTTTAAAAGGGGGAAGGAGAGTCAAACACTGACGTCTATGGCGTACCATTTACATAAAGTATTAGTATACTATAAGATGTTTAAGAGGAGAAAAACTGCTTTTTATCACAAATAAATACTAAACAGTTATAAATATACGTGTACAATATATAAAGAAAACCCCGTCCGACCCAAAAGGATAACGTTTTAGGTATAAAATATGAAATTTCACGTAATCATCATAGTGACAATACTAGACATAGTGAGAATTAATTCCAATTTCTCCAAAATAGAGAAGAGAACACCATTTGTGACGGAGCGAATAGCAATGCGGCCAGGTGACGCCTGCCCTGTCCCCGTTCACCCGCACATGTATGCCTAACGTATTGCGTACCGCACATGCATTAAGTTACCTCGCTTTTTCATAATAATATTTATTTTTAGGGATCAAAGTTTAGCCCTGCTTTGTAGGCATTATTACAATCGGTTAACGATACTTAACAATACCTTCACGGATCGGACAGGGTTTTCTTTACATATTGTACATGATGATTGATGATAAATGGCGACGAGTATGAAGAAACCAATGAAAAGATGAATAATTTGTGTAAGAATGGATAAAAAAGAAAAAGGAGTAAGTAAATGATAGCGTGACAGTTGAGAGCGAAGTATGGATGAAGAAAACGTTTTGTGCCGACCCCAAAGTAGAACTAAGATCAAACGGACATCAATCAACTGTTGATTAATGTATGAAAAGAACATTTCAATGCAAAGTAGCAATGTATTTTATTTTGACGGTTCAACAACATTCATTGCGTTATTTACGTTGTTGAGAAGACATATAGAGAAACATGCATCAAAATTCACATATTCGAATACCTACATGGAGCAATATACTTCAAAATTTAAAAAAAGGTGTGACCCTAGTAGTTCTTTCTCTATACAAATGTATTCCGCTGTTTTCTTCGTGGTTAATGTTTTTAGAGCAATTATTTTTTTTTTCTACAGTTTTACACTGTGATTATACGTGCCCCTATCATTTGATTATCCGAAAATTAATTATTAAAAAATAAAATACTTACTTCAAAATCGCGAATAATAACCCAGTTTTAGCGTGATGTTCAGATGACTGTTAGATAAACGTGATAGGTTTTTGACAAAAAAGAAAATAACAAAAGCAGAAATATACTTTTCCTCTAAATTTTGATGTAAAAATAATTGGGATCTTTCGTGTTTTCAAAAAGAAAACATCGGAATACGAAAAGTCTTTTGGTCTACGTTTTTGTAGGTAAAATCAGCCTGAGCTGCAACTGTCCTTTTCGCACTTTACCGGTAGAGGTCGGAAGCAGCGCGACGGCAATAGTTTCTTCAAATACCTCTTCTCTTCATCTCAGCGTTAATCCCAGTCGCATCCGTAGCTTTTCAGCTTTAGAGTCTGGGGCCCGCTTTACCAGTCTAACTGCTGATTTTGGCTAAACTTCGATATTTTCCGTGAAGCAACTGCCGTCTGACCTCCACAACCTTATATCTAAGCATTGCAGTTAGACCAATTGTTAGACTTTTGAGGGCTCCAACAACCCGTAACGACTGCCACTTTTAATCACCACATCATTATTAACTAAAATAGACGTTGAAGAATCAAACGATTCAACGAGTTCACTGAACCAGAAATGTCGTGTCTAAACAACGTGATAACTTATAATATATCTAGATTATCTGTCCAATTTCCATTTATAACGCCTTCGAAGTGTTTACGCCCAAATGAACATGCCACCGGTTTATCTTTACGGACTACGAGGGTTTACTTGTTACGTACGTTTAAGTATTTCAACTTTATTTTATGTTAGGACGTGGGAGTAGATAAAACTCGTAAAGATTCTTTCCTAACCCACGGCTGCTTTTTAAAATCTTACTATCATCATCATCAACCTTTTTATCGTCCCACTGCTGGGCACAGGCCTCCTCTGATATAGAGAAGGATTGAGCGTAATCACCACGCTTGCTCAGATTTTCAATTTTAGACTTAAAGACCAGGTTTCCTCAAGATGATTTCCTTCACCTTGTAATCAGTCATTGGTGTCCAAGATATACTTAGAAAGTACATATAACTGAGAAAAGTTACACTGGTACTTGCCTGACCTGGAATCGAACCCGCACACTCATACTTGAGAGGCTGGTGTTTTAACCACTAGGCCACCACGACTACGAATCTATAAGAATTAGTAACAATTTTACAAAAGTTCTGTTATTATTGGATCAATACTTTAATAAAACTTGATAAATAAAACAGTCTGTGTTCCTTGTCGTGGCATAGTCAGAACAATTGGGTTGTATCCTAAAAAAATATTTAATGTCCCTCAGATAGATTTATAAAAAATATTGAACAAGCATTTTTTTTCTTTTTCTTTCAGTCAAATACTTAAGCAGATATATTGATTTGAAATGTCGCATGACGTAATAAGCCCCCACTCCGTAACTTTAATACGCTATATCTCAGTAGTTTTTGGTAATTTCGACAAATTAAAAAATACGTGTCTACATTTTTATTATTATCTACATATAAGACGGACGAATTATTTTTTTGATTTTCATACTTTGGACACATTCCTAAGTGTAGCGTTATGTCGGTGACTTTGGCTCTTCTGCGGATCTCCTCATTTCTGATTCGATCACGCAGAGAGACTCCGAGCACAGCTCTTTCCATCGCCCTTTGTATGACTCTGAGCCTTCGTATGAGGTCCATTGTGAGTGACCAGGTTTCAGTCATCACTGGCAACACAAACTGATCAAAGACTTTAGTTTAGTAGTTTAGGCGGAACAAACTCACTCACATTTATAAGATTAGTAAGGAGTAGTAAGGATTGTGTGCTGTTGTATGTCGATAAGAGCTGAGCGCACGATAATCGTTTTATATTTCTATTTGTTTTTATGATCGGAATCACCACCTTTAAAAGATGATTTTAAAGATTTTGTGATAAAGATGTCTGTCTTTTAGTCTGTGCTAAATAAATGTATTTTCTTTCTTTCTTATTTTAATGAATTTCTCCAATTATTTCACCAAGCTTAGTAGTTGTGCTTAGATAGACGAATAAGGTCGTCAGGTACCATCCACTTCCAGCAATTCTAAAAAAATCTTTACCGTAGCATAAATATTTGTTAATGGACAAAAAATCTCTGAAATATATAACTGTTTCTTAGATATTGACGACAAGCCGAGTATTACAGTCGAATTCTCGTTAGCCAAAGAGTCAACGGTACCCTGCGTTCGCTATATCGCCTGAGGAATTTCCTACACGCTAAAACGAAAACCATGCTTGTGCAGACTCTGATTTTCCATAATATCGACTATGGTGATGTGTGCTACTTTGATCTGAACGCGGCTTTGCTGGATAAGCTTGATAGATTGCTCAACAATGGGATCAGATTCATATTGAATCTCAGGAAGTATGACCATGTGTTGAGCTACAGGTCTGAGCTCAAATGGATGCCCATTCGCCAGAGAAGGAATTTACGCGCTTTGACCACGCTTTTTTCCCTTCTTAACTCACCCACTCCTCCTTCTTATCTTGTCACTCACTTCCAATACTTATGTTCTTCACATACTAAGAATCTGCGATCTTCTAACAATCTTCTCTTACTCTGTCCTTCACATACGTCTGACTTTGTTCACTCTTCATTTCATATTCAATCTATTCTTCTGTGGAATGCGCTTCCTCTTGATATCAGGATGGCCGCCAGTCGATTTGCATTTAAGCGGAAATTGCAGAGTTATTTTCGCAGCAGTTAGGGTAGAGTTGTTTCAACACCTATCTCCCAAATTTTGAGTTATATATATATATTATAAGTATATATTTTGATAATAGTATGTATATATATATGGCTTATTTAAGTATTTATTTAAATAGAGTTAAGAGTATGTTCTCATTATAATGTTTACAATTAAAGCACCTGCTACTAATCTCTTCACCACCTGTGGTTGACTGGTAGAGAATGCCTAAGGCATTGAGTCCGCCGCTGTACATTTTTTTGTGTGCGAAAGAATAAATAAATAAATTCTCCTGAACTCCCCTCAACTAATTACCATTACAATTGTACAAACTTCATATTCATGCGAAGCAATATAGTCCGCTCTTTTTGGATTAAAACAACAACGGAAACGGACTAATTAGACAATTAGACGTTGCGGTGTTCTCATTGGGGATTACTTTGTATCTATGAATGAAAATTTTTGTATATCTTTTTTATGTGGATATACAAAATAATTACATATACATTAAATATACAAAATAAAAAACTCGAGTCGAGATCGCGTCTTGGCAAACGTACCGTAGGACGCCCTTGGGCGAGATGAAGCAACGACATCAAAAAGGTGGCTGGTGGTGGCTGGCGGAGAACTGCTCAGGATCGAGCTTGTTGGCGTGCCATGGAAGAGGCCTATGTCCAGCAGTGGAGGACTAGAGGCTGATGATGATGATACAAAATAAACGTTATGGATAATAAAATTATCCCTATCAGCTTGCCCAGCGGGGTTAGTAGCTACGTAATACTCCATCAGTAACCTTTCGCACTCTCGTTTTCCTTCAATTGTCGCCAGGAACGGTCCTCTGGACTCCATCACGATGTGCTGACACCTCTTTAAGGCGTGCGTGAAACACAACGCGCTATCGACGTCGGCCTTTTGTCAGCTGAACTACATTTATTGCAAAATTCACGTCGTTGAGCCAACCAATTTTTCGAATATACCAGGCCCTAATCGACGAACACATTTTTTTCAAATGATTGCGACTAGTTGGGATCGTTTGGACCGAACGGACCTATGGGCGGACCAAACGATCCCAACTGATCCCAACAAGTCAGGGGCTGATTACGAAACAAAGTAAGTATAGGGAATTCCCTTCAAAGTTATTGAGTAAAACATTGATCACTGACAGTCATTCAGTTTTATTGCACTAGATAATCATCATCATCATCAGCCTCTACTCGTCCACTGCTGGACATAGGCCTCTTCCATGGTACGCCAACAAGCTCGATCCTGAGCAGTTCTCCGCCAGCCACTACCAGCTACCTTTTTGATGTCGTCGCTCCATCTCGCCCAGGGGCGTCCTATGCTACGTTTGCCGAGACGCGGTCTACACTCGAGGACTCGTTTAGCCCAACGGTTGTTGGCATGCACTAGTTAAAAGGTACTAAAAAAAACGAAAGCGTTCGAAATCGCGGGGTGCAGCTCGTGTTTCATAAATCGTAGCTGCTATATTATTCATAGCAGTATTTTATAAAGCTGAAGATAATACAGCCTCGTATATACCCATTTATCACAATCTAAAGTTCCTTTTACTTTACGACATCAATAGGAGACGGCTTGGGGAACTTTGAGAATATCCCTTTGTTATCAATTATTTACGAGCGGGCCTGCTGAACGTGTTGATTTCAAACATTTCATTGAATAAATTGTTTCTTCTAAATATGTTTTCATTAATGTCCGTGGCGTGGTGGCCTAGTGATGGCGTGGTGACCTAGTGGTGGCGTGGTAGCCCAGTGGTGGCGTAGTGGCCTAGTGGTGGCCTAGTGGTTATCACCAGGCTCTCAAGTATGAATGTGCGGGTTCGATTCCAAGCCAGGCAAGTACCAATGTACAGTCAGCTGTAGAAGTCCATTTCCACCTTAAAGACTACTGTCGCCTGCGCTAAACCGGCCACGCACACTACCGCATTATTTTTTTATCGCAGTCTTCGTCTTTCTTTAAAGTAATGCAAAATTTCGTAACTTCATTTGAAGTTGAGTTAGCGGCCGCACTTAACAATGGTGCTATCAAAAGCGAGCGATTGTGGGTTCGATCCTTATTATAGGCAACTCTTTTTGTTGTTTCATATAATTTAAAATTATGATAATTGATTTGTATTTTAAAGTAAAAATGTTTGTAAATAATATTTAAACAAATAGGAAAATTTATTGAATATTTATCCCAAAAAGGGTTTTATTATATGTTTTAGTTTACTATAGGGGTAATATAATAAAAAATATATAAAAATAAAACAATAAGCATATTATAATGCAATATATTATAAAGTTATATATTATTCGGTATAGATATACTTATACTAACAAATGAAACAAACGTTGAAACGGCAGCATTGTAATATTTTATATAAAAGTAATCCTTGACAAACTTATGATATTGTTATGGTAAAAAATACAAAAAACATTTTTGGTTGTTAGATATGAAAATTATAATATTATACGTATATTATGATTAAAGAGGTTATAGCTTAATTATTCATTTTCTTAAAGAAAAGAGGATTGACGCTTAACCTGAATATTATTGCAATCATAAAATAATCTATACTTAGAACACATAATAGTGCTTATTACATTTATATTTTTTTTGCGTGTATAGCATAGTACTAGTGCTGCCATCTTGCAATGCCTTTTTTCGGAGTTTGAAGGCATGAGATTATAATCTTCAAGCGCTTTCTTAGTTCAAAAGTAAACGAACTTATTTCTTATCGAATTCCGAAATTATTGTTTTTATAATTTACCAAAAGTAATTTGTATTGAAATTGCAAAAGGCGACATCTGTTAGCCATTAAGCCAACCGAACATATTACTGTCACTTAGCTAAATTACTTTAGAGATGGTTTAGAGTCCGTTATTAAGATATTTATTGGTATATATTTAAAACACTCTGTAGGACACTTCTGCACTGTTTTTGTTATAAATAGTTTTTTTTTTTGTTTAGCTCGATAACACTCCACCAGCCTCGCCAATTTATTTTTAAACCACAAATGCAACCTATCTTCTTCGCACGATTTAAAAGTTTATTCAACGGTAAATATTGTCGTTTTGTTTCACTTGTCTCGACAGCTACCTTGACCTCCAACGGCTTACAGTATTTCTCTAAAACAATAACAATTTTATTACGCACTTGCTACAAGCGATTGGTTTGCACCTTACATAAATAATAATAAAAACAACTTACACAAAAGCCGGTTTCATATGATATTTGAGATATATTGCTGCATATTGATTAAAAAGTAAAACTAATAACACAAACTGGTAACTATATGTTCACCAACCAACAACAGCTAAGTAATATTATTTGAGTTATTGTAGCTAATAATAGTTATTGTAGGTAGCGGAATATTTTTTGTGAAGTAGTGATTCAGATTCTTTTAAGTCTACCGTCATCTTTTTATAATGACTCTAATATAGAAAAAATCTTAAAAGAAAGTATCATCTTTAAGTTGCAGATCGATATTTTTAGATATTTTTGTTGTAAGCATTCATAACTCACCAATAAACATTTAAAAAATATTTTTGTAAGTTATTAGATTCGAACTCGAACCACCTTGAACGCCTATCAAGGCGAAAACCGTTACGCCATTGAAACACTTACTGTAGACGTTGAAATTAATAAGTAGTACCTAACAATCATAAGCGGGCAGCAAGTGTATGAGCGTGTATCAAACTTTATTATAGAAGAAGGTCGTAACTACAACTAGTATTGCTTGGCCATAGTTTTGTGAGATTGCAACTCGACTTTTGGTCTTGACTGTACCTTTTCAAATTTATATGTACTTTCTAAGTATATCTTCGACACTAATGACTGATTACAAGGTGAAGGAAAACATCTTGACGAAACCTGGACCTTTAAGTCTAAAATGGCCAACCCCCCATTGAGCAAGCGTGGTGATTACGCTCAATCATTCTCTGTATGAGACGAGACCTGTGCCCAGCAGTGGGACGATAAACAGGTTGATGATGATGATGATGAAAGTTCCTTTTACTTTGCGACATCAACAAGAGAAGGCTTGGGGAAGTTTGAGAACCCTTTGTGGTTATCAATTATTTACGAGCGCTACTGCTGAACGTGTTGATTTCAATTAATATTTGATTGAATAAATTGTTTCTTCTAAATATATTTCATTAACGTTTTCATATAATATACGGTTTCATATAAGTAATAATTAATGCTTCGATGTTGCCTTCGGGTTGTGGAGGTCAGACGGCAGTCGTCTCACGGAAAATATCGAAATTTAGCCAAAATCAGCAGTTAGAGTGGTAAAGCGGACCTCAGACTCCAAAGCTGGAAAACTATGGATGCGACTGGGATTAACGCTGAGATGATGATGATGGTAAGTCGTGGTGGCCTAGTGGTTAAAACACCAGCCTCTCAAGTATGAGAGTGCGGGTTCGATTCCAGGTCAGGCAAGAATCATTCATTAAAAAATTAATTAATTTTGTATGCCATATAAATTGGCAAAGCAGCGCACATATCTAAGTATAATATCTGTAACCATGCCAGACCTACGCTTAACAAAATAAATATTTGATTGATTGATTGATTGATGTCCTTCAATACAAATCCTAGTCTGTACTCCTACATCATCATCAACCTTCTTTATCGTCCCACTGCTAGACACAGGTCTCCTCCCATGCAGAGAAGGATTGAGCGTATACACCACGCTTGCTCAATGCGAATGAATGATGAATGGTTTCAGACTTAAGTCCAAGTTTCCTCAAGATGTTCTCTTTCACCTTTTAATCAGTCATTGGTGTCCAAGATATACTTAGAAAGTACATATAACTTAGAAAAGTTACATTGGTACTTGCCTGACCTCTACCCTGAATATAATATTAGATTAATAGAAAATAAACACATCTCGACTCTGGAAGTATTTTTGTAACTTCAGTTGTATCGGGTTCCAGACTTTCGGGTGGAGAGGCTTTCGAGACTCGAGACACTGGCCGCTGCTCTAAATAAAAACAGATTAACTTACTTAGAATTTTAGCAACACTTATAACTATTTCTTTTGTGACTGTTCGTGAATTATCATAATGTGATAAAATTTTCGATATTCATAAATGTATATTACAAGTCTCGTAGACCTGGGATGTTCCAAGACGTCCCGGAAATTTAATCGTGGGTTGCCTCAAGACCCGTAACTTTGAGAACTTAAGTAAATCTGCACTTGAGTTCTCAAATAACTAATATTTAACCCAGCTGGTCAGTTCCCATGAATACAAAACATAAGTGCTTATTGGAAATAATGAGGGAGGAAATAATTTGACAACTTTAGTACCCAGAATATCCCATTCGATATCATAAAGCGGCGTCATTAATTAAAACCGAAGTTATGATATAATAATGTTTGGTATACAAGAACAACCTATAATTATCTGTAAATGAAGTTACCATGAAAAGTCACTTTACCTAGAAAACAAATTGAACAGAAAATAGTTTCAATTAATTAGAAACAGAATTCCATGAAATTCCATTATGTTTTGCATCTACATACATTCATTTCTAATTATCGGCATAATTATGTAAGTATAATAACGCGTTTACATTATCTTTTAACAGCCTCCGTTGAGTAGCGGTAGCGAACGCGGCCGCTGCGCAAGGTTCGATCCCCGCGCTGTGCAAATATTTGCCTGCCTATATATTTGCACTGATCTGTTCGTGCCTCGAAAAGCACGTTAAGCCGTTGGTCCTGGTTGCCATATGAACATCTAATGGCAGTCGTTACGAGTTGTTGGAGCCCTCAAAAGTCCAATAATTGGTCTAACTGCAATACTTCAATATCGCCTTGGGGTTTTTTTTTGGGACAAACCCGCCACACCACCCACTGCAACTCCTGAAAGCCAGAATCAACAGTGGAGACCGCCAGAAAAACGCCGAGTAATGAAGCTCGACGAGTCCCGGAGAAACGATTCAACTGTCTTGGGTCCCGCAACGAAATTAATCAGAAAAGAATAGCGGAGGAGTAAGAAAAAAGATATTTTTTCCACTTCCCTCCATAATAAGCAGGAGACAGAACAGAACTAGGCCAATCGGAACAAAGGGACATTATTGCAACTGGGAGAAGCCCAGATTGCCAAGCACCACGGAATAACATTTGATCAAGTTAATGGGTCCTAAGTAGGTATTTGCTGTTAAAATTGATTCCAATAATAGGTATGGTAAAAGCGCCTGAACGCACGGAAATTAGTTCTAGTTTCAACAAGGTCCGTATAATAAACAACTCCGGATGTAACTTGTACACTATCCAACATAATATTGCGTTCATTCTGCCAAAGAATACACTCCCACAAGATGTGATGTGCGGACTGTTCAAATTCACAGTTCGATGAAGAACACTGACACAAAGGCGAAGGAACAAGTTTAAAAGAATACAGTTTACTTTTAAAGTTGCCATGACCTGTGAGAAATTGGGCAACGCAGTGGTCAACCTCCAGCCATGTCTTAGCCAGCCGATCGCCAACGGATGGAAAGAATAGATGGAGGTGCCGGCCCTTGATGGAATTATCCCACCTACTTTGCCATTCGGATAAGAGGTCCTCCCAGACGTCAGTCTGAGGTTTAAATAATCTAGAAATTCTATTGAGGTCGCGTTGTGTAACAAAGTTAGTGTCCATGGCCTCCCCCCTCGCGGAGTCGTACATTGAAGCACGTCGCTGTACTTCAAGATCGACTGGAAGTACACCTGCCAGAACGGGTAAGGCTTCAGTACTGACTGTTCTATACGCCTTGCATAAAAATATCAATGCCAAACGTACGCCTTTTGGTTGTGGAGGTGAGGTCAGACGGCAGTCGCTTCACGGAAAATATCGAAGTTTAGCCAAAAAACAGCAGTTAGACTGATAGAGCGGACCCCAGACTCTAAAGCTGAAAAGCTTCGGATACGACTGTGATTAACGCTGAGATGATAATGAACGAGTTGAGATATCTTCTAGAATATTCCTAAGATGTGGTGTTAAGGAAAAATATAACAATTCCCACAAATCCCACACTTTTCCTTATCTCTGAAACATACACAGGATACCTGACGATGATTTTCAGTTGCAGCCCAGCCAAACATACGCTGGAATAATAAACAAGGGAAAACGCATGTGTAAAAAAAAAATGCAGTGAAGCTGTGTATGCTGCACTGTGGACGTCGTGACGTCATCATCCTAAAAAATCAGTGCTGCGGTTCCACTTCGCAAAGGCTTTTAGCATCATGCTGAGTGATGGTCGCTTCGAGTAGATATAACACATATACAATATCTAACAAAAACCCTGTTGTTCCTTCTGCCTACGTTTTAAGAATGGGTATACGGATGTAATAAAACATATCATATAGAAAAATTTGTTCAACAAAAATTATAATTAAAATAAATATTTAATTATTAATATTTGTAATCTTTAACTAACTTCTTACCTTTGCAATTCTGCATGAAGAAGACATAAGTAGAACGTTCCCGGCAATCTCTTTAACTTATAAAAGCAGATATTCTAAACATTTTGTCGAATGTGTCGATGTTAATAGTTATTTGATGTTGACCCCTCGACTAGACAATAATTACTATTTTAAATTATAATTTCATTAATTATGTGCTTGTAAGTAAGTATATATGTCCCTGAAAGGACAACAGGGTTTTTGTTACATAGTGTACCTATTTTCCCTCAACTTATTTTATTTTTTGTCTGTGCCGCAAATACCCGTGTTGCCTTTCCTTTTTCGTTCTGAAAACTAATAATTTCGTAATTGGAAAAGCCCCGCAAGCGTGTGTTCGCGTATTTTATAAATAATATATAAATTTGCTAATTATTCTTTTTTCAAACTCAGCTCTTCTTGAGGACTTTTAGCGCCATCTGTGTTCAATATCAGGAAACCGTAACATAAACGCTCCCGCCGCAAGTAACGCCATCTAGTCATTGCTCTCAGTACTATGCATTGCGTTTGAGGAGGAGACTGCTATCAGTTGTCTTCACCAACCCCTAGTTGGCACTCTATGTGCTAAACGGAAGAAAAAGTTAATCAAATAATTACATTTATTTTTATTTATTTATTTACAAACATACAATTATAGCACTATTACAGAGCATTCCAATTCAGTGCTATAAGTAAGAACAAATTATACAAAACTAAAGAAACATTTATAATATATTTACATTATATACTTAGACTATAATAAACAGGAACAATACCTACATCATTAATTATTATTTCCTACGAATCTCTACCTTGTTCTATTAGGTTCTGTGCTGCTTGTAACAACTTAGGAAGTTTTTGGCCAAACAAGTCTTCCGCACGCGCAATCACATTAATCAGACGTATAGCTCGAGACATAGGGGCAAACTTTAGTAGGTTAGTCCTAGCCCTGGGGACATCTAAAAGGCTGGGGCGACGACGTGCACTTACGTACCCATTCGGCGCGTGCAGGCGCAGCTCTTCAAGTACCTCTGGATGTTGAAGCACTCCTAATAATACATATTAATATATAAGGTATATTGATTAGTGTTCATTGATACACATTATTTTTACCCGACTACGGCAAAGCAAAAGGAGGGTTATGATTTTGACAGGCTATGTATGTATGTATGTATGTATGTATGTTCATCTGTTCCCTCGTAACTTCTAAACTACTTATCAGAATTCGACAAATGATATATCATTAGAAGCATCTTAATTGTCCGCTGGTTATAGGCTATATGGGGTTTCACAAAATCTACTGTGGCGCCCTCTAGCGGACAAAACATACAGAGTAAAAAAATAAAGTTAAGATAAATATGCCGTGTTTGGTATCATTTGAAAGCGCTTTACTTGTACATTTTGAATATATATATATTGCTAGCATTTGCGTGTGACTTTACCTGTATTCATGGGCTGGTTGCATATAATTCACATCTTTTCGTTCATAGCTTCTTTACTACTTATCAGAATAAGACCACTGCAGTACCATTAGAAGGGCCTTGATATTCTGTTAGTTATGAGCTATAAAGCTTGTCACCAAATTTAGTATTGCGCCCTCTAGCGGACAAAAAGTTCTATGTTAATATAAAATTAAAATAAATATACCGTGTTTGGTATCACGTGAAAGAGCTTCACGAGTGCTTTATGCTTGTACATAATTACAAGAATGCTTTAATGATGTTAAATATGAGCGATAAGAGTAAAGCGCGGATCACGGGAACTGTGAATCGCTTTATGCAATGTAGAACAGTGTGAACATTATTAGAATATGTAATGCACTAATGAAAACGACATAAGCTGGGAGTAACTCCACGCGGTGAAGGTGGAAACAGTTTGATAACTGGCTAAATCTCCCATAAAAAGGCCTCTGCACTATATGCCTTCGGGCTTATGTTGTTATATGTGCGTGTAGATGTAATATGTCAAGTACCTAGTTTTTACCCGACTACGGCAAAGCAAAAGGAGGGTTATGATTTTGACAGGCTATGTATGTATGTATGTATGTATGTATGTATGTATGTATGTATGTATGTATGTATGTATGTATGTATGTATGTATGTATGTATGTATGTTCATCTGTTCCCTCGTAACTTCTAAACTACTTATTCGAATTCGATAAATGACATATCATTAGAAGCGTCTTAATTGTCTGCTGGTTATAGGCTATATGGAGTTTCACAAAATCTAACGTGGCGCCCTCTAGCGGACAAAATATACAGAGTAAAAAAATAAGTTAAGATAAATATGCCGTGTTTGGTATCATTTGAAAGGGCTTAACTTGTACATTTTGAATATATATATATTACTAGCATTTGCTTGTGACTTTACCTGTATTCATGGGCTGATTGCATATAATTCACATCTTTTCGTTCATAGATAGCTTCTTTACTACTTATCAGAATAAGACCACTGCAGAACCATTAGAAGGGCCTTGATATTCTGTTGGTTATGAGCTATAAAGTTTGTCACCAAATTTAGTATTACGCCCTCTAGCGGACAAAAAGTTCTATGTTAATACAAAATTAAAATAAATATACCGTATTTGGTATCATCTGAAAGAGCTTCACGAGTACTTTATGTTTGTACATAATCCCTAGTAATGCTTCGTAGAAATTTGAATGTAAACCAGGGTTTGGTAAACGGAACGATGGGAGTGGTGAAGGCATTCGAATGGCCTGCTCTTCGGCGCGATCAGTTGGAACAGGAGAACAGCCAAGCGCTGTTCTCATACAATTTGACGACGCATCCATAAAAGCAGATACTAACGGACTTATCAAAATCGAGCCTTGCCTCACTGAATTTGACGGCTTGAGGGGTTCTGGGCAAATTCAGCGTAAAATGCTCCCGCTGATTCTTTCTTGGGGTTGTACTGTACATAAATTACAAGGTTGTACTCTAGATAAAAAAGTTACAGATCTAGGAAAGTCATTGTTTGCTAAAGGACAGGCCTATGTCGCTCTCAGTAGAGTTAAAACCATAGAGGGATTATTTATAAGTGCCTTGGATCATAATAAATTACTTAAAAATCCACATGACAGTCGATCGTTAGCAGAATTAGATAGATTAAGAAATCTTCCCAGGTCCTCTTAATATAAGTTTTTTTTTTTTAATAATTATAAACTAGCGCTTGACTGCAATCCCGCCTGATGGTAAGCAGTGACGCAATCCTTGATGCCTGCGCACTAGTTTATTAAGCCTATTCACTTAAAAAACTTAGGAATAGCAAGGATGACGGCCGTTGAGCCAGGTGATGCAATGTTAAATCCAAGAGCAACACGACCAACCATGCTGCGCCAGAGGGAGATTGATCTGGAGACTCTCCACGACCAAACTCCCGACACAACAACATTTGGCGCATCGTACTCGCCATACAACGCAACACAAAGTGCTCAGACGCGTCCTCCGTACGGCTTCACCAGACATCATGCTGGAACACGACGAATCGCTTGGCGGCAAGACTTTGTCTGGTGGGTGGTAACTTCTGCCGGCAGCCGATGTTATGGCCTACCACCGTTAGAAAAACATCCAATCTATTTATACTAACGGCCTCATCCACTAATTCATGACCCATTCGGTGCCATCGACGCAAATGTGCGTCGCTACTACGAAAAACCGGGAGCTTCATACGGTGAAACCGTTGCTATACGCGCTACGCTTCAAGCGCTACGAAATAGTAAAATAGGACATCTCTACATATTACTATACGCCGATACATAAGTCAAAAGAGATGTCGTATGTTAACTACCTAGTTTTTAGTTCGTCAATTTAACTTTTATTAATATTATGCGCCACAAATACACTTTAACACCAAAATAGTACAAATAATAATAACAAGAGATAAATTTTCATGTTTGGAAAACCGCAGTCACACGTTATGAAAGTGCTACGGTAGGTATATGTAACGTGTGACTACGCCTTTCCAAACATGAAAATTTATCTCTAAATAGTGAATATTGCATACTTCAGAATAGTTTCGTAAGACATTATTGTCAGTTTACAACGAAGGCATCTTGGTAGAGTCTACTGTGTCCATTTACTTGCAACTACATTAGCAACTTTGTTCAGTTCAGTATTCTGAAAATCTTGTTTTATACTTTTTCAGCGTCGTTTTTTGTCGTAGTTGGGTTTTAGTTTTTTAACTTTTTATTATTAGGTCATCAGTTTAACTTGTGTTAATAATATGCGCCACAAATACACTTTAACACCTGTACGAGTCAGCCATCGTACATGACACGCGCACATTACACAGATCAGCATTATTCCGTCGCCTTGCACAAATTATAGCGTAAGGCGACAGTACACGATCAGCCTTCAAAGACTGTACTCATTTACACTTTCATGTCTATATTAGTTACGAGTTAGTTAAGTAATCAATAAATAATCATATTTGGCTATCCGTGACTATTATTGAAGTGTATAACCAAGGTGTGTGCGAATCATTCAGCAGCGCATACATCTTTATGGTCCTTCGAGCCTCAAGATCATAATTTCGCGTTCTTTTGTGTGGTGGCGATTTGTTTGGGCCGGTCGACCAGAAGCAGCATCGAACCAGTTCAATATAAGAAGCATCACCTGCACAGAGGATACGGACCGCGAAGATCACTAAGCAAGCAGCAGCAAATACAGGGATCACTGAAGCACGCCAGTAGTATCGGCAAACAGATAAGGTGAATCAAAGTGTTTGTTAAAAATATCTCCATCATGGAGGGAGTTACCCAATCTGGACATGGTAACCAACCAACCCTTTCAATAAAGGTACTTGAAATAGCTGAGACTGCGAATAACAGCAGAACAGATGAGATGCTACGCAAACAAAGGAGCAATATCAAAGCGTTCCAAAGAACCGCATCAAACATGAATGTGGACCTCCTCAAAGAAAATTGGCAGTTTGAAGACTCCTTAAAGGAGTTAGAGTCAAGGTGGACAGCAGTTGATTCACTTTATTGGGAAATTGACAGTTTACCCAATGAAGCCAACATACAATATGAGATGTCTTACAATACGTGCGAGCTGGTTTACAACCAAATGAAAGCAACCATCAACTCCAAAATGTGGTCAGTTACACACCGGGAAAAATCGACACCAGTCATCGAAATCCCAGCCTTTGGTGGTAGCTCCGAACACTGGACAGGAAAATTTACATCATGGGAATCATCTCCTCGTAAACCAGAAACAGCAAAACCATCTCAGTCAGAGTCTTCAAAAAATAACAAGAAATTTCATTCGTATAAAGCATTCAGCGCTAATCAGAACAAAAATAACAAATATAGATCAAATTCACCGACAAAAGACAATGCAAATTCAACGAACTGTCCACATTGCAACCAACACCACAAGTTGTTTTTGTGCAAAACATTTCTTGAATTACATCCGGTTGCAAAACGGCAAGCAGTTTCGAAATACAATTTATGTAGAAACTGTTTAAATGCACATACAAGCAAACAATGTCCGTCAAGAAAAACATGCCGCGTCTGCAACTCAGATCATAATACATTGCTTCACGACGCTTATGGCAAATGGAGTGGACAGAAATCAAACAGCAGTTTGCTAAGGTCGGGAGGTTTTAACTTACGGAAATGGTTGGCTAACAACGAAGAATTACTTCAAAACGTCAGTAAAGCGTCTTCAAGTCAAGCATCATTCGATTTCAAGCAAGCAGAATCAACGAAGACGCTCGGGCTGAAATGGAACCCCAGTGAAGATACATTCTCGTTCGAGCTAAAAATATGCAAAACAGAACCAACTGAACAACATACAAAGCGTTCATTACTATCAGATATTTCAAAGATATTTGATCCACTCGGGTGGTTAGCTCCGGTTACAACCACATTACAACTTTTATTCAAGCGAGTTTGGCTCTCCAACATTCAGTGGGATGACCAGCTTCCGGTGGAAATAAGTACCGAGTGGAAGCAAATTAAAACAGAGCTTCTAAACATCAATCAGTTTAGAATCCAAAGATGGTACCAGATAGAAGAACAAGACACAATTCAACTGCACGGCTTCTGCGATGCCTCAGTGAAAGCATATGCATGTGTTGTTTATTGTAAAATTGGGACCAAAATTTCACTCGTCGCTGCAAAAATAAGACTGGTGCCAGAAAACAAAAAGCTCACGTTACCGCGTCTAGAGCTGAGTGGGGCGCATTTATTTACAACACTTATGCGAAAAATTAAACAAGCTCTCAATGGACGTAAATTCGAAGTTTTTGGTTGGTGTGACTCCACAGCAGTTCTCGGTTGGATTCATGGCAATATAAATCGCTGGACACCATTTGTAGCAAACAGAGTCAAGCAAATAAAGGACGTAATACCATCAGATAAATGGCAATACGTAAAATCAGCAGACAACCCAGCGGATTGTGCCAGCCGCGGCATTACAACAGAGCAACTGAAGCAACATATTTTGTGGTGGAGCGGCCCGCACTTTCTCCCTGAGTTCGAGGAGTCAACAATCACAGAGAAGTGCATCTACGTCACGGATCAAGAGGAACGAAAATCAAAACAAAGCAACGTCACTATTCGTCAACCTCATAGCGATGATGTCATACAATTCATACTGCAAAGACACAGTAATTTGACACGCGCCGTGCGCGTGCTTGCTTGGGTACTACGTATCACACGACGTCACAACAAGCACACTGCTTACTTGAACGGAAGTGAATTGGAAGCGGCAAGACACAAGATAATTAAATATGTACAAGAATCGGAATTTTCAGAAGAAATTAATATGCTGCGAAGACAAGAACAAGTACCTAAGAAGAGTAAAACTTTGTGCCTCAATCCATTCTTAGACAAGAACGGACTTTTGAGAGTGGGAGGCAGACTCAAGCATGCGAATATTGATGAAAATATGAAGCATCCACTAATCATACCACACAGCAGCCACGTTACTGACCTCATTATCGATCAAGCCCACCGCCGCACGTATCATGCGGGGGCCCGGACGACGCTCGCTAATATCAGACAAACCTACTGGATATTAGGCGGAAACAGAGCTGTAAAGAAGCGCTTACATACATGCGTTACTTGTAGAAAGCATAAAGCTGTCATACAAAAGCAACTGATGGGGGAGTTACCAGAGTCTAGGAGCAACCCGTCGCGTCCCTTTCAACACACCGGCGTTGACTTCACAGGATACGTTGACGTGAAACTCAATAAAGGGAGAGGCGTCAAGACTAGCAAGGGATACATTGCAGTATTCGTGTGCATGGTGACAAAAGCAGTGCACCTCGAACTTGTATCAGACTTGACCTCATCTGCATTCTTGGCTGCCCTAAAGCGCATGTCCTCACGTCGGGGTAAACCACATCATATCTACAGCGACAATGGTACTCATTTTGTTGGGGCCAACAAAGCACTGCAGCAAGAACTGGTAGAACTACGCAAGACATTCAACGACGAGTTCTATACAGAGATCAATGAGTTGGGAATACAGTGGCATTTTAATGCCCCCGCCTGGCCAAGCGCAGGAGGCCTTTGGGAGGCAGCAGTAAAAAGTCTCAAGTATCATCTCCGACGTGTTGTTGGCGAGCAAAAACTCACGTTCGAAGAATACAATACTTTACTGGCTCAACTCGAAGCATGTCTCAATAGTCGGCCACTGTGCGCATTAACAGAAGACCCAGACGATTTGAATTATCGTACTCCATCACACTTTTTGAGCAGTGGACCCATACTGACTATTTTAGACACTGAAAAGGATGAAAGAACAAGGTGGCAGCGAACACAGAAGATTTTCGAGGATATTTGGAACAGGTGGCAAACCGAATATCTTGCAACACTCTCTACAAGGAGTAAATGGAAGAGACCTCAGAAAAACATTCGAGTAGATGACGTTGTTATCATTCACGAACCTAACCTCTCCGCGGGAAGATGGGCTCTGGGCAGAGTAACTGAGCTACATCCCGGTACCGATGGACTGGTTAGGGTTGTTACCCTGAAAACAAAAAATGGGTACCTCAAACGTCCAGTGATAAAGCTATCAGTGTTGGTTTCTGAATCCAATGAGAAAAAAGGACAAATGTCAGATCAGAGCCAAAACATCAAAACTAAGGACAACCAATCAAAACGACGACCGGGAATGGCGTCTAACCTGATAGCAACTCTCGTTACACTATTTCTCTTCATGACATCCGTCTTTAACAACGAACAGTTAGCACATCCATATACTTTGACAACAATACACAAAGCACTCTATTTTGATCGCATCTCAAACATGCAGTTCATTCGCGACGAATGGAAACTCATCGTGTATTACGACATGAACCCTTATTGGGACGGCTCGACAACCTTCGACAAATACATGAAACAAATAAACAGCGTTTGTGAAAGAGAAACAAACAAAGTTCTATGTGACATCATCCTACAACAGCTACGTCACTCTCATGACGAACTGGCGTACTACAATGTAATGTTACTTAATCAGCATTTCGAAGAACGCATACGTCGGCGGCGAGGCCTCATCGACGGTGTGGGTTACGCTGCCAACAGTTTATTTGGAGTTCTAGATCAACGCTTCGCAGATCAATACAAGCAAGATATTTCTTTTATACAAGAAAATGAAAAGCACTTGGCACTCTTGTGGAAAAACCAGACCTCAGTAGTAGAAGCAGAATACAATCTACTCAAGAGAACCGAAGAATCAATTAATCGGCAACACAAGGCCATCAATCAACATTTCAACATTCTTACGAAGACCACCAACACGTTGAACAAAAACTTGCAAGAACAAGAAGTGAGGAACGAGCTAGCACTGTCCACCATCATAGCTACAAATATGCTCACGAAGCTGAAATCAATACAAGATACAATAATCGACACTATAACAGACGTCCATCATGGAATGTTCAGCGCTCACTTACTATCGCCGAAGCAACTACGAGTTCAACTCAGCATAATCTCAGGACAATTATCGCGAGAACTATCCTTGCCGATAGAAAACATACAGACAGAACTTCCAAAAATTTACCACCTTCTGAAGGTTAAAACACGGATAACACACGACTACCTCATATTTGAAATTAGAATACCACTGGTCAACAGAGAAAGTTATGACGTATATAAACTCATATCAATACCACAACAACATGGTAATATAACAATCGTCGTCGTGCCGATATCAGATTACATCGCGATAAACTTATGCAAGGACACCTATCTGACAATGACGGCGAGAGACATACAACAATGTTTGGAGTACGACGAGTCTAGTCGCCTCTGTCACTCCCGAAAACCTATTTTCCAGTTTCAATCAGAAGACAGCATGTGTATCAAGGATATGGACACAAACAGATGTCTTACAAATACAGCAGCATGTCGCAATAATTGGCTAAGAATAGATTTAATTTTTGACATGTAACTTGGGTGAAATTTATAAGTTTAGTATATATGCATTTTGTAAACTCATTTTCATCAACCACTCACATCTCTCTCGCCCGGGAATATGTACGAGTCAGCCATCGTACATGACACGCGCACATTACATACACAGATCAGCATTATTCCGTCGCCTTGCACAAATTATAGCGTAAGGCGACAGTACACGATCAGCCTTCAAAGACTGTACTCATTTACACTTTCATGTCTATATTAGTTACGAGTTAGTTAAGTAATCAATAAATAATCATATTTGGCTATCCGTGACTATTATTGAAGTGTATAACCAAGGTGTGTGCGAATCATTCAGCAGCGCATACAACACCAAAATAGTACAAATAAAAAAAAGTTCAAAAACTAAAACCCAAATACGACAAAAAACGACGCTGAAAAAGTATAGATTTTCAGAATACTGAACTGAACAAAGTTGCTAATGTAGTTGCAGTAAATGACCCTGTAGTAATGTCATACAATACTATTCTAGTATACAATATTCACTATACTATAAATTTTCATGTTTGGAAAGGCGTCACACGTTGTCAAAAGTGCTACGGTAGGTAGGTAACGTGTGACTACGCCTTTCCAAACATGAAAATTTATCTCTACATGAATGAATATTGCATACTTCAGAATAGTATTGTATGTACTAATGTGTCCATTTACTTGCAACTACATTAGCAACTTTGTTCAGTTCAGTATTCTGAAAATCTTGTTTTATACTTTTTCAGCGTCGTTTTTTGTCGTAGTTGGGTTTTAGTTTTTGAACTTTTTTTTATTGGTAACAGGTCTGTTGTCAGAGCCGGCGGAGCACGTATAAATGCCCTACTTACAATCAGTAGATTAGTGACTCGCAGCTGCTACAGATTTAATAATAAGAATTATCTAAAGGCCTACTTTCGAAGAATTCAGAATTATTTGTCTGTTAAAATAATCAGGCGTTGGATAATCAGCGCATGTACTAAAACTAAATAAGTTGTTACGTAACAAAACACTTACTAAATCTTTATATGAAAATAAAAACACACAGTTCTAAATGTCAAATCTGTCGGTCGGTCAATAGGTATGATGTGATGTTATCATGAGCTGACGGCAGCAGTTGCATCTGGCTTTAAGTCTTATCGTACGGAACCAGCGTCAGATATCTTCATTGTACTTCCATCTGTAAATACTTCCTTGTGTATAGATTAGAAGTAAGTATGCTGAACCTGTCATCATTTCAGTCCCTGATTTAACTCGAGACGGTCTCCAAAGTCTAGAGCACAGGCGTAGAGTAGCCAGCCTTTCGGTGTTCTATACGAGGCATTTTGGGGAGTGTGCGAGGGAATTGCATGATTTAATTCCCCATCTCCGTTCCATCATCGCACGACTTGTTGTATGGCGAATTTCCACCCTTACGTTATTAACACCACTACGAGCGTTTCGCCTCCTACTTTATACCGCGTACATCGAGGGACTGGAACAATTTGCCGGCGGCGGTGTTTCCGTCAGACTACAAATTGAGTGTCTTCAAGGCTAGAGTGAATATGCTCTTAATAAACTAGCACGCTCTACCATCAACGATCGCATCACTGCTTATCATCAGGCGGGATTGCAGTCAAGCGCTAGTTTATAATAAAAAAAAACGGCCAAGTGCGAGTCGGACTCGCACATCGCGGGTTCCGCCGAAATTCGTCTAAGGTGTCGGTATAAACTGCTGTATCTTTTGATCGCGTGAACTTAGAAATTTGATTTTTTTCACTGCTTAAAAGGACAATAGACCCAGATTTTTGGTAAAAATTTCAATTTGATAACTTTATTCGTTCGTGAGAAATAAGGTAGTAAGTTTCATTTTATTAAAATATTTTTATTATATTATATAACTAAAAAAATGTGATTTTCGCAATTTTTCCTATATTTGCATTAAATGACAATGCTTTATGACAAATTTCAAGTTTCTGAGTTTACGGGAAGTATCCTGTAGGTTTTGATTCCTTTGCTAGTGTCGAAAATTTGTTGAAAATATCGACATAATCGGCTGTATCTTTTGATTGGCTTGGCTTGGAAGTTTGATATTTTCACAGCTTAAAGGGACAATAGACCTGAGTATTTCATGTGAATTTCAGCTTGATACGTCGACGCGTTCTTGAGATAAAGGGTCTTGACAGACATACAGACAGACGGACAACAAAGTGATCCTATAAGGGTTCCGTTTTTTCCTTTTGAGGTACAGAACCCTAAAAACTGTTTTCTTTTCAGCCAAAAGACGTCCCCTTCAACCGGCACTCTGATTCCCGAATCACCAGATTCTCTTCCAATGCTCCATCTTCTGGTACACGGTTGCCCCTCCAGAATCGTTCGTCCCCATTGTCCATCAGTTCTATGTATCCTGTCATTGCTTAAAGTCTATAACTATTACTTTCCCCGTTTCCAAACAGAATCATGTGCCTGAGCCGTCTATGTAACTTTGTTAACTGTTGGGCCTAATTGAGTTTCTTTACTGAAGCCATAAACTCGTGTTTGTGGTGTTCACGACCATCATTAAGACGTTCATTATATAGAAGCTATGACGTCATTGTATTCTATTCGGAGATTTTTGACGAAACGGAAGAGGTGGTCGGTAGTGGCAAAAGACAGACAGGATACTTCAGTTTCGGCAACTTATGTATTATGTACTAAGCGACCCGCTACAAAATGGGAATACTACTGAAAAATGCCGGGGAAGTCGATAAGTTCTGGCATGATGTCTGGTGAAGCCGTACGGTGGACGGGTCTGAGCAGTTGTGTTGCGATGTGTGCTGGGTACGATGCGCCAAATGTTGTTGTTTCGCGAGTTTGGTCATGGAGGGTCTTCAGATGAATCTCCCTCTGGCGCAGCATTGTTGGTCACCTCGCTCAACTACCATCTTCCTTCCAATTCTCTCAGTTTTTTTTTGAGTGAATAGGCTCTTAATAAACTAGCGTGCTTTTCCATCAACGATTGCATCACTGCTTACCATCAGGTGGGATTGTAGTCAATTATTTAAAAAAAAAAGATATGAGTGTCCTTGTTGTTTCGGCCAATTAAGATCATTAGCGACTCACTCACTCACATGTATGTAAGTAGGTACTGTAAGTACCAAATTCGTAACTATAAATCCTTAGACAAGAATGAGGCCTATGTTTTGCAATACGACATCACAGACTAATAAATTATTCCCGTCTATCTACCCACATACAGTCTCGAAATTAATTATCTCCCAGTGTGTCTAGCAATGAGATTTAATACGAAGAGTGTACCAATTGACCTTTTTGGGTAGACTGATATAATGGCTAGACATAATCATCAATGTTTCTATCGTCACGCTGATGCCCACAGGTCTCCTCTCATACAGAGAAGGATTGAGCATAATCACCACGCTTGCTCAATGCAGGTTTCGTCAAGTTCTTTTCCTTCGCCTTTAATGATTTTGAAGCTAGACAGTCGGAACCAGCTATAATTTGAGTCTTGATACTTACTTACTGCTCTCAGTCGATCACAAAATATCGTAGACTAACCAATCCATACTTACGGAACTTACGGAACTGAAACGTGGTCGCTCACAATGGACCTCAGACGAAGGCTCAGAGTCACACAAAGGGCAATGGAAAGAGCTATGCTCGGAGTTTCTCTTCGTGATCGAATCAGAAATGAGGAGATCCACAGAAGAATCAAAGTCCCGACATAGCTCTGCGAGTCGCTAAACTTAAGTGGCAGTGGGCAGGGCACATTGCTCGTAGAACCGATGGCCGATGGGGCAGTAAGGTTCTGGAGTGGCGGCCACGTACTGGAAGACGCAGCGTAGGGAGGCCCCCAACAAGGTGGACCGATGACTTGGTGAAGGTCGCGGGAAGTCGATGGATGCAGGCAGCACAAGACCGGTCAGCGTGGTAAGCCTTGGGGAGGCCTTTGTCCAGCAGTGGACATCTATAGGCTGAGGAAGAACCAATCCATACAGGGCCCGCGTGGTAGATTAGCCTATTTCTCACAAAGATAAAGCGTGTGTGGATGTGGATATATTATAGGTTATGCGTTTTTTTTGTTTCCGGGGTGGAATGTCCACATGGATATCCGCCGCCCTGGGGTGGGCGACGGGGTCTGTCAGACTCTTACTGACTAAAAACCACCCCGATGTTCCATCTCACACCTACATCGGGGGTTGCGAGAACGGCAGGATCCGAGGTTGCGGCGCAAAGTGTTCCACGCGCGCCACTCTTAGATATCATGGGGGGAGTCGTACACATCATTCCCTGACCAGCCAGCACCAGTCGGGGATTGCGGAAGCAGTGTTCGTTCTCGCAACCCCGGATAGGTGCGAGATGGAACACCGGGGTGGTTTTTAGTCAGTAGGAGTCTGACAGGCCCCGTCGCCCACCCAGGGCGGCGGATATCCATGTGGACATTCCACCCCGGAAACAAAAAAAAACCCATAAGCATCAGGATGCTTGGGGGGCGACATATGTCCGCGAATCTGTCGTCCCTGGACCCATTCATTGGCTGAAAGAAGGCGTTATCCGCTCTCCGCCGACGCGACGTCCGGTGCGCTTACTTCGGGCCGGGTGAGAGGACGAGTTCTCCCTCTCCCTTTCTGCAGTCTGCTTCGCTCCGCACTGTTTCGCAGAAAGAAACCACCGCATTATAGGCTATGCTGGCCCAGTCCGACCCGCCACCTCGCATTGAGCAAGCATGGTGATTACGCTCAGTCCTTCTCTGTATGAGAGGAGACCTGTGCTCAGCAGTGGGACGACAAAAAGGTTTATGATGATACTGGCCCAAAAGACTTTGAGACTTATTCAAGAAGCCTATTCCATGCATGATGAATGTTGATTTTAGTTATCTGAAGCGCGATTTTCTAACCATCTTTCCATGAAAACTTGGTGAAGTGAGTGTGGAGTGAACTGTAATTCCAAGTAATACTAGGGATTGACACTATTGACACTACAGTCACTCTAATACTCACTTCAGCCATCTTTATGGAGATGTTTACGGAATCGATCGGCAGATCGATTAGAACCGTTTTGCATTCAAATACCTACTTAAATGAAAGCGGCCTTGTTTTAGATTGCTATCTACTGATCGATAATGGCCTATTTAAATTACCAATTCTGTTTTTAAAGCGTTTCCAATGTCACATCGAGACTATTCTTTATTTTGTGAAGTTTTTTTTTTTTTTTATATATTATTATTTTTTTTTTTTGGGACAAACCCGCCACACTGTTCCCAACCCACTGCAACTCCTGAAAGCCAGAATCAACAGTGGAGACCGCCAGAAAAACGCCACATTTAAGATTACCTTTTAGTAGAAGTTGATAGGTTTTATGCGGCGCAAACGCTAGGCGGTTACGATCACCCCACTGAGATACTAGATTTAGGCAAGTATGGGTCAAGTTCTCAAGTCCAGCTCGGGTACTTGACTGAATGAGCAGTAGGCCATCGTCCGCGTAACCAGTAAGTGAACAGCCGCAAGGAAGCGGGATCGCGAGGAAATCATCAAAACACAAATTCCATAAATAAGGACCGACAACTGAACCCTGAGGACATCCCATGGTTAGTGCTTTAGTACTAGAAAAATGACCGAGCTTAAGTATCGCGGAACCGTTTATAAAGTACGAGTAAACGAGATTATATATGTTTCTATAGCAACCGCGGTTTTTTAATTTTAACAACAGCATAGGCCACCAAGCGTTATTAAAAGCCCCAGAAATATCCAAAAAGATACCAATCACGTACTTGTGTTCCGATTGGTTAACGGTTCTTCTGACAGAAAGCGCCGCGTCGACTGTTGATTTACCGATGGTGAGCCCATATTGATTACTAGGGTTGTAACGGAGGCTTGTTAGCGGAGGCGGAGGCGGATGCGGAGGCGACGAGTCTCACCTCCGCGGATGCGGAGGTTAACGGAGGCGGAGGCGGAGGTGAAAGTACATATAGAAAAAATTTAAATTTTTGGTTAAGTAAAACAAAATTTTTATTTTAAATACGTACATTAATAGGAGCATACTTGGTAAAAAAAATATTACCTTCTTGTAATGAAAACTAAGGAGAAACAAATTGTGTTTGCCGCATTCCCGCCTGGCACTAGTTGATTCTTGACCATTTCGCGCTCAAACGCGGTCGGACGGTTGTCGAGCGTCGCAGCTTGCGCGTTATTTATTTTATAAATACGTAAATAAACCTCCGTTATAACTCCGCAAAAAATTGTGCGGAGGCGGAGGCGGAAGCGAAGATACGATTTCTTGCGGAACTTCCGCAGTAACGGAAGCGGAGGCGAAGCTCCGTTACAACCCTATTGATTACTATGAAATTTTGGACCGTTCGGTAGTAAACGTGGAACGATGAGGCGCTCAAGAAGTTTCCCCTAAGATGGTAGAAGCGTGATAGGCCGATATGACTTCGGATCATCCGGTGGTTTATCACCACACTTTGGTATTATTTGGTTTATATAGTTATTAGTTAGTTATTGTTTTTATATAGTTATTTTGTTCGTTAAAACGTTGACTGGGGATCTGTCTGTCTCTTTTTTTATAATTATAAACTAGTGCTTGACCGCAATCCCGCCTGATGGTAAACATTGATGATAAAGCGTACTAGTTTATTAAGAGCCTATTCATTCAAAAAAGGTCGAAGGAAGACGGCAGTTGAGCGAGGTGATGCAATGTTAAACCCAACAAAACCACCAACGATGCTGCGCCAGAGGGAGATTGATCTGAAGACCTTCCACGACCAAACTTCAGACCCTACAACATTTGGCGCATCGTACCCGGCATCATACACATCTGTTCAGACCTGTCATCCGTACGGCTTCATCAGACATACTAGATAGACATATAAGACTCTGGTGGGTGGTAACTATTCTGCCGGCAGCCGATGTTATGGCTTACCACTGCGCATAAGGTCTTTTTGTATTATGCTGAGCACTGTCCTTTTTGAATGAAGTCTCAGCGGTCTCTACATAACAAAAATATATATAAAAAACATTTAAAAATATAAAAAATTGTAGCCCACCGGTATCGGGAACAGGGTCCAAGCTACCGGCGGTCAGGGCTCCAGAGAGAGGAACTTCCTGACGATGCGAGCCGTGTCCAGCAGTACCGCTTTCTGAATCAAGCCCTTGATCCAGCTGCCTAACGAGAGCCTCCTGAGGTGTTGGTCGAGGCTCTTGGCTATTAAGCCATTGGCTGTCACGACTATCGGTACAATGATTGCTGAATCCACTTCCCACATGTCGACAACCTCGTGAGCCAAGTCGAGATACTTGATTTGTTTATCTTTCTCAGCTTTCACGAGGTTCTAATCATGTGGGATGGTTATGTCAACAATCATTGCACGCCGCTCTGATCGATCCACCAGCACTATATCAGGCTTATTGGCAACAATAGTCCTGTCAGTGATGATGGATCGATCCCAGTACAATGTGATATGGTCATTTTCGAGAACTGGGTCGGGCGTATACCTGTAGTACGGCACCTCCGATTCCACAAGGTTGTATATAAGAGCAAGTTGCTGATGAATGATCCTGGCTACAAGGTTGTGTCTATGCAACTACTCTCCGTTAGCTAGACGAGAACACCCGGAGATAATATGCCTTATTGATTCCCCAGGCCGGTGACATGCCCGACAGATGTCAACTGTGCCGTCTTTCACAATAAATCTCCGGTAATTGTTCGTCATCATAACTTCGTCCATAATTGCACATACAAAATCTTCGGTTTCCCCAAAAAGGTCACCGAATCGTAGCCAGGCCACGGACGCTTGTAAGTCTACATCAGGCCCGTGTAGGGCTTTGAAAAAGCGTCCGTGAAGTTCCTTGCTCTTCCATACCTCCATGCGATCATTGGTGTCAAGCACTACTGGTTTGCGCCAGTTCTCTTTTGCCAAGGAGAGCGGAGTGATGCCCTGGTCAACTGCGACCACATCTCGATGCATTCCCACGTCGGTTGTTAGGAAATATTCTCTGAGACTGCATATCTCACGATTGTGGAGTGTCTTAGCGTTTAAAAAGCCTCGACCTTATTATTATTATTTTTTAGCCTTATTATTATTTTTTTTTATTATCTTTTTTTTTTTTATTAAACGTTTCCCTACACTAGGAGTTTCTCTTGTACCGTGGGTGCATTTACAAACATATACACTTACATACACAAACAACCAAAACCAGAACAACTACTTGTAGATCATACAAATGTTTCTCCGTGCGGCAATTGAACCTTCGATATACAGAGACGGCATCCGTGACTTCTCTGAATTCTATTTACCTACTACAAATAAACGTATTTTTCTTCGTTGAGAGGTCTCATAATCTACGTGGTTTATAAGAGAGATGGCTAATTAAAAGATTATGAGTATCTGAATCGTCCTTTTGCTGCTAACTCCAAGATATTGATCTATGTAGCTTTGTTACCAGCAAATTCTTGTTACTTTGTTTGTCCCTTTATAAAAAGAGAAGATTCAACACAGATTTTATCGTTTGATAATAAAAAGAAAAACCACGAAGTACCGAAACCTAGAGTTTTTGTAGTATCTTTTAGTGGCTATGTCTTACTGTTGTAGTGCTGACGAGTAGCGAAGTACATCAGACTGGATTGCCCAAGTAATGTTGCGGCAGACATATTGCTGAAATTGAAATTGTTGTGTTTTTTCGTTTTTGCTATCTTTTGTGTTACCTTTTATGTAGGTATCTGTTTGTACGAGTCTTGAAACACTTAATACTTTACTCTTTGGTAGACCATAACATTGACTGCCAGCCGAAGTTACCACCTACCAGACAAAGTCTTACCGCCCAGCGATTCATCGTGTTCATGTGTGACATGATGTCTGGTGAAGCCGTAAGGAGGACGGGTCTGGGCAGTTGTAGTACCTACGTTGCGCCAAATATTGAGGTGTCGGGATTTTGATCATGGAGGGTGTCCAGATCAATCTCCCTCTGACGCAGCATCATTGGTCGGGTTGTTGGGTTTAACATTACATCACCTCGCTCAACTGGCGTTTTCTTTACTATTCACTCATTTTTTTTGTGAATAGGCTCTTAATAAACTAGCGCGCTTTACCATCAACGATCGCATCACTGCTTACCATCAGGCGGGATTGCGCACAAGTGCCTACTTGTTTAAAATTATAAAACAACTTATAAACTATTATACGCCCGAACAATTGTGAGGACGGATGATGGATCTCTGTTACTCTTTTACACTAAAACAAGTGAACAGGTTTTGATGAAACTTTAAATGAATGTAGCTTATTATTGTATATAGGGGGTTTTGGGGAAATAACACGACTTCATTGAATGCTGTATATGGTCGACTGGCGAACCGTTTATTAAGAAGACAGCGATCGATACACACGCAATGTTGAGGGTACAATGTAGACACATTTTATAACACTACCTACTTACAACATACATTACACCCTACCACTTATTCTAAACTGCTCTTATACAACTAATTTACAATTAAGTATATTATTCATGGCTGGTACCTTATGACCGGTTTCCTTATACGTTTGCTTCGGGTCTCGGATGCTGTTGCTGGTGGCGGTGATGGTATCCGTGAACTTACTCCATTATCAGGTTCGCCAACGTCAGTTGGGAGTGGACAAGTTAACATAGACCGTGGAGACTTTTTCCAAATTTGATCGATATGTCTTTTTAAAGGTGGACCATTTTCCCTACTAACTAAGTAATAACGAGATCCTAAGTTCCTGTCAATTTTACCTCTAATCCACTTATCCTCCCCTCCAAAACCTCGAACCCATACGTCATCCCCTATCTCTAACGCACGCATTATACCACCCGCCCTTTTGACCTGTTTCTGTTGAGCCTCTTCTACTTTCTGTTTCACGCCTTGTACCTTATTGTCAATGTTCAACAGATCTAGGCGAGACCTTAATGTTCTATGCTGCAGTAACTTCGCAGGTGACTCTCCTGTTGTACTATGTACGGTGTTCCTATACATAAGTAGGTACGACTTCAATGCCGTATCAACCTCTATACCGTCCCTAAAAGCCTTTTTTAATGCATTTTTACAAATTTTAACGGCATTCTCTGCAGCTCCATTCGATGCAGGGTGATAAACAGGCGTAAAAATATGTTTAATACCGTTAACACGCATAAATTCTGCTACTTCAACACCGGTAAAAGGAGGTCCGTTGTCCGATACTATCTCTTTTGGTAACCCAAACCGAGCTAATACATCCCTTAATACCTTAAGAACTTCCTTCCCGGTCGTTCTTTTCATTTCAAAAGCTTCGATCCATTTAGTCGACGAATCCACTATGATAAAAAACGTCCTACCCTGAAAAGGGCCTAGGAAATCAACGTGTAACCTACTCCACGGCTCTGAGATATAGGGCCAGGGTTGAGGGGGTGCTTTCGGGGGGGCTGGAGCTTCCAACCGACATGTATTGCATTCCTGACATAAGCGTTCAATGTCTGCATCGATACCAGGCCACCAAACGTAACTACGAGCCATTGATTTCATTTTAACAATGCCCATGTGGCTGATATGTAACTCTTTTAATATAATACTTCGCAATTCCGTTGGTATCACAACTCTATAGCCCCACATAACACAACCCGATTCGACGTACAACTCATTCCTTCTAACAAAATAAGGTTGTAGCTCCGCATCGGGACAAGAGCTAGGCCAACCTGACCTTATATATATCATTACTTTTCTCAAAACACTATCCGTATTCCCCAGCTTACTGACATCTTCACTGGTTATCGGTAAAAAATTCTGTACGAAATTTATATACGTGACTTCGTTCTGTTCTTTGTTCCTTGTACCCACTGGCAACCTAGATAAAGCATCTGCACCATTCTTATCGGTAGGTACGTATTGAATTTGATACTGATAACCAGAGAGGACTACCGCCCACCTTTGTAGCCTACTTGCTGCCATCGTTGGGATACCCGTTTTATCCCCAAAAATAGAAACAAGTGGTTTGTGGTCCGTCTTGAGAACAAATTCTCGCCCGTATAAGTACTGATGGAACTTCCTTACTCCAAAAATAATAGCAAGCGCCTCCCTTTGAATCTGCGAGTAGTTTGCTTCCGATGCGTTTAAAACCCGCGATGCGTAAGCAATCGGACGCTCAGTTCCGTCTGGCCACACATGAGCTATGACCGCTCCCACCCCCTGCGCACTCGCATCCGTCGTCAGCGTTACCGGCATACGCGGATCATAATGCGCGAGCACCTCACTAGAAGACAACAGATCTTTAATGCTGTTGAAAACTTCCGTACAATCTTTTGTCCATACAAACTTGTTATCTTTCCTTAGTAACTCGTAAAGGGGGGTTAGCCTCATACTAATATTCCTAACGAACTTGGCGTAGTACATAACCATACCCAAAAACGATCTAAGTTCGGATACATTGGATGGTATAGGTACTTTTTTAATAGCTTCTACTTTACCTGGGCATGTCTTTACTCCATCTTTACTAATTATGAACCCTAAATAAGATACCTCATCCGCAAAAAACGTACATTTCTCTTTCTTAACCTTTAACCCGTACCGCTGTAATCTATCAAAAACTTTAAACAAGGTATCCATATGTTCTGCCTCGTCCCGGCCTGTCAAAATGACGTCATCAAGAAAAACTCCTACCCTAGGCATACCTTCAAATATTTGTTCTATTTTTCTTTGAAATATCCCCGGACTTGATGACAAACCATATATCAAACGATTGTATTTATATAATCCCCGGTGTGTATTAATTACTGTATATAATTTCGATTGTTCATCCAGACAAAATTGTGCGTATGCTTGAGATAAATCAATTTTTGTATATTTATGCCCCGAATGTAATTTACTTAATAAATCGTCTATTCTAGGTAGGGGAAAACGGTCAACCTCCAAACATTTATTTAAGGTAAGTTTATAGTCACCGCACAATCGTAGCGAGCCGTCTTTCTTAATGACTGGTACGACCGGGGTCGCCCAGTCAGATGTCTCGACAGGTGTGATGATACCGTCCCTCTCCAGCTGATCCAGCGCTTGCTCCACACGCTCCCGCAGCGCGTACGCGAGTGGTCGCGCTCGCAAATATATCGGCCTTGCGTCAGGCCGTACACGCAAACTCACCTCACCACCAGTAAAACAGCCGAGACCGTCAGAAAACACCTCAGAGTATCTGCAACGCAATTCATCAATATTAAAAACTTTAGTACTAGTCATATTATTTATACATTGTTGATTGAGTTTATCAATAACTTCTAACTTTATTTTCAAATCGTATAACCATTCCCGACCCAATAACGGCTCTTTACCGTGGTCTATTACAAACAAATCTAACTCTTTGCAAGCATTACCAAACCGTACATAGGGTTTAATTTTGCCCCGTGGATACACCTTTTCGCCGGTATAATAGTTAAGTACTAAGTTGGATGTAATTAAAGGCAGGGTACTTAATTTTTTTTTATAAAACTCGTAACTTACACAAGAAATCCTACTACCTGTATCTACCTCCATACAAATATTTTTTTTATCTATTGAGACTTCAATATAATATGGTTTATATTTCACCGAATTATCCAATTGAAGTACATTTAAATTTACCTGTTCTAGGTTATCGACATTATTACCAGCTGACTCCTTCCCCTCGTCCCTCACTTGTGTCCACATAAGGTCTCTGTCCTTTTTCAGTCTAGGACACATCTTCTTTAAATGACCTTCCAGATTACACACACGGCACGTATATCTCCTAAAACGGCACATTCTCGTATCGTGGTATGCTCCACAAGCGGCACACGGACTTGCCGCTTGTTGCGGTCGCCTCGACTCGGCCGGCGCCGCTCGTTCACCGCGCTGACTCACCGCTGGCGCGCACTTTGCGTCCTGCCGCGGGTTATGTTCCGCTGACCGACGGCCGCGAGCCCCTGACCGTCCGCTGCCTCGCCCGGCTGCGCCCACATAGTGCGTCGCTGCTGACCCTTGCGCCGCGTCTGTGACGTCACTGCATTGACCGCCGTCCCGAGCCCGAGGTTCTACCATCGCCGCGTCAGACTCCGCGGTCTCCATCGCCACGGCCAACTGGAGCGCCTTACTGAACGTCGGTACCTCTCCCTCGAACAAGCGTTGTCGAATGACATCATTTTCTATACCGCAAACAAATTGATCCCTGAGATTATTATCCAGAGCTTCCCCAAAATCACAGAACTTCGTCAACTTTTTCAGCACAGCTACATAAGTTGCGATATTCTCCCCTTTCCACTGTTTCCTTTGTCTGAATTTAAATCTCTCGGCCAGTACATTTGGTTTCGGTTGAAGATGACTTTGCAGTATTGTAACAATCTCATCAAATTTTAATGTAGAAGGCTTCTTCGGCGTACATAACGTGACTAATAATTCGTAACACGCACTTCCCATGGCCGTTATCAATGTTGGCACTTTTAAATCCACTTTAACATCATTCACTATAAAGTACTGCTCCAACCGCTCAATGTATAAAGTCCAATTATCAGTTTCAACGTCAAAAACTTCCAATTTTCCCAAAGGCATCTTGTATTAAACGCAGTATAACACGCTATGGTCCAACTCGTCGCCAAATATTGTATATAGGGGGTTTTGGGGAAATAACACGACTTCATTGAATGCTGTATATGGTCGACTGGCGAACCGTTTATTAAGAAGACAGCGATCGATACACACGCAATGTTGAGGGTACAATGTAGACACATTTTATAACACTACCTACTTACAACATACATTACACTTATATATCAGAATAATATATAGTGTACTTTTTATGCCAATATTCCTACAGAATCGAAATTCATGCGGGTGAAACCATAATGCGAAATTTTGGTATAGATGTATCACAGAAATCTTATTAATAAAGCAATTTGCCCTCTTAATAAGATTTCTGTGGTAAAGATGAATGATTTACTCTTTCAGGCCGAAACTTGTCCATCGTAAATGTTTTTTTTAGAAATAAACCATTCTCGTTTATCTCTATAAAAAGTTAGTTATCGTGATTGTCATGATCAAAATGTAGGTACTTAAATCTCATGTACACAAAAGAAGCCTTATTTCACGATATAGACCCAAATCACCAGAGACTTAGCAAAACAAATACGACGGCTAAATACAAGGCAAATGTGCCAATTTTAGTTCCCGAGGCACTCGAGCCTCGAGTGCTTTGAATGGGCACAAAAAGCATCGTCTGTCATTCCGAGTAGCATATTTAGTCCAGTGTTCTTTGTCAGTAGTTTTGCATGAATATTTATTTAAAAGTCTTTTTGGCTGATAAACTCTCTTCCTACTCAATACAAAAGTTCATGTAATTGGCTTAATTGACATAAATAGTTTCCCCTTCTTATAAAACGAAATCTAACTATAGTTCCGCACTTAACCTTTCAGTGAGTATTTTTATTTCGAACTTTATTGAGGTTAAGTCAAAGTCATCATCATCATCATCTTCATCCCAGCGTTAATCCCAGTCGCATCCGAAGCCTTTTCAGCTTTGGAGTCTGGGGTCCGCTTTACCAGTCCAACTGCTGATATGGCTAAACTTCGACATTTCCCGTGAAGCGACTGCCGTCTGACCTACACAACCCGAAGGCGACATCGAAGCATTGCAGTAGACCAATTGTTGGATTTTTGAGGGCTCCAACAACCCGTAACGCCTGCCACTAGATGTTCGTATGGCAACCGGGACCAGCGGCTTAACGTGCTTTCCGAGGCACGACCAGACCAGTGCAAATATTCATATTCATGCAGACAAATACTTGCACTGTGCGGGGATCGAACCTGCGCCACCTTGCGCAGCGGCTGCATCCGCTACCGCTACGCCACGGAGGCTGTCACGTGAGGTTAAGTCAAAGTGCTTAATCTATAATGGTGAGGTTCATAATTTAACAACCATTTAGATTTAGGTGGTATAAACCGGCACCCTAATTACATGACACGTCATTATTATCAATTGGAATCATTTTGAAGCTTATTGCTATTCCATTGCTTCCTGTGTTCGAAAATGTATCTGCTTAACAACGTAAATAACGCAATGAATATTGTTGAACTGTCAAAATTAAACCCATTGCTACTGATAATGTGTTACATAATTACCCTGCGGATCTAAATAAAATCCATGTTTTAAAATAAGCGGCTTAAGTTCGAATTAAAAAGTACGCTGTTCTTTTAGGCCAATTAAGTATATATGAAAGAACTAAGTACTAACAGAAGAAATGTAGTGTAAGTAGATATCTATACTAATATATAAAGCTGAAGAGTTTGTTTGATTGTCTGTTTGTTTGAACGCATTAATCTCAGGACCTACTGGTCCGATTTCAAAAATTCTATTTGCGTTGGATAGCCCCTTAATCCAGGAAGGCTTTAGGCTATATAACATCACACTGCGACCAATAGGAGCGGAGCATATCGAAATCTACGCGGGTGAAACCGCGCGGCGCAGCTAATGTTCTATATTACTGGTTTGATTTCCGCGTTTACTCATTCAGGTGAACCATCGTGCGTAGGTCTTGGTGGCCGTTGGTGATTATTCCAACCAGTCCATCGCCCTCCAGAAGCTTCCTAAGTCTCCTAGATTGTTGAGAAAATCTTTCTAAGATCTTGGTGTCCGAAGGATTTCCAATCTAATCTGGTTGACGCCTGTACACTTGATGGGCACATGTGCAACGGCTCATCAACTTTCATGCAAGCCCTGCACAAGAGGCTGTCCGTTATGCCTATTGTTGGTGTTTGTTTAGCGAGCAGTGTCCTGTGACGATCCCGTCACCAATAGCAACCTTTTCCTGAGTGTGTATTGTACGTAGATTTCATCATCATCTCAGCCACATGAAGTCCACTGGTTGGACATAGCCCTCCCCCAAGGATTTCCAAAAAGAACGGTTGGACGCGGCCTGCATCCAGCGCTTCCCTGCGATTTTGGTCAGATCATCCGACCACCTAGTCGGTGGGCGTCCGACGCTGCGCTTTCCGATACGTGGTCGCCATTCAAGAGCCTTTCTGCCCCATCGACCGTCGGCTCTACGAGCTATGTGCGCCGCCCACTGCCACTTCAGAGAGCTAATCCGCTGGGCTATGTCGACGACTTTAGTTCTTCTACGGATCTCCTCAATCCTAATTCGATCACTTAGAGAAACACCTAGCATAGCCCTCTCCATAGCTGTCTGTGCAACCTTGAGCTTTCTTATGAGGCACATAGTGAGGGACCACGTTTCTGATCCGCCCTCCAATAGAACAACAAAAAAAGACCAGGCCCCCAGTCTTTGGCAGCCCCGCTATTCCTGTACGTATATAATATTAATGAACTAAACATTTCTTAAGACTGATTTACACGGTGCAATTTAATTGCCTATGGCTTCAATTAATTTGAAGCAACAATAAAAGTGGCATTGTCTAAACACTATTTAGACGATACAAGTCATTTGTTGCATCAATTTTATTTTATGCCATAGGCGATTAAATTGCAATGTGTAAATCAGACTTTACAGTCGAAATCACTAAGCAAGACCTTGGCCCGCTCACTGAGAGCTAATTGATTCAATTGCCTCTCCGCCGGGAATCATGACGCTGGAGTTACCTTCTTTATGACGATGATATCACAAATAAACTGATTTGTTTTCTTCTCGGTGGTACGTCATAATATTGGCTGCCGGCAGAAGTTACCACCCACTAGAAAAAATCTTGCCGCCAAGCGATTCGTCGTGTTCCGGCATGATGTCTGGTGAAGCCGTACGGAGAATGGATCTGAACAGTTGTGTTGCGATGTGTGCCGGGTACGGGAAGAGAGTATAGACCTACTTATCTATTTATTTATGTACCAACTGCGCCTTACAGTTTCAAAGACAAAGACAATTTATTTTGCAAATATGGGTAAAATAATGTTGTTACAAAAAGAAAGGTACTATGATCAGCTATATTTTACCAATCGGCATGCAATATACCTATTATAATTGAGCGTTAGAAACGTACATAAAAAATCGTTCTCATTAAGGAAACCTAAAATATTATAATATACTTTACGAATTTATTAATTTTCTTCATCCGTAAAAGTTTCGAAACCGTGGGAATACTTGGTTATATAAATCTATATATAAAACTGCTATCTTTATCTATACTAATATATAAAGCTGAAGAGTTTGTTTGTATGTTTGTTTGTTCGCGCTAATCTCGGGAACTACTGGTCCGATTTCAAAAATTCTATTTGCGTTGGATAGCCCCTTAATCCAGCGTGTCTGCGTGCGTGCCTGTGTGTGCGTTAAGAAAGAAAGAAGGATAATTCATTACACACAAACAAGCAAGGCACATTAGAAGTAAAATACTCGTAAATAGCCTCGTACTCAAGACTCAATGTTGACGAATTCGTCCATTGCTTGATGCCAGGGCTAGGGCCAAAGATAATGCATATTAGTTGACATTGACAATAAAAATTATTCTGTCCGTGATGCGCCTACGAGACTGGTAAGTGATAACAAACAAATAAAAAATACTATCAAAAAAAAATGGATGAGAATAGTGGCTTAGTGGTAACTTACTGGTTGTAGATCGTGAGTTCGAACTATAACAGGCGCCTTCCTTTGTATAAATTATTTCCTCAACACTGCTCTCTAACCAGTAGCTAAAGGAGAAAAATTTCGAAGACAGCAGTGAGCAGCTCGCCGGCCGGTAAGGACCAGGCCCGAGTCGACAGCGCGTTGGGTGTAGCGGTAGCTACAACCGCCACAAGGGAACAACACGTTTTACTGACGTCACACGAATTCTACATCTCGCAATCAAAGTTTACTGTGCAACTAGCATATATACAACTTCCCAATTTCAACCATTGGGCAAGTGCCCGCCAGACATAACACCCGTCTGGTCGGAGGATCCTACCTTTTCTATGAAGGATGAGTGAACGTTACTCCTTGTTCCTCATGCCTCCACACTGGTGACCCCGAGCATGAACGTCAGCGCAGCCTTTGTACAACAACTTCAGCGTGACGTCGTCATCTTCACTCCCGCAAGCTTCATCGGCGAATCACTCAGCCAGCCAGCACCCACGGCTTCAACGGGTATCCTGACCACAAGCATGCAGCGTCCGCGCATACCTGGTCATCACCCTCAGCCTCATCAGCAACCTCGGCACAGCACACTGCACTTTCGGTCGGTCAACAAGCAGAGCCCTCTCTCCTGGTCGACGGAGCAGCCAGCCTTAACCCGGCGCTGTACGACATCCGATGCACTGGAGTATAACGCAGCGCCACCACCCCGACTCACTGGGGAATCTCCGAAGACAGGTCCGACTCACCGTGAACTACGCGGCAACCGGTTTCGACTCACTGGAACCTGAGCTGGCCTGGCAAGCATCGCAAGATTCAAGACTCAGCCCACTATCGACCTCCGGTCTCCGGAGGGGAGTGATGTAGCGGTAGCTACAACCGCCACAAGGGAACAACACGTCATACTGAAGTCACACGAATTCTACATCTCGCAATCAGAGTTTAGCGTGCAACTAGCATATATACATCTTCCCAATTTCAACCGTTGGGCAAGTGCCCGCCAGACATAACACCCGTCTGGTCGGAGGATTTACTCCCTGTTCCTCATGCCTCCACATGGTGTTTCACGGGCGCCTCAAAGATATGTCAGCACATCGTGACGGGGTCCACGAAGACCGATGCCTCCTGGGTCATGGTTGTTGGTTGGTTAAAAAAGAAACCGTAGCGCATAGGCAAGTGAAGAAAAACGGATAGGTTTTAGTCAGTAAAAGTCTGACACGCCCTTCCGCTCCGCCCAGAGCGGGAGAGCCATTTGATGATTTCCCATCCCAAACAAACATCAGGTGATAATCTACGAACCTGCATTATATTCCATTCTCTTTAACAAAGAGGAGGTCTGTGTTACAGCAGTAGCAACATTAATGGCTGATTACACCATTGAACACATATAATCTATTATCTATTACTAATATATAAAGCTGAAGAGTTTGTTTGTTTGTTCGCGCTAATCTCGGGAACTACTGGTCCGGTTTGAAAAATTATTTTTGCGTTGGATAGCCTATTAATCCAGGAAGGTTTTTGGCTACATAACATCACGCTGCGACCAATAGAAGCTGAGCATAACTAATTCAACGCGAACGAAGTCGCTGGCGGCCGCTAGTAATTTATAAACAGAAGTTGTTTATACACATAGGATACTTTGCAATCACAATATTATTACAATATCTTAATTTATGCGGGTAAAACTGCAGAACGCTGCTTACTAACTAATTTCATTCAACGTTACTTCATTATTTCTTTAAAAAAATGGTATTAGAAAAATACGTGGGTCTAAAACTGCAATGCTTAGATATCGCTTTCGGGTTGTGGAGCTCAGACGGTAGTCGCTTCACGGAAAATATCGAAGTTTAGGCCAAATCAGCAGTTAGACTGGTAAAACGGACCCCAGACTCCAAAGCTGAAAGCTACGGATGCGACTGGGATTAACGCTGAGATGATAATGATGGTATTAGAAAAATTGTTACATTCCTGAATGTCACAATTCACTGCATAAATAATAGCGAAACAAAGTGGAATTACACAATCTACATTTGCCGGTAGAGATTAGAATACATGTGGGCGAGCAACACTGCTTCAATTAAATCCAGTCAAAGTTTGCCGCAATGTCAGACGTCTATACTTAGTTCAGTGTGTCTCTACTTATATTATATAGAATGTAATAATTATGTAATAACAATTACCTAATTGGCAACACCATTAAGTACACAGTGAGATAAAGTTTAAAAAGACTCCAACAGTGATTGTTTTGTGATTTCTGGAAGAGGTTCTTCGCAACGTGAGAATGATGAAATTGCTGAAAGCACTGGGCGATGTGTCAGGTAAGTAGATAAATATGAATTGAATTTTATTTATTCATGAATAGAACTGACTAAGATCGATGAATTGTCAAACTTAAATGGAGACGTCTAATTTTCCTTTCATTTTCATTTTGGCACGGTTTTCCTATTCGCTAAGATGAGATTGCAATATTAGATTTTGAACCTTTTTTTAATTACGAGATAGGTCCAAAACGGTCTGGATTAACGACCACGTGCGTCCACGTCTGACAAACGTCAACCTGTAGGGCAATTGCGTAACATAGTATCAGTAGCAATGGGTTTCATTTTGACAGTTCAACAACATTCATTGCATTATTTACGTTATTGAGCAGACACACTTTCCAAACATATGGAGCAATGGTTTAGCTATGGTTTAATTAAGAGTGGACTTTAGTGCCGAGGAATTTGAGAAACAGGTATTTGAAGAAACTATTGCCGTCGCGCCGCTTTCAACCTTTCCCTGTAAAGTGCGAAAGGGACATTTGCAACTCAGGCTGATTTTACCTACAAAAACGTTGAGCAAAAGATGTTCCGTAATCCGCTGTTTTCTTTTTCAAAACACGACAGATCTCAATTATTTTTATATCAAAATTTAGAGGATGAGTATATCTATGCCTCTATTATTTTCTTTTTTGTCAAAAACTTATCACATTTGTGTAATAGTCGTCTGAACATCGCGGTAAAAATGGGTTATTTTTCGGGATTTTGTAACATCATATTTCTTTTATTAATTAAGTTTTCGAAAAAATCAAATAATAGGGGCACGTATAATCAAGGTGATAGCCTTAGCGTAGCGGTAGCGGACGCGGCCGCTGCGCAAGGTGGCGCGGGTTCGATCCCCGCACAGTGCAAGTATTTATACAACAACGTAAGGGTGGAAATCAGCCGTACGCCGGGTCGTCCGCTGATGGAACGGAGATGGGGGAATTAAATCATGCAATTCCCTCGCACACTCCCCGAAATGCATCCTATAGAACAACTCGAGTTAGATCAGGGTCACCAATCAGCCTCTTTGCACGTCTCTCCACTGAATCCAAAGTGGCCAGGTGACACTTGGCAGCACCAGCCCAAATGTAGCTGCAGTACTCCACACACGAAAGGACCTGTGCTTTGTATAACATTAGAAGCTGCCCAGGTGTGATGTACTGCCGGACCTTTGCGATAACGCCAAGTTTCCTGGCAGCCACCTTGGCCTTGGACTCAATGAACCGCCCAAAGTTAAGGTTCGAGGAAATCTCAACTCCCAAAAGCTGAAGGCGGTCGGAACACTCCAAGGACACATTCCGAAAAGTAGGGGCCAAGATGAACGGCTCCTTTTGGCGGTGAAAAGACACGCCTGTGTTTTGGCGGCATTGAATGCTACAAGACTGGCATTGCCTTATTCGGAGATTGCCTGCAGTGCAACACTCGTTCGCTCAACCATGGCCTCTCTTTCGGACTGGATTGATTCCCTACTAGCCCGAGCATCCGGTAGGTATCTCTCTACAACTGTGCTGACATCTGCATACCCATAGATACCGGGCATCAGCAGATCGTTAATATGCAGCAGGAACAGAGTTGCAGAGAGAACAGACCCCTGAGGAACACCGGCATTAGTTGACATGGGCTCAGAAGAGCATCCGTCGACAACAACTCGGAGGGACCATTCAGTCAGGAAGTCTTTTACCCAGCCAGTCAATAATAATGCCAGCCAGGTAATAATGATAAATTAACCTTTATTATATTATTTTTCTATCCCTTTGACCATCTGACTTAGCTAACTTTCAATCTACAAAACTAACTTCCAACCCTGAAGTTATAGTTACTTATAACATATTTAGTTGTAAAGGTCTAATCAATACAAATTAAGTAAGCCCAAACACATGACAGTTGCTTCCGATGTGGATTCCCTTGATTCTCTGTCATCTCCATCATCAGGTCAGGCCCAAATCTTCACGGTTTTATAGTATCATCCGATATAAATACGAGTATCAAGTTTTCACCCGAAGCGTGCCTACAATTTTCGATAATTGGCCTAAATTTCTTAGAATTTCCATTATCGACACTGACGTGGTAACAATGAGATTACTTACGCAGCATACTCTTTCATATGAAAAAAGAATGGACAAAATCGGTTCATTAACGATAAAGTTATCAGCGAGCACACATAAATCGAATTGAGAACCACACTTTTCGGAACTCTGTTAAAAAATAAAATACGCAAAATTTTTATTATGAAGTATCGTCAACATTTGTTTCAGTCTATAATAACCAAAAGTATTTGGGCGCACCAATAAACAAAAATAAAAGTGCCATGTCTGTTACTTCTGTGGTCTATGAATTTAACTTGTATTAGTAAGTACTTCGTCCGCCAGACGGCGCTAGTAATATTTTACGAAGTATTGTAGAGGTGGAGCGCGGTGAAGAGGGAGCAAATGCTCGAGGTCATTTGGTGAGGGTACGACCTTAAGCCGTTGGTCCCGGTTGCCATACGAACATCTAGTGGCAGTCGTTACGGGTTGTTGGAGCCCTCAAAAGTCCAACAATTAGTCTAACTGCAATGCTTCGATGTCGCCTTCGGGTTGTGGAGGTCAGACGGCAGTCGCTTCACGGAAAATGTCGAAGTTTAGCCATACCAGCAGTTGGACTGGTAAAGCGGACCCCAGACTCCAAAGCTGAAAAGGCTTCGGATGCAACTGGGATTAACGCTGGGATGATGATGATAATAAGCGGACCCCGGGCTCCAACGCGAAAGCCACGGATGCAACCGGGATAAACGCTGAGATGATGATGATGACGTATAATCAAGGTGTGAAATTGTAGAAAAAAATCATTGCTCTAAAAGCGTCATCCACGAAGAAAACAGCGGAATACGTTTGTATGGAGAAAACGCCATTAGAGTCCCCTCTTAAGGTACTGGTCACTGCGTTTGTTTACCACTTTGCATATGCAAGGTACAGATCAATTAGCACCAGACACTATATGGCGAAGAGGTGGATTAAGAGTGTTATGGGTGTTATCTTATATGAGTCACAACATGTGATTTTCTTTCAAATCTATAGATTTATAATGACAGTCTCGACTATCGGCTTCAAATATTTATCAAAACGCTTTAATAAAACTTCGTTACCCAACCACAGAGTACGAATTCAAATACAACTTACAAAGCTTTCAAACTAAAAGGATTTTGTGGAATAAGTTCCAAATCCAAAGCCAAAACTTTGTGATTGGCTAATTCTATCATTATTTTGTACTTCAGTACCCGTATCGGCTTATAAAGGCAAATAGGACAATGTTTGCACGATTAACTTAATTCTTTCTAAATGAATCAACCAATTTGAATATTCTGCTAGGCAACACATTGATTTAGATATAGCGAATACGTTTACTTGACTTACCTGACGCATAAAAAGTAGGTACCTACACAACATAGCCAAAAATGGAAGTTGAAGGAAAACATGCAAAATTTCTCTTGTACTACTGTACCTACATAGTATTCTATAAACTATTGTGTTTTTTTTTTAAATGAACAGACAGATGTGCTGCTGGGGTGTTTGTACCGTCACTTCTTCCCAGCCAAAGCACTTAGGAAGTGTCGATGGGTGGACGTTTTGGGGGACTGTCTTATGTAATATTGACGTTAAAAAGACGTGAAAAAGTGCTGATTCTCGGCCTAGTTTGAATAAATGACTTTTGATTTTATATTATACATTGGTTGATTGGTACCAAACTTCAACTCTCTAGTGCGGTCACTGAGACTATCCGCGGACGGACCGACAGACACACAGACTTGGCAAAACTATAAGAGTTCTTATTTGACTACAGAACCCTCAAAAACGTTATAAACGAAATAGTCGGAAACGAAAGCTACCGCGGTATACAGCTACTATTTTTTTTTAAATTGAGTAGCCTCGAGACTGAGGCTCTAGATCTTAACTGACATTTGAATAGACGGGAATGATATTGTGACCTACTTTAGTTCCAGTTCAATGCTAGTTTAACTGAATAGGACTGATTTGTTAAGCCGTTATGTAAGTCTAAATAGAGTTATACCATCGCCTAGCTCCATAAATAATAGAGGTAAACAAACCAATTTAGGGTTATCACAACTCACGGTTTACAAATCTCCTGTTATTTACATGATTATCGACTTTTACATGCCAGCTATTTATTAACAATTCCTATTGCAGCATATTTCAATAGAATCACTAAAATAACATGCATAATAACTTGGTATTTCGAAAAACCATCAAAAAGTCTACATTAATGTTACGTGATAGCCCTACAAAAAAAGAAAGATAGATGAAATCCAGGTATTAAACACATTTTGTGGAATTCAACCAATGAATAAAGTTGACGCATTCGTTAACACAATTTTGCGTATTTTAATTACTTTCAAATCAACTGTATTACACATGCATTGTAATACTTTCAAGTATGGACTAATTATAATATATATGTTGCAGCTAAAACCCAAAGCGCGGCTGCACCTAGTTTTAGCCGGTTAAAACTAGATGTAGCCACATATTCTTGGTTAAACCTAGTACGAGCCGATGGTTTTCGGGTAAAACTAGGTCAAGCCTTCATCATGCCGGTTACAACTAGGTCCAGCATTCCCTGTTGGGTAAAACTAGGTCTATCCGATATCATTCCGGCAAGAACTAGGTCCAGCCGGAATGATATCGGATCCCTGTTGGATAAAACTTATGTGTGTGCCCTGCCACGACTTCCGCCCCGCGTCATACTCATGACTCAGCATCTGCAGCAGCGGCGAGGGGTGGATGGCGTAGCGAGGCACGCGCCTCTGCAGGTTGTGAGCGCCAGATACTGCAGGTGTAGATCTGCAGTAGTTCAGCGCTAGTAGTACTGAGTGTGACTCAGAGCGTCTGCATCAGCAGCGCGTGTCTTAGTTTTATCCAACAGGGATTGCCTGTACATACAATGTATGTACGTTAAAAGAATATTATTATAATTATAAAAGTGTGATTTATAATTATAATAATATTCTTTTAATTATGAAATATAACTATCGTCTGTTGTTAAAAAAATGTTCCTGATGTTCTCATTATATTAAAACTAGCTTTCCGCCCGCGGCTTCGCCCGCGTGGAATTCGGTTATATCGCCTTTTTTAGATTTCCCTCGGGAATTTCAATTTTTTTTCAATAAAAGGTAGCCTATGTCCTTTCTCAGGGTCTAAACATTGTCTGTGCCAAATTTCATCAAAATCGGTTGAGACGTTTAAGCGGGAAAGCGTAACAGACAAACAGACAGAGTTACTTTCGCATTTACAATATTACTAGTTTTCTACTAGCTAGCGGATCCGATATCATTCCGGCTGGACCTAGTTCTAGCCGGAATGATATCGGATAGACCTAGTTTTATCCAACAGGAAATGGCTGGACCTAATTGTAACCGGCATGATGAAGGCTTGACCTAGTTTTACCCGAAAACAATCGGCTCGTACTAGGTTTAACCAACAGTATGTGGGTACACCTAGTTTTGACCGGCAAAAACTAGGTGCAGCCGCACTTCGGGTTTTAGCCGTAACATATATATGTATCAAAAAATTTAACCTATTAGGAAATTAGTTCACATGTGTTCATGTGTGTTGTTCATTCAAATCGGTTAAGCGTTCTATGCAAATCATAAATATCTAAACATAAATAAACTGTTTAGATTAGTAGGAAGTAGGATTATTGCTTTTATGAAAATCAACTATGTAGAAAAGGTTGTTAACATCTGTCTTTTAGGCGTAAACTACTCGTTGCCTAGCAACGGTTTATTTACCTCTATTCTTTATCGAATTTGGCTCAAATATAGTTTTTTAAGACCAAATCCTAGCCTTTTCCCAATTCCGTTGGACTCGCCTTCCCTTTTGGGCATGGCGCCACTGCCTATCTGATTTATATACCCCAATTACTGGACAATGAACACCTCTTAGTAGGTAAGACTGGTTAACTAAATAAAAACCTTTTAGTTCGACTCATGCCGCTTACAACAGTATTGAGATCATTCTATAGATCAATGCTTTATTTTTGTATAGAATGATGTGTCTTTTTTTTTTTTTGAGACTGGCCAGTTATATTCTATTTTGAAAATATAATTGTTTATGGTTAAAAATAGATACATTCCAATTTCAAAACTTCCCTCTATAAATCATATAGACGACACGATTGCCGCAGTGGCTGAGCGATCGACTGTTGCGCAGCGTGTCGCGGGTTCGATACCCGCACGGAACAAATATTTGTATGGTCTGCAATTAGTTGTTCCGGGTCTGGCTCTTTGTATGTAACTTTAGATGTTTGTAAACGCACCCAGGATGCAGGAAAAATTCCTAGCATGGGGAAACGTTTTTTAAAGAAAAATACAATAGGTATGTAACGAAAACCCCGTCCGACCCAAAAGGATAATAAATGTTAGGTATACACATGACCGAATAAAATATGAAATTTTACGTAATCATCATAGTGACAATACTAATGAATTTTGAAATAATCTTTTTTTTTCCGCGAATTAATTCCAGCTTCCCCAAAATTTGGTATTTTTTGAAAAGTGAGTGACAACACCATTTGTGACGGAGCGATTAGTGATGCGACCACGTGCCGCCTGCCCTGCCCCTCTTCACCCGCGCATGTATCCCTACCGTGTTGCCTACCGCACATATATTAAGTTACCTCGCTTTTTCGAAATAATTTATATTTTTAGGGGGATTATTGTTTAAATTTTAGCCCGCCTTTGTAGGCATTATTAGAATCAGTTAACGATACCTAACAATACCTTCACGGATCGGACAGCGTTTTCTTTACATTTTGTATATGTATACAGTATGTTAAATATAACAGAGGGCGTTCCCTTAAACTCGTTAATATATATCATTAATAGATTAAAATAAAAATATCAGCATAGAAAAATAAGCATAAAAAAATCCGAATAAAAAAAATCTAATTGGAAATAAATTTGAAACCTCCTGTTTTAAATCAAAATAGTAGTCGTCATGTATAAATAAATTGCGGCGTTGCCGTCTTTCATGTTCGTGTGTACAGTGTGTTTTTTTTACATGTCAATTTAAAATTTTTATTGAATATTTTCGTATTGGAAAAAATTTTAAAACATTTTGTTTTCGAATGGAAATATTTTTTTTAGCATGTATGTATGCTATACTATTTCGGGTTAACGGGAACGCCCTCTGTTAGTTAACATACTGTATATTGGTGGGCTAATTTGAATTAGCGTATCTCATTGAAAAATGGATCTGCGCCGGGAACAATTTCGCACTATGATTTTTTACAAACATTTATCTTGTATATGTGCGGCTTAGGAACAGAAAAAATCTAGATAGATACGTATAAATACTATTATACACCCCACTTTTCCCCCTTACAAAGTTCTACGAGCGTGTGAACGCTTTTAAACTGAAAGTATGCAAATATCCGTCCCCAGAGTATACTCGGAACTCCTTACTTCTAAAACTTCGTGTGAATTTTTCGGCTAAAGAATGCAAATCAACTACCTACTTTGCGAATCTATTTTCGGTTGATTTATCGTCTTTTAGATGTCTCAGGCCTGATATATGTATTTTCTTTATTTCTTAATTTATAAAAATATTCGTTGGATAATCGAGTCATCATCTGGCTGGTTTCCTACCTGTGACCTATACCGCTCAGGGTGGAGCGGAACGACGTGTCAGAATTTTACTGACTATAACCTACCCGTGTACCTTCACTTGCCTGTGTGCAAGGGCCACGGTTTCTCTTTTGACCAACCCGCAACCCTGACCCAAGCATTCCGTCTTCGTGGAACCCGTCACGATGTACTGACGTCTCTTTGAGGCGTTCGTGCAACACAACGCTCCGTCAACCCGGGCTTGGTCCTTACCGGGCGGTGAGCTGCCCACTGCTCGCTGCCCGCAAGCCCGCGCCTACTACAACCGGGAGTCGTATGTTTGGTTCCCGACGAGGGCGCGGAGTTTCCCGCTTCCTCATGCGCTCCGGTTCCTCCTTTGCCAGTACCACTGCTTCGCAGAAGGAGTTGACGGTTTGCCATGCACTCTCGTTCCGGACCATGGCCTGGACCAGGGCCGGAAGCGAAAGATCGCCGCTACGACGACACGGCGGTGCTCCCAAGCCGGGCAGACCTCCACCGAATGCCCCACCGTGTCCTCAGGGCGATCCCTACAGTGGCGGCACACTAGTGTTTGCTCCCGTCTTATCCGGAACAGGAACCTCCCGAAACAGACGTGTCCGGTGAGGGCGTGCGTCAGGCGAAAGTTAAAATGCAAACGAAAAAAAAATGATATAGTCCCTCTAATGGAGGTTTGACACTGTTAAATGGTCAGTGGTCACATCACCGAAGTTTTCATGGGATGAGATTTTAACAGAATCGATGGTATGCGTTAATATATTTGATAGTCAATCAATACGAGATATGCTCGGAGTTTCTCTGCGTGATCGAATCAGAAATGAGGAGATCCGCAGAAGAACCAAAGTCACCGACATAGCTCTGCGAGTTGCTAAGTGGGCAGGGCACATTGCTCGTAGAACCGATGGCCGATGGGGCAGTAAGGTTCTGGAGTGGCGGCCACGTACTGGAAGACGCGGCGTAGGGAGGCCCCCAACAAGGTGGACCGATGACCTGGTGAAAATCGCGGGAAGCCGTTGGATGCGGGCAGCACAAGACCGGTCAGCGTGGAAAGCCTTGGGGGAGGCCTTTGCCCAGCAGTGGACATCTATAGGCTGAGGAAGGATCAATATAAATGTTAGTTAAGTTATGCCTCAAAGTCGAAATATGAATAACTTGACGCGCCGATGAAGCGATTCATCATCATCATCTCAGCGTTAATCCCAGTCGCATCCGAAGCTTTTCAGCTTTGGAGTCTGGGATCCGCTTTACCAGTCTAACTGCTGAGTTAGGCTAAACTTTGACATTTTCCGTGAAGCGACTGCTGTTTGACCTCCACAACGCGAAGGCGACATCGAAGTATTGCAGTTAGAACAATTGTAGGACTTTTGAGGGCTCTAATAACACGTAACGACTGCCAACGACGCTGATGAAGCGATTATCCTAAGCAAATGCCAACAGACAAAAAAGTACCTACATGACATGGAACTGGAACTTTGGCAAATAATTAAAATGGATCAAATTAAATTCAACTTTGTTCAAGCCGAGATTGACTGAGGAATATTAAATAACAAGCTGTGGTCTCGATGAGATTTCCATTCTGTAATATTACTGAATTCCTTACAAGGTTTCATCACCATTTTTTGTAATTCCGCTTTAAAGGTTTTATTTTTTTTATTATAATTCTAGAGTATTATAATTGCTTGACCGCAATCCTGCCCGATGGTAAACAGTGACGCAATCGTTGATGGCAAAGCGCGCTAGTTTATAAACAACACATTAAATTTAAAAAAAAAATGAGTGAATAGGAAGGAAGATGGCAGTAGAGCGAGGTGATGCAATGTTAAACCCAACAATACGACCAACGATGCTGCGCCAAAGGGAGATTGACCAGGAGTCCCTCCACGACCAAACTCGCGACACAACAATACTTGGGAAAATTTTTCAGGCGTGGCGTGTGGTCCCGGATTTGGCGGGGAGCCAGTTTGGCTTTCGCAGGGGGCGCTCTAAGGTGGACGCCATCATGTGCGTGCGAGCCCTCACGACAGGGGATGCTGTGGCCCGGGATGGGGTTGTCTTGGCCACTGCCAAGACAACCCCATCTATCTCTAGACATCATCTCTAGATATCTATCTGTCTCTAGACATCGCCATCGCCAACGTCTTCAACACCCTACCCTGGAGGCATCTCCAATGAATCTTGAATGCCTCCCTGATGCATATCAGGGAGGCATTCCGGCATCACCGGATGCCGACCTATCTCTGTCGAGTGGTCGAAGCCTATCTGACGGACAGGACCGTCATCTACTCCAGTCACCAAGGAGTGTGGAACCGGCGAGAAATGTTCCACAGGTATCCCTGGCACCGCATCTGTGGGCAAGAGTCCTATATAAAGCAGTAGAAGTTAAACTCTTGTTCGTATCTAATCCATTTAAAGTTGTGGTTTAGTTTCAATCCCATTTCATATCGCGCTAACGGGTTTTAACTTCGATTGAACTCAAATCAATGTATTAGTGATATATATATTTCGTCATATAATAATTAAAAATAAATAAATTATAAGTAAATCCAATCGTTTAGATGTAAGTTTGAAAAATGGCATAGAAAGTTAGGTTGTTTCAGCTTTTTCATTTGATAGCGGTTCCGTTTCAGTAGGGATGGTTCCTGGGTAAAAAAAAAATTGATTCTATTTAGTCCGTCATTCAAATTATAGAAAAATACCGGAGACGTATATTTTGGTTATTCAAATCAATAAAAATTGACAAATTTATAAAGCCTCAAAGATCAGGAGTGGTAGCAGTAATGTCACTCGTTGATAAAAAAATATAGCAAGGAGTGATCTCACACGAGTTTTCAACGCATTGTATCGTCTTCATTTTTTGTTTATATGAATAAAGAAAAAAAATCGTGTCTAGTTTTTTTTGGAAATCTGACTAATGGACTAATTAGTTTTTTTTTAGTCAAGTACCTTATTGTGACCCAGTTATGGTCAAACCATCTGTCAAAAGGTTAGCGCGATACAAAACATAACCAAATTCTTGGTTTATTTGCGATGCAATTCCGTTTTGGTTGAATTATATTAGCGCGTTGCCTCCCTGTACGCGACAAAGGGGAGGTGTATGTTTACGAAGTGGAACATCCATTACGCTTTGTTGTGTGACATTGTGTGCAGTTTCCAGAATACAGGAAGCCTTAGCTCATTGCGTCAAGTCCTATCAGTGTTACAAATGCGATGCTCAAAATGCCGTAAATGTAGATCATGGTTACAATATGCTGTTCGTTCATCAGGCTTACGTTTCATGCTAAATTCCGGTGTGCAACAGCACCCTAATAGGAATGTATCCAATGTATGCAAATCAAAAAAATAATTAGTCCGTCTTATCATACTAATATTATAAATGCGAAAGTAACTCTGTCTGTCTCTCTGTCTGTCTGTCTGTCTGTTACGCTTTCCCGCTTAAACCTCTCAACCGATTTTGATGAAATTTGGCACAGACAATCTTTGGACCCTGAGAAAGAACATAGGCTACCATTTATCCCGGAAAAATATGATGTTCCCGAGGGAAATCTAAAAAGCGCGATATAACCGAACTCCACGCGGGCGAAGCCGTGGGCGAAAAGCTAGTAGATAATAAAAAAAATTAAGACCCATATTTTTTATTTTGTCGAAATTACCAAAAACTACTTAGTTAAATCGTATTAAAGTTACGGAGCGGGAGCTAATTACGTCACGCCGTGGTATAATTTGTACCACGGCGTGACGTCATGCGACATTTCAAATCAATATATCTTCCAAGTATTTGAATGAAATAAAAAATAAAAAATACGTGTTCAATATTTTTATAAATCTATCTGATGGACTTTAAATTATTTTTTTAGGATACAACCCAATTGTATAACACACAATTGCTATCAATTTTAATCATTTTGAATTATATTGCTAATCCATTGCTCCGTACGTTTGAAAAATGTGTTTACACAACAATGTAAATGACGCAATGAATGTTGTTAAATTGTCAAAATGAAACCCATTGCTACTGATAGTGTACTACGCACTTACCCTGCAGATTACGTTACCTTCTAAGGGCTTGTAATAGTGTCTAATAAAAAATTAACATATGAGACACGCTATATGCATAGTTCAGTTATCCAGCAACATTTTATGACCTGGTTTAAAAATGCCTTTATTGTACAGTTAAAGGTTAGTTTGAGATTTTATTATATCGAGAAAACTCTAGGCAAACGTGTTTTAACAACAGCCAATACCTTCCAGCTTTATTGTCTACTAGCTTTCCGCCCGCGGCTTCGCCCGCGTGGAGTTCGGTTATATCGCGCTTTTTAGATTTCCCTCGGGAACATCAAATTTTTCCGGGATAAAAGGTAGCCTATGTTTTTTCTCAGGGTCTAAAGATTGTCTGTGCCAAATTTCATCAAAATCGGTTGAGAGGTTTAAGCGGGAAAGCGTAACAGACAGACAGACAGAGACACAGACAGACAAACAGACAGAGTTACTTTCGCATTTATAATATTAGTACTAGCTTTCCGCCCGCGGCTTCGCCCGCGTGAATTTCGGTTATATCGCGCTTTTTAGATTTCCCTCGGGAACATCAAATTTTTCCGGGATAAAAGGTAGCCTATGTCCTTTCTCGGGGTCTAAAGATTGTGTGCTTTCCGCCCGCGTTTTCGTCCGCGTGGTGTTCGGTTATATCGCGCTTTTTAGATTTCCCTCGGGAATATCAAATTTTTCCGGGATAACAGGTAGCCTATGTTTTTTCTCAGGGTCCAAAGATTGTCTGTGCCAAATTTCATCAAAATCGGTTGAGAGGTTTAGGCGGGAAAGCGTAACAGACAGACAGACAGACAGACAGACAGACAGACAGAGTTACTTTCGCATTTATAATATTAGTAAGTATGGATGGATTAGTTTGTCGGTCTCCGTGCCGCAGCGGTCAACACGCCTGCCTGCGACGTGGAGGCCCCGGGTTCGATCCCCGGCCAGGTCATGATGGAACACGATCTTTTCCTGATTGGCCTGGGTCTTGGATGTCTATCTATATATGTATATAAATATAGTATCGTTGAGTAAGTATCTCATAACACAAGTCCCGAACTTACTTTGGGGCTAGCTCAATCTGTGTGATTTGTCCGTATATAAAAAAAAAAGTTACAAAGTGAATGCTGCATGTATTGCTGAAACTACATTCAGTAATACTAAGATAATGTTCGCAATCTGAGTTAATACAGCCCCGAGTTTAAAATTCCGTTCTTATATTTCGTTTCATTTCATTTATTCAGTAACTCAGATATAATATGTGTTTTCTATCTGAATGTTTACAAATAAAAACTAGTAAAAATGAAATCCAATCCAAAATTTCTAAATACACCAATAACTAATTCATAAAACGTAAAATTATAATTATGATCTTAAAAAATATTATGTGTGACTCATATTTTTATTAAAGGAATAGTAGCATATTTATTTTCCGTAGCCAAATGGCAAAAAACGGAACCCTTATAGATTCGTCATGTATGTCTGTCTGTCTGTCCGTCCGTATGTCACAGACATTTTTTTCCGAAACTATAAGAGCTATACTGTTGAAACTTGGTAGGTAGAATTATTCTGTGAACCGTATTAAAATTTTGATGTAAAAATAAAAAAATAATAATAATAAATATTGGGGGCTCCCCATACTTAGAACTGATTTTTTTTTTCAACCAACACACGCGTGGCGTATCTATGGATAGGTCTCCAAAATTGATAACGAAGTTTCTGAATTTTTTTTTTCTAAACCGAATAGTTTGCGTGACAGACGCTTCCAAAGTGGAAAAAAGTTGGTCACCCCCTCTAACTTCTAAAATGAAAAATCTAAAAAAACATATGATAGTACATTACTATAAAAACTACCAACGAAAATTATTTTGAACGAGATCTAGTACCTAAGTAGTTTTTTTAATACCTCGTAAATCGTAGACCGCTTATTACCGCGGAATCTTTCATACAAATAACTTAAATCCTTTCATTTCATAAATCGATGGTACGGAGCGCTTTGTGAGGGAGTCCGACACGCACTTGACAAGTTTCTTCCAATAAGAAATATTTCCCTTTTCTCTATTGAAAATTGGAGTCTCCTAATGCAGGCATTACTTGCTTAAAAAGGAGGCTCCAATCATCAATAATGTAAACTAATTTGGAACAGTAATAAATTTCAGTTAATTTGATTTGAACTTTCACTGATTTTCAGATAGGTTTTATCGATTTTCCATCAAAGAAGCGAACCTTGGTACGTAGGCTGTCAATTAAGGTGACATTAATGATAGGTACTTAATTATTCTACATATCTTAAAGACTCTGTCTGCCATTTTAATAATTATCCCATATTACTTACAGAACCACATACTTAACAGATAAAATATGTTATCTATTCTAGTTCCATGTACAAAACAAAGTTCTCAACGAGACCCAAAGCAAACCTAAGATAGGAAGGTAAATTTTAGTAATAAACAGATTCTGTCTAGTGTGACGAATTTATGTTTGAAATTTCGAGATGACGTGTGGCATTCTTAATGTCTTCATAATCTTAACCTACGTAGAAACTTTAGATAATTGAGGATCTCGAGGGAGTGGTAAATGCTTATTTGAATTCCGGAACCCTGGCCATATACAGAGGTGAAATACCGTCATGTTTTTTTTAGTCGGTAAGAGTACTACATACCCTTCTGTCATGCGTACTTTGGAGGCAGTACTTGAGGATTCAAAGAAAGAAAAAACCGGCCAAGTGCGTGTCGGACTCACGCAGAAAGGGTTCCGTACCATTGATTTATGAAATTAAAGAATTTAAGTTATTTGTATGAAAGATTACGCGGTAATAAGCGGTTTACGATTTACGAGGTATTAAAAAAAAACTACTTACTAGATCTCATTCAAAAACATTTTCGTTGGTAGTTTTCATAGTCAAGTACATCATATGTTTTTTTTAGATTTTTCATTTTCTTATTATTTATTATTAATTCTTATTTAGAAGTTAGAGGGGGGGGGGGGCAACTTTATTTCCACTTTGGAAGCGTCTGTCATGCAAGCTATTCGGTTTAGAAAAAAAATACTTTAGAAACCTCGATATCATTTTTGAAGACCTATCCATAGACCCCACACGTATGTTTGATGAAAAAAAAATTTTTGAGTTTCAGTTCTAAGTATGGGGAGCCCCCAATATTTTTTTTTTTTTATTTTTGCATCAAAATATTAATGCGGTCACAGAATACATCTATCTACCAAGTTTCAATAGTATAGCTCTTATAGTTTCGGAAAAAACTGGCTGTCACGGACGGACAGACAGACATGACGAATCCATAAGGGTTCCGTTTCTTGCCATTTGGCTACGGAACCCTAAACACCCAAATAATTTACACATATTAACCGTTAACTTATATTTGTTTTCATAACAGTCTTTCACCATACATATCTCTCTCAGCTATCTAAACTCATTTTATTTGATATTTTTCCACGTCTGTGACCATGCTTTTCATACTCGACTACAGTTCTAGAAGTGCGATGACCGTCAGATGGACTAAACGAATACTCTTTATTATGTATTTATCTTCAAATTTATATTCTGTAATTTATATGGTGATGGATTACAGCGCATAAATATAAAGATTTTACAAAGGGTGACATATTGGGCGGTGTTATCGCTAAAAGCAATCTTTTTTTTTTTTTTACATATTATAAACCAGCGCTTGACCATAATCCTGCCTGATGGTAAGCACTGCTTACCATCATCACGCAATCGTTGATGGTAAAGTGTACTAGTTTATTAAGAGCCTATTTACTCTAGCCTTGAACATACTCAAATTGTAGTCCGACGGAAATACCGCCGCTGGTAAATTGTTCCAGTCCCTCGATGTACGCGGTATAAAGGAGGAGGCGAAACGCTTCGTCCGGATCGTAGTGGTGTTAACAACGTAAGGGTGGAAACCAGCCGTACGACGGGTCGTCCGCTGGTGGAACTTAGATGGGGGAATTTAATCATGCAATTCCCTCGCACACTCCCCGAACATCTGTTACAAACAACCGTTTTTTTTAATTATTATAAACTAGCGCTTGATTGCAATCCCGCCTGATGGTAAGCAGTGATGCAATCGTTGATGGTAAACCGCGCTAGTTTATTAAGCCCATTAACTTAAAAAAAAACTTAGTGAATAGGAAGGAAGACGGCAGTTGAGCGAGGTGGTGCAATGTTAAACCCAACACGACCAACGATGCTGCGCCAGAGGGAAATTGATGCGGAGACCCTCCACGACCAAACTCCCGACACAACAACATTTGACGCATCGTACCCGGCACACATCGCAACACAACTGCTCAGACTCGTCCTCCGTCCGGCTTCACCAGACATCATACCGGAACACGACGAATCTCTTAGCGGCAAGACTTGGTGGTTGAGGTGGTAACATCTGCCGGCAGCCGATGTCTTGGCCTACCACCGAGAAAAACCGTAAACCGTAGTCATATGCGGCTGTAATGCCCAATTAGAGAGCGATTTTTGACACCTCAGACTCGACTGTGGTTATCTAAATCGCTGCTCCAAGATTTCCACTTCAGTTTTATGCCTGTAGCACCAGTGATTGTTCTTTTATCTGTTTCGCTTTGTGCTGTGCTTTGTGTTTATAATCTCGTGTATTTATTATGTTTTGTATTTATATTGTGCTATGTGTGTAATATTATTTGCTTTTGTATTGTTTTGTGTGTGCTATGTTTTTGTATTTATATTGTTTTAAGTACCTATATATGTGTTGTAGAATTTAGTAAGCTAACATAGAAGTAAGTTTAAAATTGTTACTAACAAAATGAGTCACTGGTACTCGAATAAATAAAAATTTATTATTATTATAACAAATGCTGGTGGAAATGACAGTCTTTCATCACCTCCGTTATAAATAAGATGAAATTGGCTCCAATTTCCTTATTCTTAAACTAATAATAATAATAATAATAATAATAAACGTTTATTTGGAACAAGTTTTAGGACACAAGTTTACAAATTGAAACGAAGATAGCTACAAAAGTTAAAACTGTGGCGCAGCTATCGACGCCTAGCTAAACAATAAGTTACATTGCAGTTCCAGACTAGTAATAAAGTTAATAAATTAATTAAACTACATCCATATGTGTGTATGTGTATGCGTGTGTGTGTATGCGTGTGTGTGTGGGTGTGTAGGGGTGTGTGTGTGTGTTTGTGTGTGTAGAACGCGTAAGTGGAGGGGTGGAAGGTATTCAAGTAATAAGATTGATGTTATGGGAATCAGGAATATAAGTATTATGTTAGTATTATGTTACCACAAGTTGTTCTGTTGCTTCGTAGGAGAAGGATTTAAGCAATTCTGACAGTTTTTTTCTGACTGAGGCTCTTGTTAATGGATAAATTTGAATAATCCTATTTATGGTATTGTAGAGTTTAGGGCTAAGGTAATTGTAGTGGCGTTTTACTAATGCCAGTCTAGAGAAAGGTGTCTTACAAATTAGGTCGGAACGTCGCTTCTTGGAGCGGCATTGTGGATCATATTTCGTGCGATCGTGTTTCTTAAGAACGGTTTGAAGTATAAATAATTGTCTAAAAGTGAGGACATTACAGAGCGAATAAAGCTCCAACGTCGGGAATCTAATAGGTTTCTTGGCCAATACCTTTAGTACCGCTCTTTGTGCTCTCTCCAAACGCAAAATCGTAGTCTTGTGAGTACCTCCCCATACTGTAACGCAATAACCAAGAACTGACTGGACGAGTGCCTGGTATATTAGTATAAGGCATGGGAAATCCACAACCGACCTTAGCTTTTTGAACACATATATAAGTCTTCTTACACGGACCACCACTGAGTTAACTTGTTTTTTCCAGGTTAGGCAATTATCTACTATGATTCCAAGATACTTGATGTTGTCGGAGCGTTCTATTTGGTTGGCACAGTTACAGGATATGGTAGCCACAGTATGGGAGCAAATATGGGTTTTAATTTGAAAAGATGTTGGTGGTTGCGTAAGAATTCCTGGTGTGAAGGGAATGAACTTAGACTTTTCGATGTTGAGTGTGAGTAGGTTTGAGGTTAACCACTTCATGACTAAACCTAGTGCGATCTCCGCACTCACACGAGTGTCAAGCCAGTCCCTACCATGCGTCACAAGAGCTGTGTCATCCGCATAAGCAATTATTTTTGTGTTTGGGAGTTTTAGCTGACACAGCTCATTGACATAGATAAGGAAAAGAGTAGGTCCTAAAACACTACCCTGAGGCACACCAAATGCAATGTCTTCCAAAGAACTAATGAAACCATCGACTTTGACAACCTGTTTTCTCCCCGTCAAATAACTGCGAAAGATTTCGAGAACGTTTCCTCGTATGCCAACTTGTTCCAGCTTGTCAATTAACCCAGGAATAGACACAGTATCGAATGCCTTCGATAAATCCAGGAAGATACCAATTGCTTTTTGCTTATTATTAAGCTGTTCAACTATAGAGTTTGTAAGTTCCAAGGTAGCATCTTCCGTAGATTTACCTGCCCTGAAACCAAACTGGTTGACGGCCAATATATTAAATTTGTTAAGGAATTTTACCAGTCTCCCGTTAATGACTTTTTCAAAGATCTTTGAGAGGGTTGTAAGTACGGATATTGGCCTGTAATTAGTAACGATGTACTTATCTCCTCCTTTGTATATGGGACGACTGTGTGATGTATATGAAACTAAATTAATTTTAAGTTAAGTGCATATTTTTCTCTTTATTTCATTAAGAAAAGGACAGAAGATAAAATGTCAGTTTAGACCTGTCAAATTAGTGCGCTCCTTACGTAAAGTGGCGTATTTTTAGTCGACATGTTCACAATCACGTCTGAATTGCCTATGGAATATCTTAATTTGCCACTAAAATGTTATCTTCTATTTGTTTTTATTATTAATTATAAACTAGTGCTTGACCGCAATCCCGCCTGATGATAAGCAGTGATGCTATCGTTGATGGTAAAGCGCGCTAGTGTATTAAGCCTATTCACTTATAAAACTTAGTGAATAGGTGGGAAGACGCAGCTGAGCGAGGTGATGCAATGTTAAACCACGCACGCACGCACGATCATCGATGCTGCGCCAGAGGGAGATTAATCTGGAGACCCTCCACGACCAAACTCCCGACACAACAACATTAGGCGCATCGTACCCGGCATACATCGCAACACAACTGCGCAACACGACGAATCGCTTGGCGGCAAGACTTTGTCTGGTGGGTGGTAACTTTTACCCGACCTTTTACTTGAAGCGCTTTCACCGCGATCGTTAAAGGCTTAGGCACAAGTTAGCTGTCTTAGTTACAAATTTGACGTATACATACAGGCACGGATTTAGACGTTTGCAAACTAAACTAAATTAAGAGAAAACTCTTAAAGAAAAGGGCAAAAGATGAATGTTAGCTAAGTCCGTGGGTTATGGATTTAAATCAGTACCTAATCAGCCCTTATTGTTCCCACTCCTGGGACATAGGCCTCTTCTCGGTGAGAGGAAGCGGACCGTAATCTACCACGCGGGCCCAGTGCGGGCTGATGGATGTCACTTGCCTCCAAAGTTTTTGAGTCTTTGACCAGTGTGTGTTGCCGGTGATGACTTACGGAACTGAAACGTGGTCGCTCACAATGGGCCTCATACGAAGGCTCAGAGTCACACAAAGGGCAATGGAAAGAGCTATGCTCGAAGTTTCTCTGAGTGATAGAATCACAAATGAGGAGATCCGCAGAAGAACCAAAGTCACCGGCATAGCTCTGCGAGTTGCTAAACTTAAGTGGCAGTGGGCAGGACACATTGCTCGTAGAACCGATGGCCTATGGGGCAGTAAGGTTCTGGAGTTGCGGCCACGTACCGGAAGACGCAGCGTAGGGAGGCCCCCAACAAGGTGGACCGATGACCTGGTGAAGGTCGCAGGAAGCCGATGGATGCGGGCAGCACTAGACCGGTCATCGAGGAAAGCCTTGAGGGAGGCCTTTGTCCAGCAATGGACATCTATAAGCTGAAGAAGAAGAAGAAAGCGCCTGTTGAGGTTCGCACCATTTGACTTATAACTTGGAAGTCACAGCCGATATTGCTAGACCGCCGCTGTTATCAGGCTGCTTTCTTCTCTATCTACAATAGCCAAGAGATTTAGAAGCCCTCAAGCACAGTGTCGTGGTGGCCTAGTGGTTAAAACACCAGCCTCTCAAGTATGAGTGCGCGGATTCAATACGGATGTTTCCTGGGTAAAAAAAAAGATTCTATTTAGTCCGTCATTCAGATTAGAGAAAAATGTTGGATACGTATATTTTCTTTTATCAAATCAATAAAAATCGACAAATATAAAAGGCATAAAGATCTGGTGTGGTGCCTGGTGACGTCACTGGCCGCTAAATAGTGTAGCGTGCAGTGACGTCACACGAGTTTTCAACGCGCTGTGACGTCCTAATTTTTTGTTTATATGAAAAAAGAAAAAAACGTGTCTAGTATTTTTTGGAAATCTGACTGACGGAGTAATTAGTTTTTTTTTAGTCAAAAACCCTATTCCAGGTCAGGCAAGTTACCAATGTAACTTTTCTAAAGTTATATTAGGTATGTACTTTGTAAGTTTATCTTGGACACCAATGACGGAAGGTGAAGGAAAACATCTTGAGGAAACCTGGACTTTTAAGTCTGAAATCGCCAAACCGGATTGAGCAAGCGTGGTGTTTACGCTCAATCCTTCTCTGTACGAGAGGAGACCTGTTCCCAGCAGTGAGACGATAAAAAAGTTTATTGATGATGATTATGTTTGAAAGCATAGTGTCTGCTCAAATAAACAAGACATCTTACATGATAAAGATCTTGAGAATAATCTTTTAAACTGTGCTCAAATTTATATTTCGGCTACAATTTTCGTACCATCAATCACACACGAGCTTATGATTGATCTCTTTCGTACTTATGTACCAGCTTCGTAATCAGTCTTTGTAAAGCATCCATATTCATTTCTCTATAGAATTTTGGTAGATACTTATCACAGGTAATTTACTTCGGGTATCAATATAAAGGATTGATACCTAAAAAGATCTGTGGATGGATGATAAGATGGAGCTGGGTAGAGACCTTCACAAAAGCTTTTGAAATGTTAAAAAAACCGTTAAAATGTTCAATAATAAAAATCTTCTTCATTATAAATCTCATTATACTGTTTTGCTATTGATTAGAATTTTTCTCAACTAAAGTAATTTAATTAGTTACGTACTTCTGTTAATTTAACACTAGTTATTGCCCACGACTTCGTCTGCAATGCAGGATGAAAAGCAGCCTATATCCTTACCAAGGACATGATCTATCTTTGTGCCAAATTTCATCTCAATCTAAAAGTTATTTTAGCGTGAAAACGTAGCAAAAGTATAAGCTTTCGCTTTCATATTGTAATATTAGTTAGTATGTAGTCACAGATGCAAGTAACTTACTTGCATCTGTGCTACCCAGAACGGTAAAATTTTCCCAATCAACCTTCAAACTTAACGCTTTATCGATAAAGGAGATGTTTCATTTTGGGCTACCACTATGTACGCTTTATTTTTGATTTTCATAAAAATACCAATAAATTAATTTGTATAGAAATACAAGTATTTATAATTAACTAGCTTTCCGCGCGGGTTCGCACGCGTGGAGTTCGGTTATATCGCGCTTTTTAGATTTCCCTCGGGAATTTCAAATTTTTCCGGTATAGAAGGTAGCCTATGTCCTTTCTCAGGGTCTAAAGATTGTCTGTGCCAAATTTCATCAAAATCGGTTTAGAGGTTTAAGCGGAAAAGCGTAACAGACCGACAGACAGACCGACAGACAGACAGAGATACTTTCGCATTTATAATATTAGTATGGATTTAATTTGTTGCTGTTAATTTAGTCTGTGGCAAGATAGGATCGACAATGACAGAATGTCCTAAGTCATACTTTTTTTTTTGAAGAAAAAAAGAACGGGGGCCGTCAGTGGAGACTGGTCATCTCTTAGCTGCCAGTGGGCTTGATTAATTTTCTATCTTTTCGTTATTTTTTATAATTATACATTGTGCTCACATGATAGAAGCAACAGAAATATGTAACGAAGACATGTAATCCATATTATGATTTTAAAAGAGTGTCCATGGAGTTTCTTGCACGTTCTTCTCCATAGAGACCTACGCTTTGGAACGTGCAATTTAGCTTCACTTTTCTTGGAATGACCGACATTGACTATTCAAAAGCACCAACTGTTGGTTAATTTGAAATAAACAATTTTGATTTTGATTTGATTTTGATTTTGACTTATTTTGAAATATTGAATTTTCCACAAATAAGGGAACATCAGATGTTGTGCAACACTCTTCTATTACCAATTATCGTTTATTTGGGCTCAATGGCCCCGATTCCCTTGTGCACAAACTAAAGTAAATTTAAGTTTACTGCAACTTTTTTTTTTTTTTTTTTAATAGTTATAAACTAGTGCTTGACTGCAATCCCGCCTGATGGTAAGCAGTGATGCAATCGTTGATGGTAAAGCACACTAGCTTATTAAGCCTATTCACTCAAAAAAACTGAGTGAATAGGAAGGAAGACGGCAGTTGAGCGAGGTGATGCACTGTTTAACCCAACAACACGACCAACGATGCTGCGCCAGAGGATGATCTGGAGAGCCTTCACGACCAAACTCCCGACACAACAACATTAGGCACATCGTACCCGGCACACATCGCAACACAACTGCTCAGACCCGTTCTCCGTACGGCTTCACCAGACATCATGCCGGAACACGACGAATCGCTTGGCGGCAAGACTTTGTCTGGTGGGTGGTAACTTATGCCGGCGGCTGATGTTGTTGCCTACCACCAAAAAAAAAGAGTTTTTATTTCATTTAAGAAAACGACAGAAGATAAATGTTAGTTTCTCCTGTCAAATTAGCCCGCGCTTGACGTTTAGACGCCATGTTTTTAATCACGTCTCAACTGTCTATGGAGTATCTTAATTTGACAGGACTGTACTAATATTTTAACTTATGTCCCTTTCTTAATGTTTTAGAATCAAGAAGATGCACAATACTTACTTAATTTTAGTTTAATTTGTGAATTAGGATAGCGGGATTATTGATTCCTTTATAAATAGCCGTTGTTAGTAATTACAGGTTAATTATTTGTTTGGTAAAATTTCACGCCAAAACTACTGAACCGATTGTAATGAAATTTGGTACACAGATAGTCAAGAGCCTGAGAAAGGACATAGGCTATAAAACATCCCGCTATGTCCAATAGGAGCAGAGCAGGAACAAAAAATGTTGCGAAAACGGGAGCAATCGCGGGCGTATATATTGCTCCCATTATTTTAACAGGCGCTTATTTTATATGAATTGACTTCTTTCGGTTCGAAGGTTACGCGGGTGAAACAGCGGAGCACAGCTAGTTAAAAATAAAAACTATAAGTTATGGTAGCGCCATCTCTTGCTATTTTTTGAAACTAACCTATCGGAAAACTGCTCAATAACATTATGTATGATAATGAGCAGTTTTCCGATAGGTTATTAATATATAGATTATTATTATTTGGTCTTTACATTTCTAATACTACAAATAAACGGAGTTTAGGGCTATTTATATAAAATTCCCAGTTCAAAATACAAAAAAATATAAATAAAAAAAAAATAAAAACAATACAAAACACTTACTCATTTTAGGAAATACGGATGTATTTTTCAGTCCCAAATATACCCATGAATGGAATAAAAGGTGTTCACGTTTTCATTTAAAATTACTTTGCACCAGTAGCAGGTAGAAAAGACACCACATCAAGCTACTACAATCTGTCAGATTTCTTTATAGATTTTCAACTTTATCTCTATAGCTTTAAGGCTTAAAGTTGATTGGGAATATTTGACAGTTTCGGGAAGCTTGACCTGCTGTCGTCCGTAGGTACAAACTATGCAAGTGTTTGCACAAGTCTTATTTACTTCGCAGAAAGCATTCGATTTAGTCTCAAGTTTAGCGTATTTGTTAAGTAATTTATTTGAATGAAAAAAAATGGAATGTTTAGCTGAATACTAAGTATATTTCCATTGCCGAAGATATAACTCTGTCATATTGTTTTATATTCGACGCCTTACAAATACCTATGGTCTCAACCTTTTTCAAATACTTGTCTGTATATTTTATTTTACCATGCTTCCGTTTTCAAGTTATATGTAGATGTATTTTAAACTAAATCATAAATCAAATCTTTCTTGAAACGTTGCATTAATCAATTTCAATGTCTGCTGGATGAACAGGTACATAATTTCAACAATTACAAACAAGTCTTCGGTAGTATAGTGGTAAGTATCCCCGCCTGTCACGCGGGAGACCGGGGTTCGATTCCCCGCCGGAGAGAATCTTTTTGCATTTTTATTTTTGAAATCACAGTCCTTATTATAAACTCCGACCTTTTGTGCCCCTAATCCTCGAATAGAGGATTGAAAAGGGTCTAACGGTATTTCTTTTTGCATTTTTATTCATTGTTATCTGCCATGTAAAATAACGTACATACATGCTTAACCTTACGTGACAAAAGTCTTAAACGATATTTTTAGATACGAATTAATCACCACTTGATAATCCCATGATAATCATAACTATGTAAAATAAATTACATCTCTTATCACAATGATTCTTCATTTAGCAACTGAAACTAAATACGCATTGATAACAGCGCCATCTGTTACAATTTAGTTTACAAATAGTTCAGCTAGTTGATGACAGATGGCGCTGTTTTAAGCAACATCGTAGCATGTATTACTAAACTGAGAATGAATACAGAGTTATCTGAAGACATGTACTCTGAATATATGTTCTTTGTCACAGTTTTATAAAATGTCACTTGAAATATATTCAATAAATAAATACAAAGCTAGTTTCAATTTTGCCCATGTGCAAAAATATTGTTGTGGCGCTAAATTTTTCATGATGGATATGTTGGAGTTTAACAATAAAGAGACAAACCAGCCGTTATGTATGTTACTAGTTACTGTATTTGTTGTATAAATGCTACCTTACCTTTATTAACTGAGAGCGCAGAGCGTGTCTATAATAAACTTTATAACGGTCTCCTGTCAGGGAGTAATGAAGGCTTTCGTATGTTCGTTATTGTGACCGCAACAGACCTAAATTTAACCGGAATTACGACCTAAATGGAGATATATTTTTAGAGTTCTGAAGGCTGCCCCGCCAGCTTCGAAAAATACCAGGGTAGCCCCAATCGCGATCCCTGGGGGGTTCTCCGGAGTCTCCAGATCAATTTCCCTTTATCGCAGCATTGCTGGTCGTGTTGTTGGGTTTAACATTGCTTCACCGTGCTCACACCGTTGCCGTCTTCTTTCATAATCACACAGTTTTTTGAGTAAATAGGCACTTGTAAACTAGCGCGCTTTACCAACAACGATTGCATCACTGATTTATCAGGCGGGGTTGGGGTCAAGCATTAATTTATACCTAAGGATAAAAAAAATTGTTTCTGCATATTTAATCTTTCATGAGTTTAAAGCATATTACAATAGAAAAGAAAACCTTTTATTCCGGACAGGAATCCATAAGCTTAGTAAGTATAAGTAACTTCTAGTGTTAATAGGTTACGGAGACAAATATAAGATACTTACTTTACTATAGTAATAAACTTTATTCAAAAAACTTACACAACATTCTAAAATCAAAGCTACAAAAATATTCTTATACAAATACCTACATAAGTACATATCTTATTGCCTAAATATATGTGTGACTAAAAATATACATAAGGTCATACAGAACGTAATAATATACAGAGAATCATGTAAAATTAGCGACATGCCCGAGCTAGGTTTATTAAACCTGTGTTTCAGGCGCTCACTTTACATCACAATATATCAATAAGTACGTAAGATTTAATCATACAACGTTATGGACTAGGAGTTCAATTAACAAAAGCTTTAGTTATTTATTATGCTATCTTATTGAAAGGGTCAGATCAGGTCTGCACAAATAAAACGTGATGGCTCAGGAATATTCCGATTTAATGTATCTGTTACTCGATGGCTGAATAACAACTGTCACATCGAATCAAAAAACAGCCTTAGGTATATATTGTCAACTGTCATCGTGAATGAACGACTCATCAAATGTCATCGATGGGGTTTTGGCGGGAATGTCAAGATGAGTGTCACGCTCATTTTTCATTGGACTTTTAAAATTATTTATAGTGTCGTTTACTAAATAAAAACGCGTGATTTATGTAGTAAAAAGTGCATTCAGTGAATAATTCAAAAAGAACAGTGAAATATTGTAGCATAGTGGCCTCATCATGTCTTTACGCTAAACCGCTCCTTATCGTCCAAACGCGTAAAACGAAAGGAGTTAGTTTAGGTTAAGTTATGTTAGGATAAATTAGGATAAGTTAGGATAGATATTTAATGAAAAAAAAATACTGAAGACTTGGCTGTATGGCGTACTATGCCTTTGCCTTTTCCATTCGCCCGAACGGAAAGAAACGAACCAAAAAAAAAAATGTGACAGTTGACATTCAGAAAATGAAATAAATAAGTACAATGTTGCCAACAATCTGATGTTAAATACAATATAGCCAACTATGTACTATTTAATTTTATATCATTATCTAACTTTTATCTGTAAACTATTTACTATCACACTATAACCTTCCAGACACACACATAAAATACCAGGCATACATAAAATTATTACTAAGCGTGGAGTTGCATTCACCTCCGTAACATCGGGGAATTTGCGAACACACTGAGAAAAGTGAGAATACTGTACTCCATGAACACGCGTCATCAAGGATGCGCATATTCCTAAAAATGCCAGTGAAGTCATCGATATATACTAGGTAGGTAGATGAAATAATGCAATCGAGTTGACAGATATTATGATAATGCTGTGTGGGCATTGGCAGATTGTAACAATGGGTTCAATAGTAATAATTAGTAAGGTCAGGGTCATGTTTGTTCATAGACCGATCTAGATCTTCTATAAGACGAGACGTGTGAGCGCCACCGCCCACGCCGCACACGGCCTTGCGGTGCAAATGCCTTGCGCCTCAAAGCCGAAAATAAGTTTTAAAAACATAACCCTCCTGGCAGTCGGGTAAAAAGTATGGAAAATCCGTAAGTTCGAACCTCATCATAAGGCGATTTCATCATCATCATCATCATCATCAGCCTTTACTCGTCCACTGCTGGACATAGGCCTCTTTCATGGCACGCCAACAATCTCGATCCTGAGCAGTTCTCCGCCAGCCACTACCAGCCACCTTTTTGATGTAGTCGCTCCATCTCGCCCAAGGGCGTCCCACGCTACGTTTGCCGAGACGCGGTCTCCACTCAAGGACTCGTTTACCCCAACGGTTGTCGGTCCTGCGGCATATGTGACCAGCCCATTGCCACTTCAGCTTGCTAATCATCTCAGCTATGTCGGTAACTCTGGTCCTCTGTCGGATCACCTCATTTCTGATGCGGTCCTTCAGAGAGACGCCCAACATAGCCCGCTCCATAGCTCGCTGAGCGACTTTAAACTTATGGATTAGTCTGACCGTTAGTGTCCACGTCTCGGCTCCGTAAGTCATGACGGGTAGGACGCACTGGTTGAAGATTTTGGTCTTCAAACATTGGGGTCATCAGGCGCTTTATTTCGTGTAAACTATTTCATCACCACTGCTCTCCACCACGCTACGCCAGCTTACGTCAGGAGCGCATTAAACGATGAACTAAAACATGGTGAGGAAACCGGCATGTCCTAGAGGCAAAAATTCAAAGACATGTGACATCTACCAACCCGCACTGGGCCAGCATGGTAGATTACGGCCCGCTCCCTCTCACTGAGAGGTGGCCTGCGTCCCAGGCTTGGGAACATTGTAATCGGATTATGTATGGAAAATCCAAATATGAACGCCACAAGATGCTACTTATAATTAATTAATACATAAAAATTTAATGGCGCCGATTCTGTTGTTCACAAACTAACCTAATTTTAAGTTATGCGCATCTTTTTCTTTCCTTTTCGTTAAGAAAAGGATAGAAGATAACATTTTAATTTAATCCTGTCAAATTATGATACTCCATAGACATTTTTTTTTTTGTTCTCTTCTTTCCGTACTACTTCTGAACGGAAAAGGCAAAGGCATGATTCGCCATACAGCCTGGACTTGGTAAATTTATCCTTTTCTATTCTTCTTGAAAAAGTTTATCCTTTTCTATTTCTCTTCTTTCCCTTTATATATATTTTCTACAGTGTTTTTAATATAGTTAAACAGAGCAAAGAAACATTGTGAATTTTTAAGTAGATCTGGTAAGGAGCGCGGGACGTTTTCAGTGGTTTTATAAATTTTTAGCAAGTTGTTAATGAAAATTAAACGTTGAAGTGAGAAATGGGTACACTCAAAATATATATGATGTAGGGATTGCGTTGAAGCGTTGCAGAACGTACATGAAGGGGAGGAGATCATGTTCATTCTGTGTAGATGTTCATTAAACCGTCCGTGTCCAATACGCAATCTGCATATCACAGTGTAGAATTTTCGATGTATGAAGCTGTCTTTAACAAACCAACTCCATAGACATTTTAGAAGCGATTATAAACATGGCGACTAAAATTACGCCAGCTTACGTCAGGAGCGCATTAATTTGACAGGTCTAAACTGACATTTTATCTTCTGTCCTTTTCTTAACGAAGTGGAAAGATAAAGATGCAGTTAACTTAAAATTAGTTTAGTTCGTGAACAACAGAATCGGCGCCAATCTCGAACTAAAGATATTCCACTCATCGACACACGAAATAAATGTGAATTAAACAAGCCATATTTCTGATAAACTAAATTATTACCAATGTTATAAAAATAATTCATCCATACTAATATTATAAATGCGAAAGTAACTCTGTCTGTCGGTCTGTCTGTCTGTCTGTCTGGCTGTCTGTCTGTCTGTTACGCTTTCCCGCTTAAACCTCTCAACCGATTTTGATGAAATTTGGCACAGACAATCTTTAGACCCCGAGAAAGAACATAGGCTACCTTTTATCCCGGATAAATTTGATGTTCCCGAGGGAAATCTAAAAAGCGCGATATAACCGAATTCCACGCGGGCGAAGCCGCGGGCGGAAAGCTAGTTGTTAATAAATTTCTATAACTTTAATTTTTTTCTTTATTTGAGTGGATGGTTTCCATGCCATCATGCGAAAGCGCTGTGCATCTCTCATGATCCGAATGCGGGCCAGCCCGACCAGCCTTCTGAGTGTGTTCGTGGACCGCTGGGACTCGCCGATGTGGCGGCACTGGTGCGACTACACACTACGGGTGGTCGCATCCTGGGGTTGGCATAACCTGGCGATTCTGTGCGGTTCCAATTGATTGTGTTGTATATCTGTTTTGTGTACTAATAGATTAATAAGGTTTTATTTGTATTTTAAATTTTAATTTTTGTATTACTAACATTATATGGACTACGTCTGAATTAAATTATTATTATTATTAATTACTACCCGTCGTACGGCGACTTTTCACTCTCACGTTGTTAACACCACTACGATCCGGGCGAAGCGTTTCGCCTCCTCCTCTATACCGCGTACATCGATTTGGACTGGAACAATTTGCCAGCGGCGGTATTTCCGCCGGACTACAATTTGAGTGTCTTCAAGGCTAGAGTGAGTAGGCTCTTAATAAACTAGCGCGCTTTACCATCAATACTCGCATTACTGCTTAAGGCGGGATTGCGGTCAAGCGCTAGTTTATAACATATAAAAGAAAATTAGGTAAGAAGTTACCATTAATAAACATTTACGTTTTGGCACACCTTAAGTTCCCCCCGCCTCATACTCGCACGAAGCGTGAGCGATGCTATTATACCTAATATTGTAATAGCTAAAATTAATTTTGTTCCCAGAGGAATGGCAGAACAACTTGGACCATTACAACTTTATCGCGGGGAACAGACCCAATTATTTGTCCCCGAGTTCTTATTTCTTCTGAGGTGTTACTGGGAATATATTGTGGTTGTAACTTAATTAAATAGTCCGGGAGGCAGCGGCTTTTTAAACAAGTCATTTTATGCCGGCTGATGTTAATATAGAAAACAGAATGCATGTGGCTTATGACGAAATCGATCGTCAGCTGGTCCAGTTGCGGTGGATGCGAGATTGGGAAGCTGCGCAATACGTTAAAAAATAAAAATCTGATATTGATAATCAGCTGCATATACAGTGGGGGAAAA